>JANAVB010013600.1:8677015-8724309 GCA_029216955.1 Iris pallida | reverse complement strand
ATGAATCCCAATTCCTTTGATAGAATGCCGCCATGAATCCATCTGGCCCAGGAGCTTTAAGCGACCCCATGCTGGATAAGGCTGATTTGATCTCTTCATCATCAGGGAGTTTTCCTAGAGCACTGTTATCTACCTCTGAAATAGGACTGGAAGAAATTATAAATGAAGGGTCCATTGGGTGTGCCTCGTCGTTGCAGAAGATTGATTTGAAATGGTCGTTGAACTCTTTGGCAATACCACTGTGATCAGACACCCAGCTGCCATCACTCCGAATTAGGGTCCGGACTTCATTCTTCTCTTCCTGATCGTAGCCTTGGTATGGAGGTATTTTGTGTTCTGCTCGCCCTCCTTGATCCATGCGCACTTAGCGCGCTGGCACCAGTAGGCCTCCTCTATGGAAAGAAGGTCGTTAATCTCGTTGCATATCTCCCGTTCTCTGCACATTGATTGCTCCGTCTGTGTTGAAGACTGAATAGCGTGGAGTTGATCCTTCAATCCGTTAATTCGGGATGTAATATTCCTGAACTTTGAGCGACTCCATCGTTTGAGCTTGCTGAGTGTGAGTTCCAATTTTTGCGGGAATGTAAGGCACCCATTTAGATTGGCTTCCAGCCATGTGGCTTTGAGAAATCCTGTAAAAGCTTCATTTTTCATCCAGAAATTCTCGAACCTGCATGGTCGCTTTCTGTGAGGAAGCACATTGCATGTATTCAGAAGAATTGGAGCATGGTCGCTATTGATGCGTGGTAAGATGGAGACAGTAGCGTCGGGGTGGAGACAGCACCACTCCGAGTTGTCCAGTGCCCGGTCGAGACGTTCCCGGATGTTGTGGTTGAGTTTCCTGCCATTGGACCAAGTGTACGCGGGCCTAATGAAACTGAGGTCGACTAGCCCGCACGGTCGCTATTAATTAATTATGATTAATTATAGTTATTATTATTTATAAATTAATAATTAACGATTAGTAATTAACGATTAATAATTAATAATTGACGATTAGTTATTATTAATTATAAAATTAATAATTAATGATTAGTTAATTTTTAAATAAATAACGATTAATAATTAAAGATTAACAATTAATAATTAATGATTAATAATTAATAATTAATAACTATAAATTATAATTAACGATTAATAATTAATAATTAAAAATTGATAATTTTTTATTAACGATTAATAATTATAAATTATATTTATTGATGAATAATTAATAATTAACGATTAATTAACTATAAATTAAATTTTTAAAAAATAGTAATTATAAATTAATATTATTATGATTAGTATATTATTAATTAAATTATTATAAAATATGATTCTAATTGTGATTAAAATATTATTAATTAAGATTATAATAAAATAGTTATTAACAAATTATTAATTAATATTATAATAATACTAAGAAATTATTAATATGATTATAACAAAATTAACTAATTAACTAATTTTTTAATTAATAATACTAGACATAGGATATGATTATTAATTAATATTATAATAATACTAATAAATTATTAATTAATATTATAATAATAATATAATAATACTAGTAAATTATGATTATTAACTAAATAACAAATTATTAATTAATATTATAATAATAGTAATAAATTATTAATTATGATTATAACAAAATTAACTAATTATTTTAATTAATAATACTATTTTTTATTAATTAATAATACTAATAAAATATTTTTTTATTAATTAACTAATTTTTAACGAAATTATTAAAAAATAAATATTTTTAACGAAATTATTAAAGATTAACTAATTTTTAATTTACTAATTTTTAACAAAATTATTAAATAATAAATATTTTAACGAAATTATTAAAGAATAATTATTTTTTCCCTCCAAAATCCAACCAAATCCAACTTTTGGATTTTGTTATACTTTCCATATCCAAATCCAAATCCATCTCCAACCAAACATAGGATTCCATGGATTTGTCTCCAAATCCAAAAAAAATTTAAATCTCACCTCCAAATACGGTTTACCAAACACACCCTTAATGTCGAGTGTAGTGTGCTCCTTTCCTTTCCTTTTCTCTCCTCTTATTATGAGGGACTGTTTGGATAGATGTAACTCTTTGAAAGTGTGAAAGTGGCACTTACATCATGATGAGTTGCAGTTGAAAGTGTGAAAGTGGCACTTTCCAAAATGTGTTTGGATGTAGTACTTTTTGTCTCCTGAAAGTGGAAGAAAAATGAGTTTGTTGTTTGGATGGTAGTTGAAAGTGAAGAAAAATGATTTCGGTTGTTTGGATTGTTGAAAGTGAAAGTTTGTTGGAGATGTGGTAAATCTAGGTATGGTTACCCCAACTTTTTTTTTTTGTGTATAGATTAAAAATTACACTAATTTAACAAGTTTATATAAATATTACACTTCAAGTTTGTTAAAGACATTTTCAAAAAAATCTACACTGCCATTTTTTATTATTAGTTTGTTAAGGACGTTTTCAGACAAATTTACACAGCCATAATCTACATAATTCTCTAGAACCAAAATTCATTAATTACCATAATTACGAAAATTCTCTAGAACCAAAATCAGCCACAAATAAATCAGCTCTCTCTCTCTTCTAACTTTTCCCAAATTAAATCAGCTCCTCTCCCACTATCCCCACCGCCACCTCTCCTTTCGGCGGTGGTGGATCCCAATCTCCACCTCCTCGAGTTCTATCTCGCCTCCGCTGACGAGATTCGTGCGCGCGCCCCCGCTCGGTACTCGCCGGACGTAACCTACCTCCTCCGTCCGTCGCGAGGTCTCCATCATTCGCCACCTCCCCCTGACCTCGAGCTCGGGCGCGGAGGGTGGCGGCGACGGCAACGGGACGTCGTCCTCCTCATCCCGCCGGAGCACGCCGGCTCCCGACTCCGGTCACCTCCCATGTTTTTCTTTGACCCACCATGGCAACAAGTCACTTACAACCCACTTGCGGGTGTTTTATGGTGGAGGTGGAAATGGAATAAAGGAGGGGACACAGTCCTATTTTCTGTCAGTGAGAAGATAGTTGCATTGCAGTTGCAATGTGCAACCAAACAAATAAACTCTCACTTTCAATGTCCAGTTGCAGGGAAAATTGAAAAATCCATTCACTTTCGTTGCACCAACCGGCAACCAAACAGCCCCTAAGCGAGTTGGTCAAGTCAAGTGCATTATTTCTAAGGGGAAAAAAAAAGAAAAAGAAAAAAGGAAGGCAAAGGTGTGAAGGAATCCTTCACTATTGGTACACGTATTATTCATGCTTTTAAGGATCGGTAGTGGACTAGTGGGTCACACTCGGAGGTTATCCGTCCATTTCTTCCCCAATCAATCAGCTGCCTTAAGGAATAAGTTTGGACGAAGATTTTATATTTTTAGGAATTATAACTTTTTATATTTCTGGTTGAATCAAATACGAGAAAGAAAATAAAATAAAATTTTCGTCGTATTTTTAACATAACCAAACATTGGATATATTAATGTTGAATTCTTTTTCCATAGAATTTACAGCGTTAGTAGCGATAGTACTTGCTTTGTTTGCTATGGTTGATATGAAATATAATGTGCGGATATATAGAGGTGGGGATGCTATTGGAGTTGGTGGAGTGCATTATATGGTTACACGCACGGTGCTGCACTGGGAAATGGAGAAGCATGAGACTACTTTTACCAGATTTTCGGTCCGGACCCATCCGGCCAAATTCGGTTGTCGACGCGAGCGCAGTCAACGATCCGTACCGGCTCGGTCAGAGCACTCCGTGGGGCCGGACTGGGTTCGGCTTTTCGAACAAGTAGTCCGACCCGGTTTGATCGTGGGTGTAGACAGGTTAAACCCGGTCATGCCGGGCCGGAACGGCCTGTTCAAGATCCGGTCTGAACCATTATTTTTTACCGTTTATAGTCTAAAAAGACCGAAATGTCCTCATTTTGAGACTGTTTTTTTTTAACCATTTTAAGAACAGTTTTGTCATTTTGTTGAAAATGGCCAAAAATATTCTTATAACAATTATATTTTGAGGATATTAGGTGGTAATTTCGCACAAAATTTTTCTATAAATAGGTTATAAATTTTCAAAATTAATCACACCAATTTTTTTTTCTTTTACAATATTTACAAGCAACCTAGTGTGAGAGCATATTTAATACCATGAATAATATGATCAACTACCACAACAACTATAAGATTAGCAATCGTAACCCCCACCACAACCTCAACATGCACCGCAACAAGAGATGAAATCCAATTTGAACATTTGGTATCATTTCAGCGGAGTTTACAATGAGCACGGAAGTGAATACAAAAAGAAGATACTCCATTGTAGTTCTTATTGAATGTTTGCATTGTAGGAAACGAATCAAATGGGACCATAGATAAAAATCAAATAGACCATAACTATGGTACAGAAAAGTTATGCAGCCATCTGAAAATTTGTGTGATATCTTGTAATCTTGTATAAGTCATTAATTGCAACTTATGTACTAGTAATATTAGTACGAGTCATTAATAAAATCTTGTATGAGTTATTGTGTGCTTGTTATTTGCTTTCAAATTATGCAAATAAACTTGGACTTTAAATTTTGCATGTTACAATTTTGCAATTTTATAATTTTATAATATTTATATATTTTTTCCTGGTTTTTTTAAAAAAAATTGGTCGGCCCGACCCAACCCTGAACCGGCCCAGGCCCGGTCCGCCTCGCCCAAGACCGGACCAAAGTCCAGACTGGGTTCAATTTTTTAACTCTGGGTCGGTCCGACCCAGCCCAGCCCACCTCACACCATGAATCGACAATAACTGAAATATGTACAAAAATTTACAATGCAGACATAAATAATACTTACGTAAGCAAATCTAATCAAAAAAATTATGAAATGAACGGAGTCCAATCCTCAAACATTCACTACTATACAAAAAGTATATTGACTCCTCTACAAACTTCTCCAACCAATCCAATAGAATCATCACAACTCTCAAATTTGAATGAAAATATAAATACAAAGAGATCAACAAATTACAAACATGAGATCATGAGACCGAATTGGCGTGAATCTCCTCGAACCAATCTCTCTCCAATTCAATCCGCAAGTTCTAGATCACCTATAGCACTTCTTTGAAAGTTGCACCCTAGCTACTATATGTTCTATTTTGGTCTTGAAGGGACTTGGGTAAATGTCATGCCCCGCTCCCGTTGGAGCGATCGTCCTCGCTAAGGCGTGATGCCGCGTGAGCCTAGATTGTGCTCACGCAAGACAGGTCCATAACGGCCGATTCAGGCTAAGCGACAGGGTCGTCGCACATAAGTCCCAATGCGGAAACATTAAATAGTTAGCAGCGGAAACTTGAAATCAAACACAAGTCATGCAAAATACTCTTTTATTGATATTGAACAAGGATTACAATGTGGGTGCAAGGCCAGATTACAAGTCTCTCAGGCTCACTTTTCTTTCATATTATAAGTCACTCTGCTCTCTCTCAATTCTCAATACAAGCTTTAAGGCGACGAGTGGCAGATTCTGCAGAATAGCGATGTCCATACATTATGTCTCATATAAGTTCTGACTCCATGCGGCAGAACGCCTCGAAACGCCAAGGAATTTCGTGCCTCGACGCCTCCAAGCGAGCTCCGCGCCATCAGGCTTCTACCTGTGTCTACACATAAAAACTGTGTGGGTGTCAGTAACTCAACTATACTGGTGGAGTGAGCTCCTCGCCCACCCATACAAAATCGATACGTTCATTTACTTTGTGCAGCTTAATTCCTTTTTGATTATCTTGCTAATCTTGCCTTAGGATCAATTTTAGGACAGAGACACCTTAGCCTATACTTGGCAACGCAGCGACAGGGTCGTGCTATATTCTATTCGTGGCTTCAATATATTCGAGGCAGTGCCTCACCAAGTAGAAACTTATGCAAACTTGACCGTGCCAAGACTTTCACTTATTTTTATGAGCCTCTAGACCATTATCGTACCAATGACGTCAAGGGGACGACTCATGTTGGTCGTGCCAATGGACTTGATCGTGCCTTAAGATCGAGGTCGTGCCTTCCAAGGATCAACCGGGCTTAACCAACTTGCCTTACGGCACTTCCTGACTTAACTCGAGACGACTCGATGACGACGCTACATTCATGCCAAAGCACGTGTCCTTGCTATAGCCAAATCTTAGGCTCTGGAATGGTGTTACAACCGTGCACACCTAACCCGTGCCGATTCAATCTAACGCTTGCTATAATTATGCCTTGTTAACCCAACTCGTAACTTGCTAGTATTCGACGCAATCCAAAGGCATACACGCGGATAGCCGCTCATATGCCGACACATCTATATGAGCGGTCACTAGCAATGTCAAGCTATACTGGATCTTTGCATACGGTGACCATTCGTGTGCGAGGTACTAGCTTTTACCGAATGACCCGTAGCCTATATTATAACGGTTCACTTCAATCGAGTCGTACCGTCGAAGAAGGTCGTACAATACCTGTAATTCCTCCTAGGTCGACACGAATTCGATACCCCAGGATCGTTCGAGGAATTCCCCTTGTGCGTAAGTTGTCCAATGACCATGCAAGACTCAACTCATACTACAAGTACTTCCTTAATCATGACCATGCTTTCCAACTTTCTATCGAGACTCCCAAGTAGCGGGACCGATCTCGTGTACTTCCTTATCGAGACTCCCAAGTAGCGGGACCGATCTCATGAACTTCCTTATCGAGACTCCCAAGTAGCGGGACCGATCTCGTGTACTTCCTTATCGAGACTCCCAAGTAGCGGGACCGATCTCGTGAACTTCCTTATCGAGACTCCCAAGTAACGGGACCGATCTCGTGTACTTCCTTATCGAGACTCCCAAGTAGCGGGACCGATCTCGGCGACAACCAGTCACGTGAACTTCTATTGTTTGAAATCCAGAGAACGACTACTAAGTAGTCTTCCATCTTAACTTGAACATAACGTGTTCCTTTGTTCGTGGCATGCTTTTTCCTAACCAACCGTAGCTCATGCCTTAGACAGACCTTGTTCTCTAGGTGACACTATAGCTCAAGTCACATACTTTATATGACGAGCCATGAGATCGTCGGGCTATGTGACTTGCCAACCGTAGACAATATGGGACGGTGCTTGCTATGACTTCGATAGCCCAGCCAAACTCTTGTATAACTTATTCGTGTAACGACTTGATGAGGAGAGGCTATGCCAAGCCTTGCATTGAGAGAACATATCGTGCACGCATTCGACTTGAACAGCCAAGTTTGTTGGGTGCCTAGTCTTACGCCACAAGCCGTGCAATACAACTTAAACCACGGGACAAGCGAAGGCTATGCCAAGCCTTGGATGACGGGACCGTGTGTCATGCCCCGCTCCCATAGGAGCGATCGTCCTCGCTAAGACGTGATGCCGCACGGGCCTAGGTTGTGCCCGTGCAAGGCTAAGTCTAGAAACGGCCAATTTGAGCTAGGCCACAGAGTCGTACAAAGTGTCCCCATTTGCAGCAGAAAGTAATTGAACACAAGTTGAAGCAAATTCAAACTCTTTATTGATTTCCAAGAAGTTTATAAGCGGCGCTAGGCCAAGTTCACAAGTCGCTCAAGCTCTCTCTCTCTGAAACATAAAAGGCGTGCCAAGTGGCTTACAAGATGGAATGATTCATGGCGATGTTCCGATACATTATGTCTTGTATATGGTGCTTCAGCTTCTTGCAACGCTCCAAGGCTCCAGAGCTAGCTCCGCGTCTTAGCACGTTCGAGGGAAGCTCCGCACCCGGCGATGTCTCCTGCATCCTGCAAGCAGACTGTGTGGTTATCAGTATATTGTTATGCACTGGTGGGGAGGCTAGCTCGCCCACAATGCTATCATTACCAAACACGTTCAATTTACTTTTGTGCACCGACTATCATTCATTGTCTTTCTAATCTTGCCTTAGGATCAGTTTCATGGCATATTTCATAACCTATCTCGTGTTGCCGAATTCAAGTGTTTGCATGGAAATACATGCGGGACTTACCCATACTTACCGTCCGGCCTTTCCTGTCCAAAGTAAACCAAGTTAGTCAACAATTCATAAGGAATAACTTAACGTGTCTCATGTAAACTTTGAATATCAAGGGCGTGTTCCTGCCTCGGGTCCTAGCACGACGTAGGCGTATTTTCTAACTCAATTTCATGAAGTACTCTTTATCCTTTGGTGTGTTACATTCAAGCCTGTTTCAGAAGGCTCTTTGTTCAGTTAACTTAGACTACTTTGATTTCAATGCAAGAACTTGCACATGGATTGCCACCAGCAAAGCCCACTTAATCTATATGCACCGGTCGCTGATTTGGACCCTTTTTTCCCCTTGGTAATTTCTTACCTATCATAGCGTACGGCTGGTACACCCTGATAGTCTTTTGAAATACCCGGCCTTACATCTCCTGGGTGGCCAAGCCCACACCCAGGCCTAGACATAAGCCATTTTGATTTTCGTCCGGACCGGCACGTCCCCCCTTTGACCGTGCCGCTGGAAATCCGTTATTCCGCCTCTCTTCCGTATACGATGGGAGTGTCCACGACCATTTCGTATTGTTTTTATCATTTTTAACTTAACGGTTGTCACTGAGCCGTAGGCTAACCCTTAGCCATAATATGTTATCGACTAGGTTGGCGGCGGTGTCCGTACAGTGCGGGTAGCGAGCCCCGATGCACGTCCCCATCGTACCTGTCGCTAACCATTCATTTCCTTCTTATCTTTTATTCATTCTTCTTTTCTTTCTTTCACTGGTTCGTTCATTCATTGATTCATTGACATATTCATTCATTCATTCATTCGTGGATTCATTTATTCACTTATTCGTTCATTCATTCATTCATACATTATGCAACTCCCCGTACGGGAGTCGCCTTGGCGACCCATCGGTCCCAAAGTCTTTCAATGTTGCTATACTCTACTCGGAACGACTATATCGATAGTCTTCCGTTTTATTGTTGTAAACCATTCATTGTTTCATTGTTGAATACGTAAGGGACTTGAACGTAAGCTTGTGCCTTAGCACGAGCGTGGAGCGCGGTGCGAGAGTTCTCACATTTTCTATGTTCTTTTCCATATTCTATACAAGCATACAAGATGGAATTATCCCCTTAGCTAGGTGCGTTGAGTCATTCATTTATTAGCATTCGCGGTGTTAACGCTTAGCGATTCTAGCAATAGTGTCCGTATTGTTATGTATCTAGGCTAAGCAAAGATGGGTTCATCGGAGCCACCCACCTTAGCGATGTTCGCATCGGCCGAGCGATACTCCAAGCGCACCTTTGAAAGTCTAAGTCTGGATTCATCCTTGACGGGCTAATGTAAGTCTTGCATCGATTCTTCATCAGGTCGATGCCAACTCTTCGGGTCGACGGCTCGTTTGAGTCGTTGAATTTGCCGTTTGAATCGGCGTTCCGCTAGGGCGGAGCGGATCATTACATAATACACCACTCAAAACAAGTCTCGTCTTCGAGACTTCCTGAGTGCAGGTCATCCTACCGTTCCCTAACTCATGTCGTGTGCGTATCTTAGACAATCCCTACCGAATGACTTTATCACTCATTTTAGAGTTGATGGTACTTATTCAATTGTCGTGTTTCTTCGACTTGGTTGCTATTTCTTCGTGTCATGGGACTGAAATGGTCGTACGAGGTGCATTGTAATTTATCTAACTTGAGAGTCGTAAGCTGAGGCAAACTCACTTTCGTTTATGCGCATCTCAACACCCACTTGTAGCGGCATTCGAGTTTATCATATCGCTGAGTGGGGACTGTGCACATATTCAAGGCGTCCCCCAAATACGTACATTTCAACCAAGCTTAGTGATTAGCGACGTCGGACAAGCTACTCGTGATAGTTTTGATTTGCCGATCGTTTCACTAACTTCGATTTAAAATCGAACTTGCGTGCATCTCACTATCGTTTATCTTTATCCTCAAGATGATCCGATTCGTTTCTCAAGCGTTCTTATCTACGAAATCAATACGATTTCTTCTTCTTAGCGGAGTCAACCAAGTCTTAAATACCTTCCGTCCGATTCAAGACCAAGTATTGCACTATCATCGAGCACGTCTTCCTATCAATGATTCAATTCGTTATCCCAACTTTACTTGCGCATCATCCATTCCTATCATTCGCTTTGTTTGGGGCCAATCTCATCGTCGTTCACGCACACTCCCCGTTTCCCGTCCTACTCTAAGTCTTGCTGCCCAAGTCTATCGTCCGTCCAGACGATACTGTAAGGTCAATCGCACAAGTTCAATAACTCGGCATAGGGTCGTCCGCCTATCCGCTAGGTCATCTCACAGGGTCATAGTTACAAGTCAAGTCCGTGGCTTATCGTGCAAGGCCGCTACACGAAGCTCGCCCCAAATCCTATGGTCAAACCATTTGTTCGTTTGTACGGGAGTTTATACCCAAGTTCATTTTGCTCAAATTTCTAAACATCAAGCAGCGTTCACCCTATTCGCATCAACACATTCTCCGCTCCAAGTTCGAGCTCGTTTAGGAAAGTCATCCTACGATAGGTTGTCCTCAATCAAATCCTCGACATGTTATTATCATGTGTCCGTACTAGCAATTATCGTAGTCTATCTCTTCAAGTGTATTTGATACAATCCACCTATCCATCATATCCAATTCACATAGTCGATCACAAGGTCGTCTAGCCTTACAATATATCGTGTCCCGATCTCACGCAAGTCTGATTATCTACGGCGGACATGAATCACCATGTCAACGTTCCCGCAGAGTAATCGTTCTCATCGGGACGTAACTCTTGCGTTGCGTCTAGACTTACTCATTTTCGATACGTGGATTGGGCCTACTCAATCCTCAACTTTACTTCGTCGTCCATCATAAGTCCGATCAATCCTCAAATTCGCCTTCGCTTTAAAACACAAGTCATAGCAATCAAAATTGCCATGTCAAGGTATTTCGAGTCCGATCATTCCCGCTGGACATGAATCATCATGCCAACGCTCACGCGGAATGGTCATCCCAAATCCGACGTGACGCATGCGCGAGACTGGAGTTGCACTCGCACAAGACAAGATCGTTGTCGTTGTGGTTATCACCGAACAATCAAGTCATTTCTCTTCTTCATCTCAAACATTCATTCTATCAAATTCCCAACATTGCATCCTTCAAAGCAATAACTTCTAACACGATCATCATTCATCGAATCAGAGTACCCCCGAGTTATCGTACATCGATCTTTGATATGCCTCAATACCATCGATGATGTACATAACCTGACGATCTCCCTTTTGCAACGAATTCTGAGTCGTGCAACTTAATTCCTCAATTTGCATTTTCTCGTGCTAACTCGTCATGAAGCAACATCTATTCCAAATCCTTAGTCATTCTCGTATCTTCAAACCAACGTATTCTATGCACGCTATTTTTTGATCGTGCTATCTTCGATCTCATCTGAGCATCTCGTTTTTAACTCAAGTTCCAATCCGTTCGACTAAATTCAAAATCGCATGCACGATCTTCTATATTTCCTCGACCAAGACCTCCATTCGTTTCTCTATTCAACTTATTTTGTACTTGCACTACACATTCACATTTCATCCGAACAACATCTCGTTTGAGACTCCCAAAGTCGCAACCAACTAAACGTTACTCGTTCTAAGGCTTTGCGCGATATAATCGTTTGCCGACATACTCGTACAATCCGTAAAAGTCCCGCTCGAACAATTTCTATGTCGTCTATACACCACTCAGGGTTCGAGCTACTCGACTAGTCATCGACACTCATTCTTATTCTTCTTCGAAGCTATCACATACACCACTCGAGTTCAAGTCACTCTACAAATCCTCAAAAGGTTATTTGATTCCCAATCGATATGTTCAATCGCGCATTCGCCCGTTCCTCAAAGTCTAAGAACCATTTTCGTGTTCGTTTTGGCGTTGGTCAAGTAGCGTCTCTATCGACATACCTTCTAAGTCTCACTTACTCTCGTCCGAGCGATAGTCGATCTCGCTCGCAAACTCGTTCGCACCAGAAGGTCTAGGTGTGCGATACTCGGCACAACTTAGCCGAAAGGCTGCGTGCATAATCATTCCGTTCGAACTATACTTCGATCTCGCGTACTGGTTCGCTATTGTCAGCGTAACATTACTCAAGCACACCTTGCATTTGCTAACTTTTAGCATTTTGGTTTCTTCTAACTCAAATCCGTCGCGGTTTGGCACAATGGCCTTCGCCTACCGATCCCGTTCAACCGAGTACTCGTACGAGCTTTTGCAAATATTAGACTTATTGTATGGAACATCCCAAGGCACAACGAGAGAGAGCGTACACTTCTTTTGTTTCAACGAGCTTTCAAAATTGAGAGAATCGAAATGAAGTCCAAGGACGTAAGGCCGTGCTTTGATACCAATCTGTCACGCCCCGCCCCCGTAGGAGCGTTCATCCTCGCTAAGGCGTGATGCCGCACGGGCCTAGGTTGCGCCCGTGCAAGACTAAGTCTAGAAACGGTCGATTTGAGCTAGGCCACAGAGTCGTACAGAGTGTCCCCACTTGCAGCAGAAAGTAAATGAACACAAGTTAAAGCAAATTCAAACTCTATTGATTTCCAAGAAGTTTACAAGCGGTGCTAGGTCGAGTTTACAAGTCGCTCAAGCTCTCTCTCTCTGAAACATAAAAGGCGTGCCAAGTGGCTTACAAGATGGAATGATTCATGGCGATGTTCCGATACATTATGTCCTGTATATGGTGCTTCAACTCCATACAACGCTCCAAGGCTCCAGAGCTAGCTCCGCATCTTAGCACGTTCGAGGGAAGCTCCGCACCCGGCGACGTCTCCTGCATCCTGCAAGTAGATTGTGGGGTTATCAGTACATTGTTTGCACTGGTGGGGAGGCTAGCTCGTCCACAATGCTATCATTACCAAACACGTTCTATTTACTTTTGTGCACCGACTATCATTCATTGTCTTTCTAATCTTGCCTTAGGATCAGTTTCATGGCATATTTTATAACCTATCTCGTGTTGCCGAATTCAAGTGTTTGCATGGAAATACATGCGCGACTTACCCATACTTACCGTCCGGCCTTTTCTGTCCAAAGTAAACAAAGTTAGTCAACAATTCATAAGAAATAACTTAACGTGTCTCATGTAAACTTTCAATATCAAGGGCGTGTCCCTGCCTCGGGTCCTAGCACGACGTAGACGTGTTTTCTAACTCAATTTTATGAAGTACTCTTTATCCTTTGGTGTGTTACATTCAAGCCTGTTTCAGAAGGCGCTTTGTTCAGTTAACTTAGACTACTTTAATTTCAATACAAAGACTTGCACGTGGATTGCCACCAGCAAAGCCCACTTAATCTATATGCACCGGTCGCTGGCACCACAAGCCAATTTGGACCCTTTTTCCCTTTGATAATTTCTTACCTATCATAGCGTACGGCTGGTACACCCTGATATTCTTTTGAAATACCCGGCCTTACGTCTCCTGGGTGGCCAAGCCCACACCCAGGCCTGGACATAAGCCATTTTGATTTTCGTCCGGACCGGCACGTCCCTCCTTTGACCGTGCCATTGGAAATCCCTTATTCCGCCTCTCTCCGTATACGATGGGAGTGTCCACGACCATTTCGTATTTTTTTTATCATTTTTAACTTAACGGCTGTCACTGAGCCGTAGGCTAACCCTTAGCCATAATATGTTATCGACTAGGTTGGCAGCGGCGTCCGTGCAGCGCGGGTAGCGAGCCCCGATGCACGTCTCCATCATACCTGTCGCTAACCATTCCTTTCCTTCATATCTTTTATTCATTCTTCTTTTCTTTCTTTCACTGGTTCGTTCATTCATTCATTCATTCACATATTCATTCATTCGTGGATTCATTCATTCACTTATTCGTTTATTCATTCATTCATTCATACATTATGCAACTCTCCGTGCAGGAGTCGCCTTGGCGACCCATCGGTCCCAAAGTCTTTCAATGTTGCTATACTCTACTCGGAACGACTATGTCGATAGTCTTCCGTTTCATTGTTGTAAACCATTCATTATTTCATTGTTGAATGCGTAAGGGACTTGAACGTAAGCTTGTGCCATAGCACGAGCGTGGAGCGCGGTGCAAGAGTTCTCACATTTTCCATGTTCTTTTCCATATTCTATACAAGCATATTTCTACAAGCATACAAGATGGGATTATTCCCTTAGCTAGGTGCGTTGAGTCATTCATTTATTAGCATGCGCGGTGTTAACGCCTAACGATTCTAGCAATAGTGTTCGTATTGTTATGTGTCTAGGCTAAGCAAAGACGGGTTCATCGGAGCCACCCACCTTAGCGATGTTCGCATCGGTCGAGCGATACTCCGAGCGCGCCTTTGAAAGTCTAAGTCTGGATTAATCCTTGACGGGCCAATATAAGCCTTGCATCGATTCTTCATCAGGTCGATGCCAACTCTTCGGGTCGACGGCTCGTTTGAGTCGTTGCACTTGGCGTTTGAATCGACTTTCCGCTAGGGCGGAGCGGGTCATTACACCGTGCATGCTTTATCAAGCATTCATGCGGGCGACGCCTATGACTTAGGCTAATGCTAGCATTGTGGAAACTTAGCAACTTAGGCCAACTTCCTTCTCCCATGCCACGGGACGAAGGACCGAGTATCATTTTAAAAGCATGCTGAACAGACTTCTAAGCCGACCGTGGGACCTTTCCATATTATAACTCAGTTTGACACAAGTTAGAATTATTCCCTTAGCTAAGTGGATGCATCTCTTTTATTATCAAGCCTACTAGTGCATTTAAAAACTTTCGTTTTATTAGTGTGAAGGCCAAGCTGAGGCAAGTTTACCGAAGCTACCCACCTGAGCGAGGAGCCGCCTTGATCGAATGGATCTTCGAGCAGCCGTTGCAAGGCTATGTTCGAACGCCGTCGGCGTTTCAATTCCTCTGATTGACTAAGCGGGATAGGGCACTACATCATACACCACTCAGAAAAAAGTTTTGCCTTCAAAACTAATTGAGTACTTACTCATCGACTTATCACTTTATTCAACTTTCTATAACTCTCGCACACACTACGCCTATGTGTTTCTTCAATCAGAGCCACGCTCGCACTACCATCAATCTTTCTTTTAAAATACGATTTTAAAATCCTCGACCCTTTTCTATTCCTCAAGTCTCTCATGAATTCAACGTACCACTTGGTTGGATCGTGCACATATCCCAGGCGTCCCCAAAATAGTGCATTTCAGTCAAACCGTGTGATAGAGAATTTATCATTCTCGCTCGAGTCGCATCGTGCACATATTTAGGTGTTCCAAAAATACATGCATGTCAGTCGAGTCTCGTGAGGGGCATTTTCATGTTCTAGAATCATTCTATCCATCCATACTAATCCTCAAGATCAATCTTTCCAATGCTAACTCTTGCAACATGAACGTCTCGCCTAACCCGCTAGGCCATTTTTCAAGGCTAAAATCAATGTCAGGATTGGAATCATAGTTCTCCAACAATAATGCCAACACTGACCCTAATCCTAGGGTCAAACCAAAGTTGATAGTACGGGGTTTTCTACGCAAGCTCGCATCACTCAGATTTCTAAACATCTAGCACATATATATATATATATATATATATATATATGTATATATATATATATATATATATATATATATATATATATATATATATATATATATATCCTATTCGCACTTGTAATACTTAGTCCAAGGGATCCGAGTCATTCAGCAAAGCCATCCTATAATGAGTCATGTTCAACAATTTCTTCGACATATCAATATCCCTCGCTCAACAAGCAGTTTGCATAGCCTATTTCTTCAAACACGTTCGATATAATCCACCTATCCATTCCTTCTAAGTCAAGTACGTTATGACACGATTGTTACTAAACCATAATTGTCATTTCATATTCCCTAGTCATTTATCCCAATTCACGTAATCGATCACAAGGTCGTCTGACCTTAACAATATGTCACACCCCGATCTCACGCGAGTCTGATTATCTACGGTGGGCATGAAATAACCATGCAACACTCCCGCAGGATAATCATCCTCATCGGGGCGTAACTCTTGTATTGAGTCTTAATTCATTCTCGACACGCAGATTAGATCTACTCAATCCTCAAGTTTATTCAATCATCAATCACAAGTCCGATCAATCCTCGAATCCACCTTTGCCTGAAACCATAAGTCGAAGCAATCCAAATTGCCACATCTTGATTTCCCGAGTTCGATCGTTCCCACGACATGAATCACCATGTACGCGTTCAAGCGGAACGATCGTCCCCAAATTCGATGTGACACATGGGCAAGGCTGAAGTTGTGCTCGCGCAAGACAAGAACGTCGACATTATGGTTATCGGCGTAACCATCAAGACACGATCATTTTCATCTAACATTCATTTCATCAAAATCCCAAGCATAGCATCGATCAGAACAATAACATTTTACACGATCGTCATTCCTCGAATCAGAGTACCCCCGAGTTATCGCATATCGATCTTTGATACGCCTCAATACCATCGATGATATACGTAACCTGACGATCTTCATTTGCAACGAATTTCGAGTTATGCGACTGATGCTATCGTACTAACTGGATAATCTCTTCGACATTCAAGATCAAGTTTAATCATTATCTCTCAAACCCGTTACATGTTCAATTCGTTCAAATCCAAAATTATGTACATTCATCCGACTATCTTAAGTCATCGAACAACGAATTTTATCAATTTACCTCAATCCTTGCGAATTTAAACCATCGAGCAACATCAATTCCAATCCTTAGAGTCATTCTCAAATATTTGAATAACTTCCATGCACGCTATCGTCAAATCGTTCTAACTTTTGTGTATACGATTCATATCGATTTCCTCGATCAAGTCATCTATTCGTACACTATAACTTTTTCTTCGATTCAATTTATCCTTTCCTTATCACTGGCATTTTGTAATTGTGAAATTCAATTCTCGTGCGCATTGTTTCTAGTCTGTTTGAACCAACTCGTCATAAACTTCAATATTACAACTTACTCCATGATACTCGATCTAAGGTTTTGCATACATGCGACGCTTGCTAATAGACTTATTGGCACCCCGTATCCTCAGTTATTCGACATCCCTGAATCTATCCCATACACCAGGGATGAAGTCATTCAACAAAACCTCGAAACAAGTTATGAATCACAACCGATTATTTCAAATTTTCGTTCGAGCCATTCCTCAAAATCCATGCACGATTTTTCCATGTTGCATCGACAATAATATCGTCTAACGGCACCCCTATCGATAGTCATCCCGCATATTCAATCGAGTCTAACTCATTATCGTTCGACACAATTTGAATCATACACTCGACTTTGCTAAGGTCGACACGATTCTTGGTGTATATGCTCAGCCCGACTTAGCCAACCGTTCTTTACTTGAACTTTTGTTCAACCAAAATTTTCTCGTGTGACTTTTGCAAAATATTTAGACTTATTGTATGGACATGTCGTGGGACATTTGAGAGAGCGCACCAACGATACCGATTTGCGAAAACAACATCAGAGTTTATGGAACATCGGAGTTAAAGAATTCAATCGAAAGTCCAAGGACGTAAAGCCGTGCTCTGATACCATTATGTCATGCCCTGCTCCCATAGGAGAGATCGTCCTCGCTAAGGTATGATGTCACGTGAGCCTAGATTGCGTTCACGCAAGGTAGGTCCATAACGGCCGATTCAGGCTAAGCGATGGGATCGTCGCACAGAAGTCCCAATACGGAAACATTGAATAGTCAGCAGCAAAAACTTAAAATCAAACACAAGTCATGCAAAATACTTTTTTATTGATATTGAACAAGGATTACAATGTGGGCACAAGGCCAGATTACAAGTCTCTCAGGCTCACTTTTCTCTCATATTACAAGTCACTCTGCTCTCTCTCAATTCTCAATACAAGCTTCAAGGCGACGAGTGGAAGATTCTGTGGAATGGCGATGTCCATACAGTATGTCCCATATAATTTCTGACTCCATACGGCCGCATGACTCAAAACGCCAAGGAATTTTGTGCCTCGACACATCCAAGCAAGCTCCGTGCCATCGGGCTTCTACATGTGCCTGCACATGAAAACTGTGTGGGTGTCAGTACTCAACTATACTGGTGGAGTGAGCTACTCGTCCACCCATACAAAACCGATACGTTTATTTACTTTGTGCAGCTTAATTCCTTTTTGATTGTCTTGGTAATCTTACCTTAGGATCAATTTTAGGACAGAGACACCTTGGCCTATACTTGGTAATGCAACAACAGGGTCGTGCTACATTCTATTCGTGGCTTTAATATATTCGAGGCAGTGCCTCGCCAAGTAGAAACTTATGCAAACTCAACCGTGCCAAGACTTTCACTTATTTTTTTGAGCCTCTAGACCATTATCGTACCAATGACGTCAAAGGGATGACTCGTGTTGGTCGTGCCAATAGACTTGATCGTGCCTTAAGATCGAGGTCGTGCCTCCCAAGGATCAACCAGACTTAACCAACTTACCTTATGGCCCTTCCTGACTTAACTCGAGACGACTCGATGACGATGCCACATTCATGTCGAAGCACGTGTCCTTGCTATAGCCAAATCTTAGGCTCCAGAATGGTGTTACAACTGTGCACACCTAACCCGTGCTGATTCAATCTAGCGCTTGCTATAATTATACCTTGTTAATCCAACTCATAACTTGCTAGTACTCGACGTAATCCAAAGGCATACATGCGGATAGCCGCTCTTATACCTACACATCTATATGAGCGGTCAGTAGCAATGTCAAGCTATACTGGATCTTTGCATACGGAGACCATTCGCGTGCAAGGTACGATCTCCCACCGAATGACCCGCAGCCTATATTGTGACGGTTTACTTCAATCGAGTCGTACCGTCGATGAAGGTCGTACAATATCTGCAATTCCTCCTAGGCCGATACGAACCCGATGCCCCTGGATCATTCGAGGAATTCCTCTTGCGTGCAAGTTGTCCAATGACCATGCAAGACTCAACTCAATCTACCAAGTCCTTTTTTAATAATGACCATGCTTTCCAACTATCTATCGAGACTCCCAAGTAGCGGGACCTATCTCGTGTACTTCTTTATTGAGACTCCCAAGTAGCGGGACCGATCTCGTGAACTTCCTTATCGAGACTTCCAAGTAGCGGGACCGATCTCGTGTACTTCCTTATCGAGACTCCCAAGTAGCGGGACCGATCTCGTGTACTTCCTTATCGAGACTCCCAAGTAGCGGGACCGATCTCGTGTACTTCCTTATCGAGACTCCCAATTAGCGGGACCGATTTTGTGAACTTCCTTATCGAGACTCCCAAGTAGCGGGACCGATCTCGTGTACTTCCTTATCGAGACTCCCAAGTAGCAGGATCGATCTCGGTGACAACCAGTCGCGTGAACTTCTATCGTTTGAAATCCAGGGAATGACTACTAAGTAGTTTTCCATCTTAACTTGAACATAACATGTTCCTTTATTCGTGACATGCTTTTCCCTAACCAACCGTGGCTCGTGCCTTAGACAAATCTTGTTCTCTAGGGACACTATCGCTTAAGTCACATACTTTATAAGACGAGCCTTGAGATCGTGGGGGCTACGTGACTTGACAACAGGGGACAGTGCTTGCTATGACTTCGATAGCCCAGCCAAACTCTTGCCAAACTTATTTGTGCAACGACTTGACGAGCAGATGCTATGCCAAGCCTTGCATCGAAAGAATGTGTCGTGCACGCGTTCGACCTGAACAACCAAGTTATTTGGGTGCCTAGACTTTAGCCATAAGCCGTGCAATACGACTTAAAACACGGGACAGGCGAAGGCTATGCCAAGCCTTGGACGACGGGATCGTGCATGCTTTATCAAGCATTCATGCGGGCGACGCCTATGACTTAAGCTAATTCCAGCATTGTGGCAACTTAGCAACTTAGGCCAACTTCCTTCTCCCAAGCCACGGAACAAAGGACCGAGTATCATTTTGAAAGCACGCTGAGCAAACTTCTAAGCCGACCGAGGGATCTTTCCATATTCTAACTCAGTCTGACCCAATTGGGATTATTCCCTTAGCTATGTGGATGCATCTCTTTTATTATCAAGCCTACTAGTGCATTTGAAAACTTTCATTTTATTAGTGTGAAGGTCAAGCTGAGGCAAGTTCACCAAAGCCACTCACTTGAGCGAGGAGTCGCCTCGATCGAGCGGGTCTTCGAGCAGCCGTTGCAAGGCTATGTTCGAACGCCGTCGGCATTTCGATTCCTCCGATTGACTAGTGGGACGGGGCACTACAGTAAATTTCTACTAATTTTTTAGTAGAGGTTTGGATATATTCTTCATGCATGCTCTCTTCTTTTTTACATTTTGTGTAGGAGGCTATTTGGTTGCTTGAAAGTGTGAGAAAGTATGAAAGTTTAAAAAAAGAAGAAGAAGCAAAATGCATATACTTTTGAGTTTCACGCTAGTTCTTATTTGCTAAAAGTGACTTTCAATGTTTGGATATGTGATATTTTATAACTTGAAAGTGGTCAAACTTACACTTTCAATTTTTGATAGCTATGAAATAAGTGGTGATACAAAAAGTGTATTATAACAATAAGAAAAATAATTAACTTAAGTATTAAGAATTTATTTTGTTTAATAAATATTTAAACTTTTAACTAAGTTAAGCATCCTAATTAACTTAACTTAATTATTTATTATTACTATATTTTCAGTTATTTATTGATACTAATTTATAATAGAAATATTAATTGTTTAACTATTACTAATTATAATAGTAAGTATAATTATTAATTGTTGTTATCGAAAACTATTAGTTAACTAAATATTTAAGTATTTATTGTAATTATATAACCAAAATATTTTATACTTTCAAATATTAATTATATAATTAATTTTAAGTGTTAATTTATAAATAAATTGGTAACAATTTATTAATAGTAATTATTTGACTTTGTAAACTAAAGTATTCACAAATAATATTAAAAAAAATGAATTAAGCAATTATAATGTATCAAATAATATTTGTACATAATGGACATCTTATTTAAATTAATTAATATTAACTAAATTGATAAATTAAGTATTTATACTAATTATTTAACTTGCTAAAAACTATTATTTAATATTAACAAAATTTTATACTTCAATTAAAAAAATAATCCGAACCTCAATTAATACTTCCATCAACTTTCTCATAAAAAAATGGTGGAAGTGGTGTTTTATCTTTTTCATATAAGCAAAGAGGGGACAAGAACTATAAAGCAATAATGACTCAAAGTATTTGTCCACTCTTTCATCTTCAATCAAACACTTGAAGTGTGAAAGTGGCTTAAAATTTACCAACTTTACACTTCCACATCTCACTTTCAAGCAATCAAACAGCCCCGAAGTGTTTGTGTAAAGGGTTCCGGCTACTTTCGAGCATACCTTTTGTTAAAAAAAGTTAAGTCTAACATGACAAGCCAAATAGAACTGTCGATGAACCTTTTCACGTCATAGATGTTCCATCCATTTCATTGTTTTTTTTCATGTGAGAAAAATTCGGTTGACTAAAAGAATGAGGGATTGACCCGTGTCCTCAAATATAACATTGCCTCAACTCGTATTATTCAACCTGAGTGGCAAGGTCGGGTTCGATCACCCAAAAGTAGAATTGGTCCTAAAAATGATATAGTCACGATATATAAGAGAACCCAACATCGGAAATATATATATATATATATATATATATATATATATATATATATATATATATATATATATATATATATATATATATATATATATTTTATTTTATTTTATATATATATATATATATATATATATATATATATATATGTATATATATATATATATATATATATATATATATATATGTTGGGTTATATATATATATATATATATATATATATATATATATATATATATATATATATATATATATATATATATATATATATATATATATATTTATATATATATATATATATATATATATGCTGGAAAAAAATATATATATATATGCTGGACTTGGGATTGCTTATCATGTTTTTTTAATTATTATTTACATATTATGAAATAGTGATAAAAGCTATTTGGTTATAACTTATCAAATTATTTAAAAAAAAACCAATTCAATTTTGGAATAACTCTTGGAAGGAGATGAAAGGCTGCTGTCAAAAGATGGTTTTGCTACTATTTATTTAAAACAAAAATCCTAGAGGAACTCATGAGTTCTTAATTTTTAAAATCCGATGAAAACTTGTTAGATTACATGCATCTCATCCATTAGTTTCTTCATCAAGGGGCTAAAGAAAAAAATTAATACAGTTTAAATGTTAGTTAAATCCACGTGTCATTTCCATATCGTTTTTATTTTGAGCTATTATTTGAGTTTCTATAGTCGAACTATTTTTAAAAACAATACCAATTGCAAACCAAGCTTTAGCCCGATATGTAATTTCTACTATTTTTCCAAAAAAATACAAATTATTTTGGAAACAACCTCCCAAGTGATTTCAAATCCTCCTCCAAAATTGGACAATTATGTCATTTTTTCTATAACCAAATAAATTTTCAGACTGTTAAAAAAAAGAAAAAGAAAATATAAGAAGCAACAATCTATATATAGCCTAAAGAATTAGGGTTAACTTTTTTTCCTGGTTGCTTCTGTTCTATTATCTGAAAAGTAGCCCAAAGAGGCAAGAGCCATTTGGTAACAACCTTTTATTAATAATCTCAATATCCAACTCTAATGCACAAATGTCAATAATATTAATAAGTTTTGGGGCAATTTGCTTTCAAATTGCTTCTATTGCTGCTTTGTGAAAAATATCAATAACCCAAGATCCAGCCCTAATGCAAAAATCTCTTGTGTCCACAATGTCAACTTAAATAGGTGCAATGAATAGAATATTACCAATTTTTTAGTGACATATATGCAATTAGCTTAGCATCTCATGCACTCTTCATTATTTTAGGATTATGTTAACATGTTCTCTAAAGATACATTTTAATACATTGATAAATATATATTTTATTTGCATATTTCTACCAGCATATTTATCAATGCATCTTTTACTTAAAATGTGTATTGATAAATGTAAAATGTACATTGATAAATGTGTTGGTGGGAATACTTAAAATGTACATTTTATCAACGTGTTATCATGATCATGTGCCCTTAGGATACATGTAACATAACCCATACCTGTATAACATTAAATCGAATATTATGAGAAATTAGCACCAATCCGCAATCTCAAATCCAATATAAAGATCGGAGTGAGTGCCGAACCTGAGTGGCCCTTGTGGTCAGCAGAGAGGCATAAAAGCTCTGACAATGTGGCGGAAGATCAGTGTATCGAGTCATGTGAGGGTATTATTTCTTTCATTTATAGTGGGAACTCGAAAACAGTGGGTCCAAAAAACATAATGCAGTGTGGAAAAAAAATCCTGAGCGGTACGTTGGGCACCGTAAAAAAGAGAGAAAAGATCAGTAGGTTTGTAGGTTTCCATAGGCAGAAGATTTATAGCCCAAGCCGGGCCCGTTATGACTGTTCATGCCACGTAGTATCAGTTTCCCGCCAAAATTTATCGCCAGGGTTTCATTGCAAAGCTTCCTCTTTCAATTTTGATATCGATTTCGAATGAGTGATGGAGAAAGAGATCGAAGTTCAAAATTTGGAGGGAGAATCGATCAAATTCATGATTCCCCCAAAATTTTCGACTTCCATTTTGAAGCGGAACCTGAGGGATTCGTTTCTCCCTGCTCAGAAATCCCCAATTTTCCATCTTTTCTTCAAGGTATCATAATTCTGATTTTTCAAATCCAATCCTTCTTATTTGTGTTAATTATGTTAGAAAGATGAATACTCTGAAGATTTTAATTTGCTGATAAACCCCCGAATTTAGGAGGTTTTACAGTTTATTGTTGTAAATGAAGCAAACAAACAATATATGAAAAGTGCAGACTTTGATCAATCTACTTATGTGGGGTTCTTAATATTGAAGTTTTCCAGTTCTTGAAACTTAATTTGCAGATAAAATTCCAATCTTTGAAGGTTTTGCACTTCAATATTGGAATGAAACTCTTACTTTGAAAAAAATGCAACTTTTGCACCTCAATCATTTTTAAATAATGTTTTTAAAATGCGACTTTAGTCGATCACTAAGGCAAGGTCATACCCTTGAAGTTTTTCTTCTTTTTCTTTTGGTCCTGCAAACTGAATTTCCATATAAACCCCAAATGTAGGTGGGTTTGCACTCCATTACTGGAATGAACCAAAATAAACAATATAATGCAACTTTTTCTGAGGAAAAATGCTTTCTTGCATTTCTTGAATAAAATCCCCTGAAATCAACTATATGCTTTTGGTAATCCAACAAGGGCAATAGAACTCAATAGAATTTCAAAGAAATAACCAATTAATGTTAATAAATTCTCAGCCAAAAAACCAGTAAGACCTACTGACTGGGTTGGAGCGGCACACAGAAGGATGGAAGAAACTATATATCTCTAAGTGCATCTCCAACCCTATTGTGAGTTTAGAAAAAATGGTTGTCACATATGAATGACAAACTTTTATTTTAAAAATCTTTCTCCAATACAAATGTAGAATAAATCATGAAGTTGACATGGCAAGGACAATGTGAAGTTGGTTGCCTAGATCTAGACAATGCACTTCACAATGACTTTGTTTCCACATCATCAATTATGAATAGAAATATTTATAAAAAAATGAAGAAGTGGAGGAGTTGTCATGGAAGTTGAAAAAAAATACTTTTTATTGTCTTCTCCATACTTTTGCATTGGAGAACACTTTTTATCTCATTGTCTTGTGTGAATATCGTCATGCCACATAGGAAAGACATTGTCTTGTGTCTCATGCCACATAGGAATCACAACACAAAACAAGACAAAGCATCTCCAACCCTATTGTCTTATTTTGTGTTGTGATTCTTAGGTGGCATGAGACACTAGACAATATCATTAATAGGTTGCAAGATTATATTCACAATATACAATGTGTTTGAAAAGTCTTCTCCAATGTAAAAGTATTGATAAGAGCATCTCCAACCCTATTGTGAGTTTGGAAAAAATGGTTGCCACATAGGAATGACAAGCATTTTTTTCAAAAGTACTTCTCCAATGCAAATGTGAAATAAATTGTGAAGTTGACATGGCAAGGAGAATGTGAAGTTGGTTGTCTAGATCTAGACAATGCACTTCACAATAACTTTATGTCCACATCATCAATTATGAATAAAACTATATATATAAAAAAGAAGCAGTGAAAAAGTTGTCTTGAAGTTGAAAAAAAAGTAATTTTATTGTCTTCTCAAACTTTTGCATTGGAGAACATATTTTTATCTCATTGTCTTGTGTGAATGTCATATTGCCACATAGGAAAGACATTGTCTTATGTCTCTTGCCACATAGGATTTACAACACAAAACAAGACAATAGGGTTGGAGATGCTCTTATAGTTAGAAAAAATGGTTGCCACATAGGAATGTCAAGCTTTCATTTCAAAAATTCTTCTCCAATGCAAATATAGAATTAAGCATGAAGTTGACATGGCAAAGACATGACAAGGACAATGTGAAGTTGGTTGTCTAGATCTAGACAATGCACTTCACAATGACTTTGCTTTCACATCATCAATTATGAATTAAAATATTTATAAAAAAATGAAGAAGTGGAGAAGTTGTCTTGGAAGTTGAAAAAAAATACTTTTTATTGTCTTCTCTATACTTTTGTATTGGATAACACTTTTTATCTCATTGTCTTGTGTGAATATCGTCTTGCCACATAGGAAAGACATTGTCTTGTGTCTCATGCCACATAAGTATCATAACACAAAACAAGACAAAGCATCTCCAACCCTATTGTCTTGTTTTGTGTTGTGATTCTTAGGTGACATGAGACACTAGACAATATCATTAATAGGTGGCAAGATTATATTCACAATATACAATGTGTTTGAAAAGTCTTCTCCAATGTAAAAGTATTGATAAGAGCATCTCCAACCCTATTATGAGTTTGGAAAAAATGGTTGCCACATAAGAATGACAAGCATTTTCTTTATGCTCTAATTTTAATTTTTCTTTTTGAATAAATAATAATGACAATAATAATTATAGTCATATTAATTTAAATATACAAATTTTCTATATACAACTTTGCATTTAAATCCTAAGGAAAATTATGCAATTGCAAAACACACTCACCAACTTAAATGGTGAGGTGTCACCCCAAGAGGACATGTGGCATTGCTAAATGCCACATGGTCCCCCTACATGAAGAGATAATCTCATCTCTTGCCACCTCACACCCCTCTCCTTAAACTAATCATCTCCTTCTTCTATAATAAAACCCCTTTCCTATTTCACACACCACCCACACACACTCACACCCGACATTCTCTCTCTCCCCCTACTACTGTGCTGCTATTGCTACTGCGCGCTGCTGTCGCTGTCAAGCCGCCGCTGGCCACCCGCGCGCCCGTCGCCGGCCACCACCGCCACTTCCAGCACTTCTTCTTCACCTCCTCCTCTTCCACAACCCAAGAACCCTAGGTAATTTCCCTATTTCCTTCATTTCCTTTCAATTTCAAAATTAGGTCAAGGAATTAGGTTTATATAAATGTGTGAATGCATATATATTTGACACAAATTTTGATTTGGGTATTATGCTAGGAGAATTTGGGAAGACCAAATCTAGGTTATCATCATTCCAAGGCAAGTCCTCCATCCTTTCTTTCTATTTCAAATCAAGAAATTTTGTTAAAAACTCTATTATAGGTTATAGGCTATGGTAGATATAAATCAAATATAACATGATATATGATTTTGATTGAATATAGACACTCGGACACGACCGCAGGATACGGAATCGATACGGCTCTGTCTTGTACATATAATTCTGAAATTATATGTATATATTAAAATGAAGTAGTATTAGTGAATCATGGTTATTCAACCTTTAATTCCGATCTTTTATAAGACAAAATTTTGAACACATATTCAGGACACAATATGGACACATCAACACAAGAATATGATTTATGGTATATGTTAGGCCTTTTCTTTGATTAATATTCAAGTTAAATTAGTTGAAATTCTGAATATGAATTTATGTATACATACGTGTGCGTGGTACGACACAGACACCCGAACTATGATTCAGCATGACTCACCAATATGATTTGACATAATACCTCTTGAGTTTTAAACATACGATATGTTGATGCTAGATTTGATATATATATATATATATATATATATATATATATATATATATATATATATATATATATATATATATATTTGAATGTTATGGGTAAATATTATGATATATGTAAGCAAATATGAAATTTTGAAATGGCTAATTATGTTCATCATTCAGGGTGTAATGATACATGGGTGTTATCTTAAGTAGGATTCAAATTTAAGATAGTAAAACAAATTACTAGATTCAATATGGTATACTTTAAATTCTACTAATTGATTTTGAATTTATATTTATTAGTCACTATATAATATTTTTCTTGGAATAGATAATGGCTTTCCAAAATTGTTTTGAGCATAGATGGGTACTTTTGAGGCTAGTACAAGATATTTTTTTGAAACACTAAAGTAGGGATGTATAGACGACCTTAGGAATTATTTTCGTACATAATACAAGGTCATATTGTCCATATTTTTTTAAACTCTAAATCTAATTATTTATTTATTTATTATTATTTCAACGTTTAGTAAGTTTGAATTATTGTAGTGGATCTTGTGGAATTAGGAAACTCCACAAATGACATATAGGTACTATTCAAATTTATTTCGAATATAATTCATTCTTGTGAATTATGGTTACTAACAAGAAATGCTAATTTTTTTCGTGTTTGTGATAAGAGCACCGAAGTGCTAACTAATTGCTCTAAATTATTGGTGTAAATTGGTAAGAAATGCTAAGCACGCTTGCTAGGTAAGAAACAAGAAACTTTTTTGCTTTTGAATTTTTAATTTATAAATATATAATTGTATGTGATTCCGGTGTTGAGAGTTGTTCCACCGAGGGGTCGGCGAACCCGAATTATTAACTGCGTGGTTCCGGTGTTGAGAGTTGCTCCACCGAACGGGTCGGCGAACCCGGATTTTAATTCTTATATATATTGTCTCTTGTAAATTTTCGGAATCTCAAAATACAAAGGAGACTTTGCCGAAATTTTTGGAAATTTCAAGAGAGAGCCAAAATTCTTAGAATTATAGAAAAACTGTTTTATTTTCATAAACCTAGAAGTGTTCAGGAAAATTCTCGGTAAAACATTTGGGAGGGGGAGAACAACCTAAATATCCCTAAAAGTCCCGCAACATAGCATAACCAAAAGCTGATCAGTATTTTTATTTACTCATTCGTAGGGCCATACGAATCGAGTATATGAGGCTTAGCTCACTTATGTCCAAGGGAGGCAAATTTCAATTTGTCCAAGGGAGGCAAATTTCAATTTTGTCCAAGGGAGACAAAATTTATAATAAGCTCAAGGCAAGCTCGGAAATTTTTTACATCTACATCGACAGTAACATCGGGTAGATGAATTTTGTAAGGCCAAGGGAGGCGCAGGGCCGGAATCTAAGCACCGTGCCACCTAAATCACAGCCTGATCCCAGGTGTACGTGATTGTTGACGGGAAGCTATTTAGATGAATATTCAGGGGTTGTTCTCCAATTTGCATTGCATTCTAGGTTTAGTCCTTCAAATTTCATCTCATTCTAGGAGGAAATTACCCCACTTCAAATAAAGTCAATATGACGTTATACTACTTAAATAAATGAAAACTATAACGAAGTAAATTGTATATTCCTATTCTTTTAATAAGAAAATCTTTATGTTCATCCCTTATTTTATTTTCCTAACCGTTTTTGGCCGAGGACTTGCTTGTCGTTCTAAACGATCTAGTTTTATTCTCTAGGGGAAGATGATGTACCTGCAGAAATGATACCTCTGGGTGACGAGGACAATATCGAGGAGTAGACCATTTAAAGAATCTCAACTAGTATTTGTAGTTTCCATAATGTTGTAAAAGAATAGTTTGTTGTAATAACTCAGACAGTTGTACTCTTGAAATAGTTGGATGTTAATTAAAGAATGTAATGTATTTAGTAAATTCCTTGTATTTTCCATTCTGATGTTTTACGGGCGACAATCGTGAATTCGGCACGTAGCCTGGGGATGTGTTATGACGTCACCACTGAATCTGAGATGCGGGACGTGACACGTCTTTTAGTGGTAGCCCATACAGGTCAGCAAAGAATGGAAAATCTAGGATTATAAAAAGTATGAAATTGGGTATATAGGTGGAAAACCTAATCACACCCTAGAAGTTAGGTAGAAAACCTATCACACCTAAAAGTTCTTAGGATTACTCTACGGAAGGTAGTACCGATAATTAGCAACATTTCCCAAATGAATATTTCTACAACCATTTATTTAGAAGAATACTAACCTAAAAGTTTCTTGATGTAGATCATGTCCCGATTTGTGCCCTTCTCTCGTTTGGGAAACAACATCCACAGCTTGGATGAATTTATATTATGAATTCATAAGAAAGATGTGGAGGGTAGCACCAAGGCAGATGATAGAAGTTTATGGCGTACACTATGAAATAAAACATCCGGTAGTCACAGATATCATCGATGAAAGAAAGGAGTACTACAATACGGTGAATTACTTTGTACTCATCAAGGCACAACCCTCCGAAGATCCAACATCCAAACACAATGGCACACTAGAAGAATGAATACAGACATATCCAGAAGCAAGAATCCTTAATATGAGGAAAATGTGGATATGAATCACTAGTATGTAAAGATGTATGTATGTAAATAGTAAGATCTGACTAGTAGGTGTATGAATGTTTGTACCACCTGTATCCATCAATAAAATATGTATATTCCATACCTTGTTATTCATATTAGTAAATTACTTATTTAAAAATATTATGAATGTAGGTATGGATCTGTTTATGCCTAGCCTAGAATGGGACGGCAGTGATTACACACTGTATCTGTACCAGCGCGTGGTATGGCAGGAGAATGTGGAATGCACCTGACTGGTATGACCTACACGTCTACGAAGTATTTTATGGGGTCCGGCACCCTATCATCTGGGACATCGAAGATGGCGCTGAAGTGTACTTCGAAAACAAGACATATTGTCTTTATGTTCGAGAACCAAACCGCATATACACCGCAATAGAAGGGTATGAGGGAACAATAGAAGACTTTGAAAGACTTCATCCAGAAGCCGAAATCCTTGTCGAAGATAGGGTCCTGATTAAGGCAGTAGGATAGAAGCTATAACCTACAATTAGCCAGGAAGGAATCCTTTTGTCTTTTGATAATCAGCAGATGTAAATAAATGTACAGATAAGGAAGAGTAGCCTAGGCTACCAGGTCACATTTTAGGAAAATGGGTGGCATGAGTAGTCTAGAAGGAATGATGTAACCAAGTGTAAAATGCGAGTAGGAATGTCACTATGTATTACTCTCATTTTAATAATAAAATATATATGGTTGTTGCTTTATACCTTGATTTTAAGAGAACGTTGTAAATCAAATTATTCTTAAGAATTGTATCTTTCAATTTTCAGGACATGGACAACCAGGCACAAACAAACATTCCGCCATCTCAAGTATCAGCAGAACCTTCTGTGGCCGATATATTCCGCTTATTCCAACAAATACTGGAAACCAATAGCCAGCACGCCAACACCGCTCATGTTACCAATACTATAAAATTGGAGCAAATGCAGAATTCTGGCAACTCGAAGGAAGGAAACCTAAAAGATTTTAGGGACCTCAGGCCACCTAAGTTCAAGGGAACTAAAAATGCGATGGAAGCAAGCCAATGGCTGAAGGCCATTGAAGGCCTGATGCGGGCTGCAAAGCTGCCACCGGAAGACATGGTGCCAGCGATCCGTATTCAGTTGGAAGATATTGTCGGGTATTGGTGGAGTGCCGAATACCCAGAAGATTTCGACAATGACATGTCTTGGTCGGAATTCAAAAAAAGGTTCGAAGAAAGATTCTATCCTAAGTTGGCAAGGATAGAATTAGAACGACAGTTCAACTACCTTAAACAAGGGAGACATACAGTAGATGAGTACGCCGCAGAATTCTCCAGGCTCAGTCGGTTTGCCCCTAGTATGGTAGCCAATGAAGAAACAAGGATATCCAGATTCCTAGAAGGACTGGGGACCCAATTGAAAAGCAGGGTCGCATCTTACCGGTGCCAGACCTTTTCTGAAGTGACAGAAGCCGCTCGAGACCAGGAGAGGATACTAAAGGAAGAGCAACCTTTCCGACCGCAACAAATAAAAAAGAACCTTTGAGGAAAGGGCACCCTCCAACAAGAATCACTGGCAGGGACCTTCCAAGCGTCCTCAGACTAATAACCCAGATAGGCCAATTATCTACAATTATTTCCAGAAGCCAGGACATGAACGGAATGTCTGTAGAAAGTTGTTGGGGCTCTGTCTAGGTGTGGAGCAGAAAATCATTTAACCAATCAGTGCCCTCGGCTGCCTGCAATCAAAGCAACAATGCAAAGCTCCCATCAAGGATATCGACCTCCAGTTCAAGGGAATCAACCTCGACCTATGATACAGGTACCAACACCACAAGCTGTCATAGCTTATGGGAATCAACAAAGGCCGCCCTACGCACCGCAAGCGTATCAATTTCAACAAGCAAAAAGGGCAGGTCAAGCTCAAAACCTTAACAAGAAAAGAAAGAGACAAGGGCAAGCATTTGTAATGAGTACTGAAGATGCAAATATCCTTGGAGAAGTAGTCTCAGGTACTATTCTAGTTTTGCATATCCAGCATCTGTATTATTTGACTCTGGGGCTACTCATTCATTTATAGCATCTTCTTTTATATCACAACGTGACATAGAATCCCAACCTCTGCCTAAACCACTAAAAATTCTTACGGATAATGGAGTAGTTGAAGTTAGTCGGATATGTAAAATGTCCCATAAAGTTAGGTGGAGGAGCCTTTCGAGTCCGGTTACTTGTTTTCCCAACAAGCAACTATGATGTAATATTGGGGATGGATTGGCTGACCGCAACGTTAGCCAATATAGATTGTGGTCAGGGGAATGTTTTATTTCAACTTCCTGAAGGAAAATTTCATGAATTTGTCTGAGACCAAAAGAGTTTAATATAGAGGAACTCGAGAAATTTGAATTACCGATCCAAGTAATATTGCAAGAATTGGAAGCACAATCATTCCCAAGGGTAGTGGAGGAATTCAAGGATGTATTTTTGGAAGAATTGCCAGGGTTTGCCCCAGATAGAGCTGTAGAATTCTCTATAGATCTAATACCAGGAGCAGCTCCCATAGCCAAGAAAATATACCCAATGAACAAAGAGGAATTAGTTGAGTTGAATAAACAAATAAAGGAATTGTTAGCAAAAGGATTTATTCAACCCAGTGCTTCGCCATGGGGTGCACCGGTATTGTTTGTAAAGAAGAAGGATGGTACCTTACGACTAGTAATTGATTATAGGGCTCTGAATGAGGTTACCATCAAGAATAAATATCCTTTACCTAGAATTGATCAATTATTTGATCAGTTAGGAGAAGCAAGGGTATTCTCAAAAATCGATTTAAGGTCCGGATATCATCAAGTAAAAGTGTAAAGAAGGAAGATATCCCAAAGACTGCATTTAGAACTCGATATCGGCATTACGAATTCTTAGTTATGCCATTCGGGTTGACAAATGCACCCGCCATATTTATGGACCTAATGAATCGAGTATTTTATCAATATTTGGATAAATTTATAATTGTATTCATCGATGATATCCTCATATACTCAAAGAGTATAGAAGAACATGAGCAACACTTGAGGATAGTACTGCAAATTTTGCGGGAGGAACAATTATATGCCAAACTTAGCAAATGTGAATTCTGGCTGGACCAGATACCTTTTCTAGGGCATATTATTAGCGGAGAAGGCATTTCGGTAGATCCGAAGAAGGTGGAGGCAGTCAAGTCTTGGCCAACGCCTAAATCCGTAGCAGAAATCAGAAGCTTTCTAGGACTGGCTGGATATTATCGAAGATTTGTAGAAATCTTTTCAGGAATTGCAGAACCTTTAACCTGTTAACCCCCGAACCAATTTTTACCAAACTATAATTAAAATTCCTAATTGCCCATTTATGATTTTTTTTCTCTTTAAGTTAGCATAAAGAATCAATTGAAAAAAATAGAGTTTAGAAGGGACCTCAAAGGAATATGCATTCCTAAACCAAAGGGTGTTCGAACTTAAAAAGGAAGCTGACCCCAACTCCTTTAATTCGATACTAAACACCCAAAGCCAGGGGATATAAACAAATCAGATTCAAAACAAGTTTAAACACTCATCTCCCTATCCCTTCCCGAGTATTTATATGAGATCATCGAGAGATTAACTGATCCCTTCTTCGACCGCAAGAACCCTAGGAGCCGCACCCTATCGCAGGAAGTAGAAGAAGAAATCGAGCAGCAGAGGTAAGCCTCCTTCCTCGTTTAAAAGCTTTGCTTTCAGCCTTTAGAACATATAGTATCTGAAAGAATACGAATAAGAAGAAAGTCATATTTGGTATCGGGAACCCTTCACAACCTAGGATTTCAGAGGAATCCTAAATAAATAATTCAAACTAGGAGTATCGGCTAGATGCTCATGTATCAGTATCAGGTTCAGGGCACTCGAAAGTTCGTATCAGACCTTAAGAACAGCTAGGGCCCTGTATCAGGCCCTCGTTTAGCAACCAGTTCGACTTTGGTTCTTTTGACACATATAGAATTTCTATGTTCAAACTTGTCTCTGGTAACACCTAATTTAAGTATCAGGTAATAGGAAGTTCGAGTATCTTTGACACTCAAATTGACCGCCTACCTTGGCAGCAGACCATACCAACTTGTTATAGTCGGATTTGAGAGAGGGGTATCAAAAGTGATACTCGTATCTCGCCTAAAATCCAGTGTCTATCCTGATAGGAAGTACACTTGGTTGCCATGAGTACCATAGGCAAATCGAATCATGAAATAGGGGAAAGCTACTTCATAGCTGTATCCGACACTACTTGATAGTCATACCTATAGCACTTGGTATCGGGATCGACGGGGATCCACTGTAGACTCTAATACCCAAGTATAGATATCAGATTTCAGTATCAAACTTGATACTGGTTTACCCAGGACAAACCCAAGTACCCGATAGTGGTTAATACCAATCTCGACTCTGTATCCTATGAATATCAAGTGCAGCAACCCGATTTTCCAACTGTTACATCTGGATATATCAACTCTGATGAAATTTCATATAGGACCTGGATACTGAGTTAGGTGGGTATCTCAGTACCATCTTAGTAATCGACTGTTGCAACAGGGGATAATTGGTGGACCACTCGAGAACACGGGTTGGAACCTTAGAAGTACTGAATTCAATTCATATGGGTAAACATGTAGACTACCTAGGTTCAATTTAAGATTGGTATCTATCTATATAAAGCAGGGGGTCGACATCCGACTATAAATGACCATGTGTCGAATGGTGTAGGTAATGCTTGACTCCAAACCTGAGACACCGAATTAGTATCAAACAAAACCGAGACTGTTTCATACTCTAAAATCAGTCACAACTTCATACACAGTAGATGAAACCAGTTTCGAACTTGAGACCTTTGGTGGATTGGTAGAGTATGGTTAGGAACAAGTGATCCAGGGACTGCTATAGTATAGATATTCCGGATACTTCAATAACTCAATAGCAAGGATATTGGATACATCACTACACGCAGAGAAGCCAGCCCTTATACCCTCATTAGCAAGTATAAACCAGTATGCCACTCCTTGAATCAACTTGAATTAAACCTGTTTCCCAGAGTCAGCAGGTCTCTAACCATTAGAAACAATCTGTAAACATCAGGATGGGGGGGGGGGGGGGGGGGGGGGGGGGGTTTCGAGTATCCTTACACATTTAGGCCATGGCACTAAGAGCTATTTACCTTATATACAGGACTTGAGTATATTCAGAAATCCTATCGTACCGTTAAGGCTGGAAAGAACATAGGGTAGCATCAGTAAAGGAAGAGTAGAGTACAAATCAATTTTGTGGGAAGGGTGTCAACCAGTAGATAGAGTATAGGATAGGGGTATTCCCTATTACCATTCGAATGCTATCACCCAAATTCCTTTGTACCAAATGGATACAAGATAAGGGAACCAACCTGAAAGTACATGGGTAAATTGTGAAAGCAACTTGGTATTTTGAGTTTCAAAACCCAACCTAAATAGATAATATAGACTTGATCTATTTTTATCTTTAACACTGTAATTCAATAAATAGGTCTTTGGATCTAAATTTGGACTCTGACCAGTGCCAGCAGCCCAGGACGCCAGGCGAGTACAGTTTATTGTTTGTTTTCAGTATTGATTCTTACTATACATCATTGTTAGTTGACAGATGTGTGATTTCAGTCTTTATGTTGATTTATTTCTTTGTGGTGTCGGGGGAGGTAAAGTACCAATGATGTGTGATCTGACCTTATACCGTGTATACCGTGTAGACCGTGATTATTATTGCATTATACCGTATAGACAGTATTTCTTTATTGCAGTATACCGTGTAGACCATGTAACTTTATACCGGGTAGATAGTGTAGACAGTGTCGTGTAATTGTCCCGAGACCGGTCACATATCAAAGGTACTTCAGTCGGTCAGTCGGTGAGTATTTTCTTGTATTTCGTTTATTGCTTTCGATATTTAGTTTATTTTGTTTCTTTCATTTATTTTTTATAAATCATATGTCTAAAGGCTAACCTCTGTTATATATTTATTTTCACATATTGGAACTGCATTCAGTGAATTATACTCGTTCCATCCTGACTAGGTAACTAAACAAATTTTAGGTGATGGCGAAGAGATCGTGTGTCATGACCAGTATGGCCCGTACTTGGGAGATGTGTTAGAGACAGACTTTGCTTACCAGGAGTACGCAGCATCTGATCCTGCTGCACTTTCTTAGATATTTAGTTAGCACTGAGACATTGTATTGGATATTTGAGTTAACTTTTGGGGACATGTAGTTGAGATTATTGACTTTAGACTTCATACATTTTCTATTGTGAGACGATTCTAATTTTATCTATTAGATGCTAGTTGAGATATGGAGTTGCTATTTTTCTTGTGGTATATCTTTATTGCGTGGTTGTTCATCATATTGTTACAGCGTTCTGCCGCCGACTCTGCGACGTAGGCTGGGCGTGTACACGGTTCATGCCTAAAATATTGGGTGTGGATCGTGACACGTTTTTATGGTGGACCATGCAGGTCGCCTTTTTGCATATACAGCAAAACCGTGGTAGTACCTAAGTTAGTCGTACTACTGTGGGCCTGCGACTAGGACTAGGAATAGGAACCTAAGGATCGTCTCCCCCAAGTTAAAACTGTGTTATTGACTTCTATATTCGACTTCAAGTACCCTTATGCATCTTGTTTGAATCTTTCCATCGTCTAATGATTTTCTTTGTTTTCAGCCAATGGATTTGCAGGACAGGAACAATGCTGCACTGAACACTCCACCGGCAGTTGGCAGGTTTTTCACCTACGGGACCCCACCGACGCAGGGAGGCCAGCTTACTAACCAGGACGATCCGGGCCAGCCGCAGTACTCGAGATTTCGCAGGGTTGACATTCCACCACCACCGCAGTTTCCTCCGCAGACTTTGGTACCAGCACCCATCCCTCCTCCAGTACCTGTTCTACCTACCATGCACTCGGCATCAGTAGTCTATCCACTACCTACGATGCAACTAGCACCAGCCATGTATCCAGCTCCGATGATGCAGCAGGCACCCTACATGTACCCAACACCTACCATGCACCCAGCGCCAGCGATGTACCCGGCACCTGTTCTGCCCCTGCCACTGGCACTGGACATTATTACCCTCCACGGTATTTTCCAACAGCAGGCCAACATCTTTTGCGATACCTTGCGATAGGCCCTTCAGCAAAGGGAGGCCCACCAACAACGCCCTGGGACGTCCAAGAACTTCATGGACCTCCAGTCCAGAGAGTTCTATGGGACCGAGGGTATTATCTACGATGATGAGTGGTTGGAAAACGTGGAGCGGTACCAGAAGATGGCTCGCGTCTCAGAAGATCTAAAGGTGGAGTCAGCTAGTGGACAACTTTTTGACATCGCACGGACGTGGTACCAGGGTGAGCCACGATTTGCTGCTCCAGATGTGACTTGGGAAGAATTCAAGCGGCTATTCAAGAAGAAATTCTATCCCGACGTAGCACAAGAGGCATTGGTGAGCCAGTTCGAGCACTTGGAGCAGGGGAATCTCACCGTTGATGAGTACATGCAGAGTTTTCTCGCCTTAGTCATTTCGCAGAGAGTTTGGTCAACACCCCAGAGAGCAAGGCTAGAAGATTCTGAAAGGGATTATCGCACGAGATTCGTTTAGCTATCGCCACCAGCCGAGCCACTACCTACGAGTAGATTCTGGAGGTCTCCCATGCTGTAGAAGAAGAACTGAGTTACATGCCGAAGAGGAGTCGAGACACTTTCGGCGGAGGCAACCATCCACCAACACAGGCGAAGCGTCCTCAGGTGCAGCCAAGGACCTTCTAGCACCAGCAACCCTTCCAGCCCACTGGTAGAGCCCCAACACATCAGCAGCACCGAGGCCCGGCCAGAGCCCAGACACAGCAGCCACAAAGGCAGTTCCAGCAGGCCCCATATTATACATTTTTGGGAAGACCGGACACATTTTGGACGACTGCAGACAGAGACTTGGATCGTGTTTTTACTGTGGGTCACCTTCACATCAGCTGAAGGATTGCACGTTGGCTCCCGACCGAGCAGGACGCGAGGCAGCTCCAGCACAGAGAGGACCAGCTAGACCACCAGTCCCCACACAGCCGCGAGGTCCACCGTTACCCAATCAGCAGCAGCAGTTCGCTTAGCACCAGCAGAGAGGAGCACCCCAGCAGGGCCGAGCTTTTTCTATGGCTATTGAAGAGCCCGAGCCTACACCAGATGTGATAACAGGTTCCATACTTCTCGATTCTTTCTCCACTATAGCTTTGTTGGATTCGGGTGCGTCCACAGTTTTATTTCTGTTGCTTCTGTATTCAAGTATAGTATAGCATCTGTATCCTTGGGTGGTAGTTGCAAAATTATGACAGGCGGAGGTGCTATCCTAGTCAAGGATGTTTGCATGAGGCGGCGCATCACCTTGGGAGGTAGGAGTTGCGCGCCAACTTACTCGTAATGCCACTACCGAGTTTCGACATCGTCCTCGGTATGGATTGGTTGAGTAAGAATTTTTCCAGTATATACTGCCACCAAGGATGTAACGTATTTAGCCCTCCCGGGGAGTCGGCATTCGAATTCGCCAGAGGAGCGATAGAGAAGCAGAGTGAAGGTTTTTGCAGAGCTATGATTCAGGAGGGAGAGGCACCGCATCCCATCATCGCGGAGTTCCTAGATGTCTTTCCAGAAGACCTACCGGGATTTCTGCCAGACCGAAACATCGAGTTTGCTATTGATCTGGTGCCAGGCGCAGTACCAACGACACAACCGGTGTACCGGATCAACAATAAGAAGGCTGAAGAATTGAAGAAGCAAATCGATGAATTGCTAGAGAAGGGGTTCATCAGAGAGAGTTCGTCACCATGGGGATCCCCTGTCCTCTTTGTGCCGAAGAAAGATGGTACGGTACGAATGTGCATCGACTACTGAACCTTGAATAATCACAGTATCAATAACAAGTATCCACTGCCAAGGATTAACGATCTCTTCGATCAGTTGAGCGGCACATGGGTATTCTCAAAGATAGATTTGAGGTGGGGTACCATCAGCTGAAGGTGAAGAAAGAAGATATACCGAAGACTGCCTTCCAGACCAAGTACCGACAATATGAGTTTATGGTGATGCCGTTCGGGTTAACCAATGTCCCGGCAGTCTTCATGAACTTGATGAACAAGGTATTCCATCAGTACCTTGACAAGTTCGTAGTGGTGTTTATCGATGACATACTTATTTATTCAAAAACACCGGAGGTGCACGAGGAACATCTGAGGATCGTGCTGGAGACCCTCGGGAAGGAGAAGCTCTATAGAAAACTCTCGAAATACGAGTTTTTTTTGGACGAGGTGGAGTTCCTTGGTTATGTGGTGACTGAAGACGGTATATCTGTCGATCCGAAGAAGGTTACAGCTGTGGAAGCTTGGACTACTCCGACTACGGTGGCAGAGATACGAAGCTTCTTGGGATTGGCAGGATATTATCGAAAGTTCGTGCAGGACTTCGCTCGGATTACAGAGCCGCTAACTAGGCTCACTCGGAAGGATGTAGAGTTCGTATGGATAGAAGACTGTCAGGATGCGTTCGATGAACTGAAGAAGAGACTGACGACATCCCCTATCTTGGCTTTGCCTTCGGGATCGGGAGGTTTCACCATTTATTGATGCCTCGGGCAAAGGATTGGGATGTGTCCTAGAGCAGAACAAGAGAGTGATAGCCTATGCATCTCGACAGTTGAGATCGCATGAGAAGAACTATCCTACTCATGACCTAGAGTTGGTAGCCGTGATCTTCTTCTTGAAGCTGTGGAGACATTATTTGTACGGAGAGCGAGTGGAAATCTTCACTGACCACAAAAGCTTGAAGTACGTCTTCACGCAAAATTAGTTGAACATGAGGCAGCACAGATAGCTTGAGCTGATGAGTGACTATGATATTTCTCTACAATATCATCCGAGAAAAGCCAACGTTGTTGTGGATGCCTTGAGCATGTATCCCGTAGCAATGTGCTTGACTCGAGATTGTCACTTATTAGCAGATTTGGAGAGTTTGGGCATCGAGATCGTCATTCCAGGGGCCGAGATACAGATAATGGGCATGCAGATTCAGTCAGGATTGATGAACAGGATTCGGAAGGCACAACACCGGGATGAGCAGCTGAATAACATCATAGCACAAGCACGAGCTGGCTTGCTAGAGGATTTCACTATTGCAGAGGATGGTTCGTTGAGGCACGGGACGAGACTTTGTGTACCTAGTGAGCTTAGGGAAGAAGTTATGCAGGAGGCACACCGTTCCCAGTATTCTCTATATCCGGGAGCCAATAAGATGTACAAGGATCTGAGAAACCACGTGTGGTGGTATGGTATGAAACATGAAGCGGCTCGCTTCGTTTCTAGGTGTCTTATATGTTAGCAGGTCAAAGCCGAGAGACAAGACCAGGGGGATTGTTGCAGCCGCTACCTATACCCGAGTGGAAGTGGGAACACATCACTATAGATTTTGTTTTCGGCCTTCCACGATCATCGGGCGGAAAGGATGCGATTTGGATCATCGTTGACAGGTTGACCAAATCGGCCCACTTTATACCATTTAAAGTGAGGTTATCTACAGAGAAGTTGGCGGAGTTTTATGTGAAGCAGATAGTCCGGTTGCACGAGGTTCCAGTGAGTATCATGTCGTACCATGACAACAGGTTCATGTCTCATTTTTGGAGGAGCCTACAGGCCAGCTTGGGCACAGCGCTCAAGTTCAGCACTGCTTATTATCCGCAGACGGATGGACAGTCAGAGCGGACCATTCAGATGCTCGAGGATATGCTGCGGACGTGCGTGCTAGACTTTGGCGGCTCATGGGAGGACCACCTTCATCTCGTGGAGTTCTCCTATAACAACAGCTACCATGCTAGTATCGAGATATCCTCTTTCGAAGTATTGTATGGTCGGAGATGTCGTACCCCGCTGACTTGGGACGATGTAGGAGAGCGTGCACTGTTGGGACCGGAGATGGTAGTAGATGCTACGGAGAAGGTCAAGATGATTAGAGAGCGGCTTCGCGTGGCTCCGGACAGGCAGAAGCACTGGGCCGACAGTTACCGTAGACCGTTGGAGTTCGAGGTATAACATCTTCTTATGGTTAACTACGTGTATAGCTATAAGATTCGTGATAACATTTATGCTTTTAGGTTGGAGATTTGGTATTTTTGAAAATTTCTCCGACGCGTGGCACTAATCGATTCGATAAAGGCGGTAAACTCAGCCCACGTTTCCACTTGCCACCGGCATTGGAGGGGGTGCATAATGTGTTCCACGTATCCCAGCTGAGACGATAGGTGGCAGACCCCAGCCATGTGTTGGACCATTCGGAGATCGAGGTGGGACCCAGTCTTGATTATCAGGAGCAACCCGTGGAGATACTGGACCGCAGGGAGAAGGTGCTAAGGAACCAGACGATTCCTTTGGTTCGCGTCGCATGGAGACATCACTCCCCGGACGAATCCACTTGGGAGAGGGAGGACGAGATGCGCGAGCACTACCCCTATCTATTTTAATCTTAAGGTATTACTTTGTATCTATCCTAAAATTTTGAGGACAAAATTTGTTTAAGGGGGGTAGAGTTGTTAATCCCCGAACCAATTTTTACCAAACTAATATAATTAAAATTCCTAATTGCCCATTTATGATTTCGTTTTCTCTTTAAGTTAGCATAAGGGATCAATTGAAAAAAAATAAAGTTTAGCAGGGACCTCAAAGGAATATGCATTCCAAAACGAAAGGGTGTTTGAACTTAAAAAAGGAAGCTGACCCCAGCTCCTTTAATTCGATACTAAACACCCAAAGCCAGGGGATATAAACAAATCAGATTCAAAACAAATTTAAACACTCATCTCCCTATCCCTTCCCGAGTATTTATATGAGATCATCGAGAGATTAACTGATCCCTTCTTCGACCGCAAGAACCCTAGGAGCCGCACTCTGTCGCCAGGAAGCAGAAGAAGAAATCGAGCAGCAGAGGTAAGCCTCCTTCCTCGTTTAAAAGATTTGCTTTCAGCCTTTAGAACAGATAGTATCTGAAAGAATACGAATAAGATGAAAGTCATATTTGGTATCGGGAACCCTTCATAACCTAGGATTTCAGAGCAATCCTAAATAAATAATTCAAACTGGGAGTATCGGCTAGATGCTCATGTATCAGTATCAGGTTCAGGGCAGTCAAAATTTCGTATCAGACCTTAAGAACAGCTAGGGCCCTGTATCAGGCCCTCGTTTAGCAACCAGTTCGAACTTGGTTCTTTTAACACATATAGAATTTCTATGTTCAGACTTGTCTCTGGTAACTCCTAATCTAAATATCAGGTAATAGGAAGTTCGAGTATCTTTGACACTCAAATTGACAGCCTACCTTGGTAGCAGACCATACCAACTTGTTACAGTCGGATTTGAGAGAGGGGTATCAAAAGTGATACTCGTATCTCGCCTAAAATCTAGTGTCTATCCTGATAGGAAGTACACTTGGTTGCCATGAGTACCATAGGCAAATCGTATCATGAAAATAGGGGAAAGCCACTTCATAGTTGTATCCGACACTACTTGATAGTCATACCTATAACACTTGATATCGGGATCGACGGGGACCCACTGTAGACTCTAATACCCAAGTATAGATATCAGATTTCAGTATCAAACTTGATACTGGTTTACCCAGGACAAACCCAAGTACCCGATAGTGGTTAATACCAATCTCGACTCTGTATCCTACGAATATCAAGTGCAGCAACCCAATTTTCCAACTGTTACATCTGGATATATCAACTCAGATTAAATTTCATATAGGACCTGGATACTGAGTTTGGTGGGTATCTCAGTACCATCTTAGTAATCGACTGTTGCAACAAGGGATAATTGGTGGACCACTCGAGAATATGGGTTGGAACCTTAGAAGTACTGAGTTCAATTCATATAGGTAAACATGTAGACTACCTAGGTGCAATTTAAGATTGGTATCTATCTATATAAAGCAGGGAGTCGACATCCGACTATAAATGACCATGTGTCGAATGGTGTAGGTAATGCTTGACCCCAAACCTGAGTCACTGAATTAGTATCAAACAAAACCGAGACTGTTTCATACTCTGAAATCAGTCACAACTTCATACACAGTAGATGAAACCAGTTTCGAACTGGAGACCTTGGGTGGATTGGTAGAGTATGGTTAGGAACAAGTGATCCAGGGACTGCTATAGTATAAATATTCCTGATACTTCAATAACTCAATAGCAAGGATATTGGATACATCACTACACGCAGAGAAGCCAACCCTTATACGCTCATTAGCAAGTATAAACCAGTGTGCCACTCCATGAATCATCTTGAATTAAACATGTTTCCCAGAGTCAGCAGGTCTCGAACCATTAGAAACAATCTGTAAACATCAGGATAAGTGGGGGGTTTCGAGTATCCTTACACATTTAGGCCATGACACTAAGAACCGTTTACCTCATATACAGGACTTGAGTATATTCAGAAATCCTATCGTGCCGTTAAGGCTGGAAAGAACATAGGGTAGCATCAGTAAAGGAAGAGTAGAGTATAAATCGATTTTATGGGAAGGGTGTCAACCAGTAGATAGAGTATAGTATAGGGGTATTCCCTATTACCCTTCGAATGCTATCACCCAAATTCCTTTGTACTAAATGGATACAAGATAAGGGAACCAACCTAAAAGTACATGGGTAAATTGTGAAAACAACTTGGTATTTTGAGTTTCGAAACCCAATCTAAATAGATAGTGTAAACTTGATCTATTTTTCATCTTTAACACTGTAATTCATTAAATAGGTTCTTTGGATCTCGATTTGGACTCTGACCAGTGCCAGTAGCCCGGGACGCCAGGCGAGTACAGTTTATTGTTTATTTTCAGTATTGATTCTTACTATACATCATTGTTAGTCGACAAATGTGTGATTTCAGTCTTTATGTTGATTTATTTTTTTGTGGTGTCGGGGGAGGTGAAGTACCAATGATGTGTGATCTGACCTTATACCGTATTACCGTGTAGACCGTGATTATTATTGCATTTATACCGTGTAGACAGTGTTTCTTTATTGCAGTATACCGTGTAGACCGTGTAACTTTATGTCGTGTAAATAGTGTAGACAATATCGTGTAATTGTTCCGAGACCGGTCACATATCAAAGGTACTTCAGTCGGTCAGTCGGTGTGTATTTTCTTATATTTTTTACTGCTTTCGATATTTAGTTTATTTCTGTTTCTTTCATTTATTTCTTATAAATCATATGTCTAAAGGCTAACCTCTGTTATATAGTCATTTTTATATATTGGAACTGCATTCAGTGAATTGTACTCGTTCCATCCTGACTGGGTAACCAAACAAATTTTAGGTGATGGCGAAGAGATCGTGTGTCCTGACCAGTATGGCCCGTACTTGGGAGATGTGTAGAGATGGACATTACTTACCAGGAGGAGTACGCAGCATCTGATCCTGCTGTACTTTCTTAGATATTTTAGTTAGCACTGAGACATTGTATTGGATATTTGAGTTAGCTTTTGGAGACATAAAGTTGAGATTATTTGACTTTAGACTTCATACATTTTCTATTGTGAGACGATTCTAATTTTATCTATTAGATGCTAGTTGAGATATGGAGTTGCTATATTTTCCTTGTGGTATATCTTTATTCCGTGGTTGTTCATCATATTGTTACAGCGTTCTACCATCGATTCTGCGGCGTAGGCTGGGCCTGTACACGGTTCATGCCCAAAATATTGGGTGCGGGTCGTGACACATTTTTATGATAGCCTATGCAGGTCGCCTTTTTGTAAATACAGCTAAACCGTGGTAGTACCTAAGTTAGTCATACTACTGTGGGCCCACAACTGGGACTAGGAATAGGAACCTAAGGATCGTCTCCCCCAAGTTAAAACTGCGTTATTGACTTCTATATTCGACTTCAAGTACCCTTATGCATCTTGTTTGAATCTTTCCATCGTTTAATGATTTTCTTTATTTTTAGCCAATGGATTCGCAGGACAGGAACAATGCTGCACTGAACACTCCACCGGCAGTTGGCAGGTTTTTCACCTACGGGACCCCACCGACGCAGGGAGGCTAGCTTACTCACCAGGACGATCCGGGCCAGCCGCAGTACTCAAGATTTCGCAGGGATGACATTCCACCGCCACCGCAATTTTCTCCGTAGACTCTGGTACCAGCACCCATCCCTCATCCAGCACCTGTTCCATCTACCATACACTCAGCATTAGCAATCTATCCACCACCTACGATGCATTCAGCACCAGCCATGTATCGAGCTCCGATGATGCAGCAGGCACCCTACATGTACCCAGCACCTACCATGCACCCAGCGCCAGCGATGTACTCGGCACCTGTTCTGCCCCCGCCACTAGCACTGAACAATATTACACTCCTCGATATTTTCCAACAGCAGACCAACATCTTTCGCGATACCTTGCGATAGGCCCTTCAGCAAAGGGAGGCCCACCAACAGTGCCATGGGACGTCTAAGAACTTCATGGACCTTTGGCCCATATGGGACCGAGGGTATTATCTACGCTGACGAGTGGTTGGAAAACGTGGAGCGGTACCTGAAGATGGCTCGCGTATCAGAAGATCTAAAGGTGGAGTCAGCTAGTGGACAACTTTTCGACATCGCACGGACGTGGTACCAGGGCGAGCCACGATTTGCTGCTCTAGACGTGACTTGGGAAGAATTCAAGCGGCTATTCAAGAAAAAATTCTATTTCGACGTAGCGCGAGAAGCATTGGTGAGCCAGTTCGAGCACTTGGAGCAGGGGAATCTCTCCGTTGATGAGTACATTGTGGAGTTTTCTCGCCTTAGTCGTTTCACAGAGAGTTTGATCAACACCCCGGAGAGCAAGGCCAGAAGATTCAGAAAGGGATTATCGCACGAGATTCGTTTAGCTATCGCCACCAGCCGAGCCACTACCTACGAGGAGATTCTGGAGGACGCCCAGGCTGTAGAAGAAGAACTGAGTTACAGGCCGAAGAGGAGTCGAGACACTTTCGACGGAGGCAACCATCCACCAACACAGGAGAAGCGTCCTCAGGTGCAGCCAAGGACCTTCCAGCACCAGCAACCCTTCCAGCCCACTGGTAGAGCCCCAGCACTCAGCAGCACCGAGGCCAGGCCAGAGCCCAAACACAACAGCCACAGAGGCAGTTCCAGCAGGCCCCATATTGTATATTTTGTGGGAAGACCGAACACATTTGGGATGACTGCAGATAGAGACTTGGATCGTGTTTATACTACGGGTCACCTTTACATCAACAGAAGGATTGCACATTGGCTCCCGACCAAGCAGGATGCGAGGCAGCTCCAGCACAGAGTGGACCAGCTAGACCACTAGTCGCCACACAGCCGCGAGGTCCACCGCTACCCACTCAGCAGTAGCGGTTCACTCAGCACCAGCAGAGAGGAGCACCCCAGCAGGGCCGAGCTTTTGCTATGGCTATTGAGGAGCCCGAGCCTACACCTGATGTAGCAGGTTCCAAACTTCTTGATTCTTTCTCCGTATAGCTTTGTTTGATTCGGGTTCCTCCCACAGTTTTATTTCTGTATCTTTTGTATTCAAGCATAGTATAACATCTGTACCTTGGGTGGTAGTTGCAAAATTATGACAGGCGGAGGTGCTATCATAGTCAAGGATATTTGCATGAGGAAGCGCATCACCTTGGGAGGTAGGGAGTTGCGTGCCAACTTACTCGTAATGCCACTACCGAGTTTCGACATCATCCTCGGTATGGATTGGTTGAGTAAGAATTTTGCCAGTATAGACTGCCACCGAGGATGTGTCGTATTTAGCCCTCCCGGGGAGTCGACATTCGAATTTGCTAGAGGGGCAATAGAGCAGCAGAGTGAAGGTTTTTGCGGAGCTATGATTCAGGAGGAGAGGCACCACATCCCATCATCGCGGAGTTCCTAGATGTCTTTCCAGAAGACCTACGGGATTGCCGCCAGATCGAGACATCGAGTTTGCTATTGATCTGGTGCCAAGCGCAGTACCAACGGCGCAACCGTTGTACCGGATCAACAACAAAGTGGCTGAAGAATTGAATGAGCAGATCGATGAATTGCTAGAAAAGGGGTTCATCAGAGAGAGAGTTCGTCACCATGGGGATCCCCTGTCCTCTTTGTGCCGAAGAAAGATGGTACGGTACGAATGTGCATCGACTACCGAACCTTGAATAATCATACTATCAAGAACAAGTATCCGCTGCCAAGGATTGATGATCTCTTCGATCAGTTGAGCAGCATATGGATATTCTCAAAGATAGATTTGAGGTCGGGGTACCATCAGCTGAAGGTGAAGAAAGAAGATATATCGAAGACTGCCTTCCGGACCAAGTACGGACAAT
>JANAVB010013600.1:8479486-8488833 GCA_029216955.1 Iris pallida | reverse complement strand
ATACCGTCGGTACAACCGGTATACCGTCGGAATACCGGTCTGGAATTGTAACGGCTAGAAATATAGTCATTGGGATCATTAAATGTTCGAAATTCGACCGTTAGATTTTCAACGTTACTGAATCGGTATACCATCGGTATAGGTCGGTATGTCGATTTGTAGACAGAAATTTTTGTGAACAAAAATCGGTATACCATCAGTATAGACCGGTATACCGTCGGTATGCCGATTTTCATCCAAAAATAATCCTGGGCTAATTTGTACCCTAGCTTTCGATTTTGCCATCCATTTCTTATGTTTATAATTATTCCTAAGACTCATTACAGACTCTAGATATACTGTAGCAGGTGCAGGCTTCTTCAGAGTCTTGAAATGATGATGGCATGGCATAGTTTCTTTCCTTGATAGATGTTGGCTTCTTCCTTGACGTCATCTGTCTAAAGATATTCAGTTTGTGAAAACTGGATACCTTTTGGGGGCTTCGCCCCTGAACCCCCGTCCGCTGACCGGGCAGCGGAACCCTCGAGTGCGTGGCTCCGGAGATGTCTTCAGGTGGTTCAGAAAAATCTTGTGGGATCCGTCATCTTTGGTCCACCATAAATTTTTTATTGCATATGTCCACATTGATCTTACTTATTGCTTTTCTGCATGTACATGTTAGACAAACAAAGCAATATACATATAGCAAATATGATAAGATAAAGCACAACAGGACAATGCTAAGTTTAAGTATAAGAGCTATAGTGACAGCATAAATATTAATGATATCATAATGTTAAACTTAATTGAATAACCATAATCAAAACATAGTTTTGATTTTGGTAACTCAAGTAAATTTAAGATATATATAATAAAAACTCATATCACTAATATGTAAAACAATAAGCACATATCACCAAAGGTAAAAGTATAAGTAAAAATACTATAGTGATAGTATGAATATTAATGATATTATAATGTTAAACTTAATTGAATAACCATAATCAAAACATAGTTTTGATTTTGGTAACTCAAGTAAATTTAAGATATATATAATGAAAACTCATATCACTAATATGTAAAACAATAAGCACATATCACCAAAGGTATAAGTATAAGTAGAAATACTATAGTGATAATATAAATATTAGTGATAATGAAATGTTAAACTTAACAGATTAACCATATAAAAAAACATGATACAATCATTGGGCCAACACCAACTCTAGAAGATCTGTACTTTGATTCACCCATTTGAACGATTTTCTAGTGATCTTTGTCTGTGCACAAATATCACACTTCTTCACCTCCTTACCCCCACATTTGGATATAAGCCTTAGGCTAGACATTTTGTTTATTCTTTTACAATGAATATGTCCTAGTCTATTGTGCCATAACTCAAGAGAATAACCAGAAGAAGAAACTGCATTAATCATTTTTGCAGGAGTTACAAGTTAAAGTTTGAACATTCCTTCGGTACAATAAGCTTTTTCGAAGTATGTCCCTATGTAGGACATCACTATCTGTCCAGCATTGACGTCTATCCTCAAGCCTGCGTTACATAGCAGACTTCCAGAGACCAGGTTCTTGGCTATCACCGGTACATTCTTCACATCTTGAAGCGTCAGTAACTTCTCCGAAGTCAGGTTCAGTACCACCGTTCCTGTCCCCAGTACTTCAGCTTGTATCTGGTCCGCCACCATAACCTTCTCAGATGTAGGCTTGTATGTGGTTAACAACTCCTTATGAGAGCAAATATGGCATGATGTACCCGTGTCCACCCACCAGTCGATGTCAACACCAGTCGTGGCAACCTACGCATTCATGGCAACCTTATTAGGCTCACCTTGCTCTATCTGTTTGGACTTTGATCTGCAGTCTCTACGATACTGTCCCTTCTTTCCACAGTTGAAGCAAGTCACATCTGACTTGGGCTTTGGCTTTGACTTGAACGAAGCTGACTTCACCTTCAGATGGTTGATGTTCTTCTTCTTTTGGTTGTGAGAAACCTTATGCTTCCCCTTGGAGTCCCCCGCATGCACCAAGTTGGCCTCTGCCAACTGTTTGCACAACGTGTCTAATTTGTTTTTAGACATCAACTCATCTCTAACATTGATGTTGTGAAGTAGTTGACCCAGAATGATTTACATCTTCTTCATGTGTATATCCGAGATAAAACTGCTCTATCCTGACGGAAGCTTGGCAACTATACCCCCTACGACAAAAGCGTCGACAAGTGGCATGCCATCGTCCTCATGTTTTTGACGTAACTTGAGGAACTCCTTGACTTGAGGCAACATCGCCTTGTCGTCCTCAAATCGCATGTTCTAGACCTTCTCAGTCACATGGATCTTGTTGCGGTTTTCATCCGCCTGATAATGCTTCTCTAGAGACTCCCAAACGACCTTAGCATGGTCTGTCTTGCTGTATGACTCCGCCAGAGTATCCTCCATGGAGTTCAAAATCATTAGCTTACAGAAATTGTTGTCTCTCCTCCATTTGTTCTGCTTTGTGTTTGTAATCACAACTGTTCGAACAGTAGCATCATCCTCGTTTGGAATCTCCGGTTCTGGTTTTGTCAAAACGTAGTCCACCTCTGCCAAGAGTTGTAATGATCCCCGTCGAACTTTTTAAGTTTGTTGAAACTTATATCCAAAAGTTTTGCACGGCTGTTCTCCATCTACAAGGGTCTTATTTTGAAACTTATATCCAAAAGTTTTGCACGTCAAACGTTTGTCGAGATCAAAGGTTCAAACAAACGTTCTCCTTCTGATTATTCTCGAGATCCATGAGGAACACTATAATATAAATCTGATTACAAAAGCAACAGTAATCAAAAAATAAATCTCACGTTCTTCCTCGCAATCGCAGTTGCTGACGGACAGAACTGAGTTACAACTCAGAGAAAAGAGAATAAAGAAGAGGAAAGGTTCTTACTGGGGTGATTAAGATCACCGTTGCTCAAAGCAAGATTCGCCCCACCACGATCTGCTTCCAGGAACCAGCAAGTTCACGAAGAACTTCTGGAACGCTCGTAAGTCAATATTTGAGACTTGAACGGGCTTCCTGGACTTTACGGACTCACTTAACTCTCTTCTTGGTGCATCCTCCAAAGGAGGCCAAGGGGCTCTATTTATAGAGTGGAGTGAGACTTCACCTTTTCTCCTATCCGATATGGGACTAAAATACCAATACTCAAAAATAGAGTTTGATATTTTAGATCATCCCACAATCAGCATAGTAGTGTGCCAGTCCACGCCTACCCTCCGAACACTCCCGTGCATGCACGAGACAACATGGAGTCTGTGTTCGAGTCCGAGTCCGAGTCCGCACAACAAAAATTAACTTGCATCATTGTTGGAATTAATCCTTTTTCCTTCTAGGAAAATATTCCCACATGGCACACACTTGTGCCCCACCACACCTCATGTGCACACCTCAACACAAGCAATACATTATATTGAGATACTCACCATTTGGTGTAGCCGATGTGGGACTATCTTTCCTAGTCTAAAGGCAAAAACACCAACAGCTTTCATACTTTCTTACACTTTCAAGCAACCAAATATCCTTCTACACACAAAATGCAAAAAAGAAGAGAGCATGAAGAATATGTCCAAACCTCTATTAAAAATTAGTAGGAGTTTACAGAAATCCCTTCAAAACCAAAATAGAACAGGTAGTAGCTAGGGTGCAACTTTTAAAGAAGTAGTGTAGGTGATCCATAACTTAAAGATTAATTTGGAGAGAGATTGGTTCAAGGAGATCCACGCCAGTTCAATCTCATGATCTTATGTTTATAATTTGTCGATCATTTGTATTTCTATTTCCATTCAAATTTTAGACTTTATTGGATTGGTGGGAGAAGTTGTAGAGGAGTCAATATACTTTTAGGTCTCGTTTGGTTCGCCGAATCTTCGGATTGGGAAAGGAAAGTGATTATTTTTCTATGTTTAGGGGCCAAAGGAATTGAGGAGAAAAGGAAAGTGATTCCCATTGGAAGGAAAATTAGGAGAAAAAGTGATTCCATCCATCCAAGTAAGGAATCACTTTCTCATATTGAAGTATTCTCTTTTCTTTCCAAATTTCTTGGCATTTCCAAACATCGGAAAGGAAAATAAATGAGAATTAAAATTTCCCAAAGGAAAGGAAATGATAAGGATTTGATTTCCTTTCCCTTCCATTTCGCGAACCAAACGAGGCCTTAGTTCAGTAGTGAATGCTTGAGGATTGGACTCCTTCGTTCAGTAAAATTTTTTGGTTAGATTTGTTTACGTAAATATTATTTATGTCTGCATTGTAAATTTTTGTACATGTTTCAGTTATTTTTGATTCATGGTACGAGGTGGGTCGGACTGGCCGGACCAGCCCGGAGTTGAAAAAATTGAACCTAGTCTGGACCATGGCCCGGTCTTGGGCGGGCCGGACTGAACCAGACTTGGGCCGGTTCAGAGTTGGGCCGGGCTGGCCAGTTTTTTTCACTACTAAAATACATCAAATTAGCGACTGCCATATTCGTCGCTAATCCGTCGGTAAATCAACTTAACGACGGCTACCCGACGAAATTTGGCTGAAAAAATCCGTCAAAAAATAGTCCGTCGCTAAACATAGTCCTTTGCTATTTTATCGCCATTCGACTGCTTAGCGACGGATTGCCATCATCAAGGATCGAACATTTAGCGACGGCTAGCCGACGGATTTTCGTCAAATCAATTATCGTAAAGTTTTTGATACTACTTTTTAGTGACAGACAGGTCCGTCGGTAATATGTCGGCAACTGCGTATCATAGAATTTCTGATACGGAAAATCTGACATGAATTCGTTGCTAGCCATCGCTAATACTCGACAGAAGAATGACGGTTTAGCGACAGAATATCCGTCGCCTAGGTTCTGGAAATCTTTATATTTTTAGAACCTTGTCGACGGATAATCCGTCGCTAATCCGCCGACGTCCGTCACTAACTGGAAATTCTCCAGTTAGTGACGGAATATTCCGTCGCTCAGTCGTCACCTTTCGTCACAAGTCCGTCGCTAACTGGAAAAATTTTGAATTTTTTTTACATAAAACATAGCATTCCCTGTAACGTCCTAGTCCCAAAATACTTAGGACTAGATACGTATCATGCTAGCTGTATACGTACGAGTAAATGAAATTCTCGTATGTATACATAAGCTGTAAAATATAGAAAGCAATGCTCAAACTAAATCTCATCCACAAATATGAAGTTTTAATGATATAATCAAATAGTCATTTGTACAAACGTTGGGCGGAGACATATCCACTACCAACAAGTTTAAATAAGAAAGAAATATACAAATAAATGATTTGGTCGAGCGAAGCAAATGATGAGTCCAAGAGCAATCATCTCGAGGGAAGGAAGGAAGACATGACCTTAGCTAGAGCACCTGCAGGAAGTCACAAATACACCTGAAAAAATCACCAGGTCCTCAGAGGGACGTAGCAAGATACAGGAAGAACATGCCATTATAACTACAAATATAAATATTATAAAACTACGACACAACTGGGTCCCTAACCGTCTAAGTGATATGCACTTTGAGGACAACGTTCTACGCAGGGGCTGTAAGGATTCACGCAAGTAATCAAGAGTGCCCGTCAAGTAGCGCTCATCCGAGACACTATCGGTCGGGCAGCAAGTAGCGCTCATCCGAGTCACTATCACCCATAAGTGTGTAAAAAAAATGTAGCCCCTACGCTAGTAGCTGTCCCCTCCCCCCCAATGATACTATACATGCTTCGTAACCACGACACACCAACACATGTCGCTTCCACAATACTGTTTTATAATAGATAACTGTCAAGTCTTCTAACATGCATCTAGTGACAGTTATTCCTACGCATGTGCACGGGTGATCAGCCAACACGCAAGTGACCACTACATGATACTCACAACTCGTGATACAGTCGTGACAAAGTTAATGACATGCACTCTATTGACGGAAGTCTCTTAACTCTAGGTCCACAAGTAAGAAGAAAAATAAATAACTGTAAATAAAAGTATGGAAAATAATAACAGAATAATAATATACAAATAAATGGAAGCAGTAATTATGGCAAGGTATCTTGCCTGGTAGGGGGCCTGGAGTGGTGCGATGATCCGACAAGTTCGAGCAGTCCATTAGCCATGATTGATGTACAAGGATCCAAAATTCACGAGAAAATAGGAAAGGATGATTAGTCATGATTGAGACTTTCTAATCTAAGAGATTTTGAAAAAATATCTTAATATTAAAATATATTTTTATCTAGAAAACTATTTGGAAATTACAAAAAAAAATTAAAGCTAGGTTTTATTAGAAAAAAAAATCTGTTTTAGGAAAAATACTTTTAAAAACCAAAAATTCTTTTGGCTAATTTCTAAGTTTTTGTCAAACTAATATTTTAGGTTAAATTTATATTTTCAAAAATATTTTTTTAGATGAATACAACATAATTTTAGAAATTATCCAAGGTTAAAACCTCTACTTTGTAAAACTATAATTTTGACAAATAATTTATTTTGCATAGATAGAAACTTTTGCATCAATATAACATAGCCCCTAATATATTTCTTTTACACAAGTAGTTTTTATCTACTTTAGTTAATAAAATATTTAACATAAATAACTGGTACTAGTAATGCAATAATAATAAAGATCATAATAATATTTAAGTTCATTTATCAAATCACTATACAACAAATGTTTTCACTAACATTAAATAAAATAATTAATAATAATAATATTAATATAAACTACTTAAAAAAACTAAACTGTTCTCTTTCCTCAATTCAATATAGTGAGAGAGAGAGAGATGGGAAAGAGAGGAAGAAGCGGGAGAGAAGAGGCTTACAGCGGGGGTTATGGCGGTGGCACGGCGCGGCGGTCGGCACGCTGGCGCCGTTGGTTCCGGAGTCTCGCCGGAGGACACCTATGGGGCCGGCGCCAAGCTCGGCAGGCGGAGGGAAAGGAACAGGTGGCGCGGAGGGCTCTGTCGGCGGAGGGTTGGTGGCACGGCGGCTCTGGGTGCCGGCTCGGGGCTACTCCGGGGCTTGAGTCAGTTTGGCAGAGCTGGTGGTGACATGGGTGGCGAACACGGCACGGATCCACCGTGGTGACACGGGCGACACCGGAGACGAGGACGGCGATGCGGTGGAGTCGCTAACGTCGCGGCGGAGGGGGCATTGCGGTCAACGGTGCACGGTGAGATGCGGAGTGAGAGTGGCGGCCGGATCCGGCGAGGCGCGTCTACGACACTGACGGCAGAGGGGTCTCGGCCACGACGGTCTCGGCAGGGTGCGCTCGACGGAAGAAGCCCTGGTCGATGGCATAACGGTTGTACGATCGGTAGGAGAGCCACCGCTTGGGCGGAGGCGAAGCGGCTGCTGCGGCGATCTCGGTCAGGTTAGGTTTTCTCCTCCTTCTTTTTATTTTTGGGATGGGTGGTGATGTTGATTTGGGCGGCCGCGGTGGTGGTCGATGATGGTGAAGGCCACGGTGGTGTGCGGGAAGCAACAGGCAGTGGTTGGAGGATGGTTTGGTCGGTTGGCCGGGAATGGTGGAGTTGATGGGGCGAGGACGGGTTGTCGGGACGGGTCGGGATGTCAGAAAGGCAGGATGGTGATGTCGGGACGGCGATGGTGGTGGCGAGGAGTCAGGGCTAGCTTAGGATTTGGGTTTATCCGTGTCGGGGATGTCCGACACGTCAAGATTGAGGTCCGGGATTGTCGGACTCGGGACGGGATTATGATGTATTTGTACTGGAAAAAATATAGTGGATGGGAGGCACGGACACGATGCATAATGGGATGGAGATTTGGTATTGTGGAGTTAATGGAAAACGAGGGCAAGTACCTCTCCTTTTATAGGAGGTGGGAATCCCATTAGGATAAAGACTAGGATAGTTTAAATACCCATAAGATAATTTCATAATTAAATTCAAATTAATTTAAACTCGTTTTAAACCATCTTGAATTTAAAGCTATTCAAAATAAGTCAATAAAATCTTTTCAAATGTAAATTATCACAATCAATTAAATTTAAACCAAAACACTATTTTAAAATACTTTTTCGAATAATAAAATATTAATATTAAATAAATTTCGAAAATAGAATTATATATAAAATCTAAATTTATGTACCTCGTATGCAATGAATATTTGCATAAAACCTCATTTTCAAAATTACTATCTATATAACCTTTCATGATGTAAAATAAAGAATCGAAAATTCCAATATCTTTACGAAATAAAAATATTTATTATTTATTATTTTAAAAACCATGCTTCTAAATAAAATGTTTTTACAAAATATGTACCTCGCACATATTCGCACTCGACGAGCCATACAAAAATACGAGCTCATACGCGACGTTCAATACGACAAATTCGTACGCGATGTACAATACGACTATGCGACTTACGAATACAAAGTAAAAATTTATACCAAATTATTTTAAAAAAAAATTATAGTAGAAATTTAGGGGGTTTACATCATATCCAACTTAAAAGAATTTCATCCGCGAAATTTAGGAATAGATAGGGTAGGCAGGGTGGAGGAGATAGAGTGAAAAATCCAATCAAATTTTTCGGCGAGATGACAAATCATACCATGGAATAAATTTTGGAATAATCGAAAGAATTTAAATAACAAGGAAGAATTGAATTCACGGGTATAGTTAGAAGATATCTCATGACAACCCATCAATAACGGTTTTTTGATCCATACTATCATTCAGCAAATTAATAAAAATGTGTAACTCCCCATTTGGCAAAAGTTTTCTCCGTCCAACTTACGATCAATAACTCAAAAATTTAACTTTCATTTGATATCGTCATAATCATCAATCCATTTTTATATTCAACTTTTCATATATTTTATTAATCCTCTCAAGGTTTATAACCATTATTCCTTGAAATCTTTTTTTTACCTCCAACAATCACTCCACAAAAGTTTTGAATTTTCACTATTTTCATATATGTAATCAAATATCGCAACGATAGAAATTCGATAAGTCAATACTTTTGGATTTGGTAAAAAGAATTTCTTCCAACATATCTATATACCTTTTTTTTTGTCAAGCTAGATTCCGGCTTTCATAATTTCTTTGAAGGTTAAGATTCAATAAATATTCAGTCAATTTAGTCGTAGATAAAATCATAGTTACTTCGATATGAATTTATATCTCAAATCGTAAAATTTTGAATAAGCTTTGTCACGCCCCAGAACCAGAATACTGGAAAGTAGGGGCGAAACAAAGCCAGCTACGTGTATTAGAGTACGCCAGTACCCCAATATATGATCAAAGCTGTCACGACCCGTACCCTAGAGTAAGGGCACGAGACGTGGGTACGTCCAGCCTACGCCG
>JANAVB010013600.1:8381986-8474486 GCA_029216955.1 Iris pallida | reverse complement strand
AAGCCAAACCACAAACACATATACACATAACAATATATATATCTAATATATTGTAGTACACTCATAACATATAGGCTACCTATATGTACATCCCACATATATATATATGCATCACTATTCACATATTCATATACATAGATATATATAGGAAAGCTATATATATAGGCATATACATATATATATAGAGAGAACGAGAGGTAAAAGAGTAAGTGAGTATGTGTGTGTTTGGCATATGTGTGAAAGGATATGTGTTAATGTTCTAAAATTTAGTGATAGTTAGGTGTATGTGACATGGGATACATGATGTCAAAGGGTGTATGAATGCATGTGTGTAAAAGGTTATAGGTTAACTCAGTTTATAGAAATACATACATACATACTTACCTTGTATACATGCATACATACATATCATGTATATTACATTTACATGATACATACATGTATACTTGTATTATATTATACTTACATTCATGCATATTAGATACTTGTATTTATATTAACATATTGCAAACATTCATTTTATTCATGCATCTATGCATTACCTATATGTTTTATACATATGCATACATTGTATATCATTCTTTCATTCATGCATTTATGCATTGCTCACATACATTATATTAATTGCATTCCTACATGCTTGCATTCAACCATATATATACATTAATGTAAAGCGGATATATATCATATATATATATATATATATATATATATATATATATATATATATATATATATATATCATTTCATTCATCTAACATATCATGTATTACATACTCTATATTCATTTAATATCCATGCTACTAGGCTCATAAGTTACACAAAATGCATATATCGTATATTTACTCTTCTACTTAAAATCAATACTGTACCAATTGGGCCTCTACTAAATTCTAGGATTAAAGTATGTTGTAGCCCTTCGTGTTAGCTTTCCGAAACTTCAAACGGATCACATTTTCGTGTCCGGAAGCTCCTGAAATCGCAAAAATACCGAAACACGTTCGTCTTTCGTACAGTTGACACTCAAATAATTCTACAGAAAGTTACAGAAAGAATTTGGTTTATTAAAATATATATTTGGAAATCTAACTTCGATACGGTTCTTTTAAAAAAACGGAAGATAAATCGGAGTTCTATGCTAAAAGTTATGACATTTCTAAGTTGATTTGGTTAATAAAAACATGGATGAAAATTATGACGGATTTGACAAAAGAACACATATAGGCCAAGATACTTGGATACAAACATAGGTATCCAAATGAAACTCATTCTAACCATCCTAACTAAGATCAATCCACTCTCTAACCATTATAAAACTGAATTTAAATATCTATTTAAACTATTATCATACATACATACACATGGGATGTCCTAATTTGGGATCTATCAAGTAGGACACAAGACACATATCTAAAATCCTCAAGAGAGCTCCAAATGGCCTCAAATTTGAATCTAAATTGGACACATGCATGAGGATGGATCCTACGGATTCAAAACTAATTTATATGCAAAGGAAATCGATTTAGAGGATGGGTTTTACCTATTGGGAGTGGAATCCAAATGAAATCCTTTAGGACACGGCTCCGATACGAAGATCCCTCAAAGTGGACACTCCTCCTTGCACTCCTCTTCCAATCCTTGGCAGCACCCTTCCCTTGGAGAATGGGAATGATTGAGGAAAGGTTTGGTGAAGGAATGATTTGATTTGGAGATCAAATCAATGGGAAGGCTCTCTAAAATTGGCGAAGAACAAAAAGAAAATAAAAGAGGCTAGATTGTAATGAATGAAATGAATCATTCTCTCCTAAAGGTGGCTGCCATAAAGAGTCCATTAGGGCTAATGAGAAATCTCCTAATTGCCCCTCTCTAGTCTCATATGGTTAAGTCTAGACTAGGTTCAAGTTTGGGGTCAAAATGATCTAGTTTTGAGTCTCTAACTTAACCATTCTAACATGATAAAAATTAGTTTAATTAACTAACTTAATGTTGGGTCTTGTGAGCCATGCTTAACTTAATATTGGGTCCCATCTAGAGTTCAAGCTACCCGGGTCACAATATAAGTCGGAACGAGACGAAACTCAAACCCGACTAAACAAATCCAATAAAAACAATATTAAAATATAAAATTTTCCCAAAATATTAAAATATGAAAAATAACCAAAATTATAATACATCAATTTAAATAATATTAAAATAATCTAAAATTCACCCATTAATCAAAATCCTAAATAATTTAAAAGTCACAAAATGACCAAAATATCCTTAGCCTAAAAAGTTGTAAATAGTCATTCTAATCACATGGTTAGGTCCCCATGGTTAGTCTCTAAGCTTAGCAAAACTAGGGATTAACTAGTTAACCATCAAAATCACAATTCAACATTTTAAATAGTTTTAAATTGATTAAAAAAATTACCAAAAATTATAACATGAGTTAAATCTTATTATCGATTAATCAAAATTATAAAAGTTCAAAATTACCCTCATTTTAGAAAAGTGGGTGTTACAAAAGCTGTCTAGAAGACAAGTGGGTGGACTCTAGCATGCCACTGACGACTCCTAAGATCGAACAAATCCTATCTCAATCCAATCAACATAAGAAGCAATAAAGAGTAAATCACATATGATATGGGTAAGGCGTCCCAAACACAAGTACATACATAATCATGAGAGGTGACATAATAAAAGATATATCAACTGACTATACAAAAGGTACGTAAATGTACAACTAGCAACTGTCCAGAATATACATCCACGCCGTACTAAGACGGAGGGAACAAAACCCAAAAATAAGGACTAACATATGTCCTTGGCTAATTCACCACAAAATAAAAGTGCAAGATAAAGTAGGAAATAAGGTAACCCACTTGCTAATCCATATCGGTCCTCTGAGTGCGAACCATCCGGAGGAGAAGACGGTAGATTCTCGTGATCAACTATGGAACCTGGCCATACAAAACCAGTGGGGTCAGATCCCAAATAGCAAGTACCACAAGGAAGGCTCAAGGTGAACGACAAAACCCAACAACAACACAACAACATAATGACAAAAAATAAATAAATATGGGTCGAGACTAGTGCGGTACCAATGTACGTATCTCGATAATATAAATGACTGAATGGAAATACTAAACCGTATAGCAATAGAGAACAATAAGCCAATGAGCAACAAGGGACTTATGAACTACTCGAAGTCGGAGCCACAACCCTTAAACCAAACAAGGACCGGGGTTGCAGATATTTTCCCGAGCAGAACTTAGTCTCTGGCCACTCAACAAATAAGAGCATATAAAGTAACAAACAATCAAAAGTGCACGACCAATCATTACCTACGGCTTGCTATCATTAACTAGCTAGGGTTATCACAATCCTAATTACTAGTATGCAAGTTGAGAATTTTTGCAACTAACTGACTGCAGATACCCGGATGTCCAGGGATACGAGTGGTACATCTATTGCCCAACAAGACTGCTGGCAGATGAAACGTGTCTAGACTTATAACATAAACAACCATATCATATACCAATAAAAGAAAATATATAACTGACTGTGCCGCAACCCGGCACGACATGTGACTCGATAATATCATATAACATATATAACTGACTGTGCCGCAATCCGGCATGACATGTGACTCGATCGTGTATCAATATGTATCAATACGTGCAAACTTGGTAGGTCATGGAGCCCTTGCCTAGCAGGGTTGAGCCATGCCTCATGGGGCCCTTGGAGCTCGGGGTTGGTAGTGCGAATTTCCTCCTACAATAATCTACTTGAATTTACTAGCCATTTATCTTATCATATTCATGTCAAATTCTCAAGTCGTGGACACTCAAGAATTTCCTAAGATGACGTGTGTTATGTACGAGTAATTCGTAAGTTATCACTTACGAACATCCCCGTACTAACATCACGTGATACACGGAACAATACTCACACTCGATTGTCCAGTGCCAAGATACAATAGATTAACATTCAACAAGCTATATCTACGGTGTCAAGAAAGAACATGTACTCATATCTCGAGTCTAGAAATCAATAAGAAAATCAAGTCATGAGTGCGCTACTATGAGCCACTAAATCGAGCTAGACATATACAGTAATCTGGAGTGCACCATGACAGGCCACTATCTAAAATCTGGACATAGAACAATACGTGAACATAAGCATGTACCATGTATATAGAGTGTAGAATCATTCTTTAACTATCCAAGGTCTTCTAATCATGTTAAGAGTCCATTACAATCGAGAAAATATCAAAAAACGGAAAAAAAAGGGCAAAAACGGACAAAAACAGCCTAAAACGGCATAAAACGGATTATCCGACGGATTACTGCGGATTACCGACGGATTTTTTGAAGTGTTACATCAAGTTTTGTGGTGCAAGTTCGGATTTTCCAACGGATTTCCGCAGATTTTTGACGGATTTTCCGAACCGCCAGAGAATGTTGATTTTTGAAAACTCAAAACTTGTTTCGGCCATAAAAACTTAGTTTTAAATCGAAATTCGGACTTTCAAAAGTCAAAATTAAATAGAATTGAATTTTCTACAACATGGAAGTATTAGTTTTCACAAATTAAAATATTTTATAGATCAATACCTCAAAATACTCAAAAATCATATCTAGAAACTCAGATCTACGCAATATTGTCGATCAAAACCAAAAGTGCTATATATTAAACATGTTAACAATTTAGAGGAGCATATTATAGAACAATAAAACTTTAATTTCTATGGAAAACAAAAATATAGTATGGTCATGTCACTTTTGAGCAAGATGTACTTGCCTAGGTTTTAGCAACCGAGCCTAATCTTCTACTCCACCACCAAGAAGGGTTCCGAAACCACACTCTAGGCCTCAAGGCCAAGCCTTCCTAAGCTTGAGGAAGAGAGAAGAGAGTGAAGGGGAAATGGTGAAGGAAATAAAAGAGAGAGGAGAGAGAAACTCATAGGATATATATAGAAGGGGTGAATTAATCGTGACCGTTGGATCGTGATCCATGTCACATTCTAGGTCAATCCTAGCCATTGAAAGAAAACCAATTGTCCATTGATAATAGAATGCATCTACACTATTCACGAAAATATCTATACACTATTCATCAAAATATCTAAAACATTATTCATGAAAATATCGAAAACACTATTCACGAAAATATATGAAATCAAAAATATCTAAAATATGGAAAATCTGTCCGGGCGGCATGCCGTCGGTATACTCCGGTATACCGTTGGTATGCCGGTCAAGAAGAAAATCTATAATTTGTGAAAATTTGAAAGCGTTCCAAAAATCGAGAAAATATGAAATACAATACAAAATACGTATCCGTATATAATACCGATACTGTGAGACAAGTCTCACAACTCTCCACAACTTAAAAAAATTCCGTCATCAGAATTTCCTAAAGCCAGTCGAGCAAAAATACATATGCTAAAACAATGTAAAATCATAACGCATTGAAAGAAAACATCCTGTGTACAAGTGATATTTGAGATACAGAATTTAAATAAATGCAAAAAATAATAAATACTTACATATATATAATACAAGAAAATGGGGCATATGGAATAATATACCCCTGAGTCAGTTGAGTAGGGATTCGTCCTCGCTTGCCTACGCTGACTCACAAAGTGGACAAGGGTCAAGTTTTGAAGTAAGTCGGTACCAACGACTCAGTCGAAAACATGGCTATAATCTAGGACGCACCTACGTAGTCAGGATACATGATAGATATCGTGTATCACGAGATAAAGAGGCAGATGAGTGGTATGAGAAACTCGCGTTCACTCGCCGAATATGTCAAGTCGACCATCGCATTCCGGGTATGAATGGAATACAAGGCCGTCAACGGAACCCAAGAATAAGAATGACTGGAGGAATACCTCAGAAGCTTACTAACAATCTGACTGCCCTCAGCCAACATCTGTTCAATGACAACAAACTCTCTCTGCCTATGCGTCGGGACTGCTGCTCTTACCTGCTGCTGAATTTTACCTTACTTACTGGACCTGGGTAAACTGCGCCGAATGCTGACATTGAAACTGCTGAGACCACGTCGGAAGGAGGTGCTGAACATGGGATCGGGCTGACTTTATTAGCTGAACTGACTGGAGTGAAGTGAACTGAGCTGCCACCAGATGCTGAAATAGTACTGGTACCTGACTCTGTGGAGGCGGGATCTGATGCCGACAAACTGCCTGAACCAAGGAAGAAGACGGAGCAATAAAATCCTCGAAAGAAATAGATAAGAAGGTTGGGTGTCCCTGAAGGATAAGGACATGTGATATCAATAATGGTCATGAATAGAACAAGGATATGTCAATCATGTTTACAGTTCAAGGAAAACGAGAATGTGATAAGCAAAGGGAGATCAAATGAAGACAAATATAGGATTGAGATTCTAACAAGATGAATCCCCCACAAGTCTGAAGACAGACCTGCATAGGCCACCAAAAAACCCTGTCACATCCCAGAACCAGAATACTGGAAAGTAGGGGCGAAACAAAGCCAGCTACGTGTATTAGAGTACGCCAGTACCCCAATATACGATCAAAGCTGTCTAGAAGACAAGTGGGTGGACTCTAGCATGCCACTGACGACTCCTAAGGTCGAACAAATCCTATCTCAATCCAATCAACATAAGAAGCAATAAAGAGTAAATCACATATGAGATGGGTAAGGCATCCCAAACACAAGTACATACATAATCATGAGAGCTGGCATAATAAAAGATATATCAACTGACTATACAAAAGGTACGTAAATGTACAACTAGCAGCTGTCCAGAATATACATCCACGTCGTACTAAGATGGAGGGAACAAAACCCAGAAACAAGGACTAACATATGTCCCTGGCTAATACACCACAAAATAAAAGTGCAAGATAAAGTGGGAAATAAAGGTAACCCACTCGCTAATCCATATCGGTCCCCTGAGTGCGAACCATCCGGAGGAGAAGACGGTAGATCCTCGTGATCAACTATGGAACCTGGCCATGCAAAACCAGTAGGGTCAGACCCCAAATAGCAAGTACCACAAGGAAGGCTCGAGGTGAACGACAAAACCCAACAACAACACAACATAATGACAGAAAATAAATAAATATGGGTCGAGACTAGTGCGGTACCAATGCACGTATCTCGAGAATATAAATGACTGAATAGAAATACTGAACCGTATAGCAATAGAGAACAATAAGCCAATGAACAACAAGGGACTTAGGAACTACTCGAAGTCGGAGCCACAACCCTTAAACCAAATAAGGATCGGGGTTGCAGATATTTTCCCGAACAGAACTTAGTCTCTGACCACTCAACAAATAAGAGCATATAATGTAACAAACAATCAAAAGTGCACGGCCAATCATTACCTACGGCTTGCTATCATTAACTAGCTAGGGTTATCACAATCCTAATTACTAGTACGCAAGTTGAGGATTTTTACAACTACGTGACTGCAGATATCCGGATGTCCAGGGGTACGAGTGGTACATCTATTGCCCAAAAAGACTGCTGTCAGATGAAACGTGTCTAGACTTATAACATAAACAACCATATCATATACCAATAAAAGAAAATATATAACTGACTGTGCCGCAACCCGACACGACATGTGACTCGATAGTATCATATAATATATATAACTGACTGTGCCGCAACCCGGCACGACATGTGACTCGATCGTGTATCAATACGCACAAACTTGGTAGGTCATGGAGCCCTTGCCTAGCAGGGTTGAGCCATGCCTCATGGGGCCCTTGGAGCTCGGGGTTGGTAGTACGAATTTCCTCCTACAATGATCTACTTGAAATTACTAATCATTTACCTTATCATATTCATGTCAAATTCTCAAGTCGTGGACACTCAAGAATTTTCTAAGATGACATGTGTTATGTACGAGTAATTCGTAAGTTATCACTTACGAACATCCCCGTACTAACATCACGTGATACACGAAACAATACTCACACTCGATTGTCCAGTGCCAAGATGCAATAGATTAACATTCAACAAGATATATCCACGGTGTCAAGAAAGAACATGTACTCATATCTCGAGTCTAGAAATCAATAAGAAAATCAAGTCATGAGTGCGCTACTACGAGCCACTAAATCGAGCTAGACATATACAGTAATCTGGAGTGCACCATGACAGGCCACTATCTAAAATCTGGACATAGAACAATACGTGAACATAAGCATGTACCATGTATATAGAGTGTACAATTATTCTTTAACTATCCAAGGTCGTCTAATCATGTTAAGAGTCCATTACAATTGAGAAAATATCAAAAATGGACAAAAACGGACAAAAAGGACAAAAACAGCCTAAAACTGAATAAAACGGATTATCCGGCGGATTACTGCGGATTATCGACAGATTTTTCGAAGTGTCACAGCAAGTTTTGTGGTGCAAGTTCGAATTTTCCGACGGATTTCTGCGGATTTCCAACGGATTTTTCGAACCGTCACAGAAAGTTGATTTTTGAAAACTCAAAACTTGTTTCGGCCATAAAAACTTCGTTTTAAATCGAAATTCGGACTTTCAAAAGTCAAAAATGAATAGAATTGAATTTTCTAAAACATGAAAGTATTAGTTTTCATAAATTAAAATATTTGATAGATCAATACCTCAAAATACTCGAAAATTATATCTAGAAACTCAGATCTACGTAATATTGTCGATCAAAACCAAAAGTGCTATATATTAAACATGTTAACAATTTAGAGGAGCATATTATAGAACAATAAAACTTTTATTTCTATAGAAAACAAAAATATAGCATGGTCATGTCACTTTTGAGCAAGATGTACTTGCCTAGGTTTTAGCAACCGAGCCTAATCTTGTACTCCACCACCAAGAGGGGTTCCGAAACCACACTCTAGGCCTCAAGGCCAAGCCTTCCTAAGCTTGAGGAAGAGAGAAGTGAGTGAATGGGAAATGCTGAAGGAAATAAAAGAGAGAGGAGAGAGAAACTCATAGGATATATAGAAGGGGTGAATTAATCGTGACCGTTGGATCGTGATCCATGTCACATTCTAGGTCAATCCTAGCCATTAAAAGAAAATCAATTGTCCATTGGATAATAGAATGCATCTACACTATTCACGAAAATATCGATATACTATTCATCAAAATATCCAAAATACTATTCATGAAAATATCGGAAACACTATTCACGAAAATATCTGAAATCGAAAATATCTAAAATGTGGAAAATCTGTTCGGGCGGCATGTCGACGGTATACTCCGGTATACAGTCGGTATGTCGGTCAAGAAAAAAAATCTATAATTTGGGAAAATTTTAAACCGTTCCGAAAATCGAGAAAATACGAAATACAATACAAAATACGTATCCGTATATAAATACCGATACTGTGAGACAAGTCTCACAAGCTTGAACTCCCAATTCAATAATCTCTTATGCTCTTACCTATTTTCCTTCAAGCTAGTTTCCTCTTGCCAAATTTCTTTTAAAAAAATTTCTTCAGTCAATTTAGTCTAGAGTAAAATCAATCTCACCTTAATATGACCTTTATATTTACAATCATCACATAGTTAAATTCTGAATCAGTAAAAGTTTTAGATATTATACCCTTCTTGAATTCTTCAAACACTCTATTTATCATCTCATAAAATAAAGAACCAATTTGTCGGACAAGAATCTACTCTCCTTTAATCATAGAATATACCCCGCCTCATAGGTTTTACCGCAAGATTTTACTTATGCATATTCAATCATCTTATTCAACTTTACCACTACTCTCTCTTCTAGGATTTTCTACTCTAACCTTTTCCCAACCAAAGGATGTCTTGGCCAAATTCATCTTCGAACAAGAAAATCATAAAATGAACACAATTGCATAAACCACGGAGGAATCAAGGTGAAATATGAGTGAAGCAATTTAATCGGAAATAAGGGAAGTAAAAGTTGCTAATATTGCATGGAGAGTAGAAGGGTGTTATGCGTAAGTAAATCAAGATAAGGCATGTAAATAAAATGACAAGGTTAAGCAATCAAGTTAACACACAAAGTTTGATGCATAATAGGGAATTAAGTAGGTCACAATCATATATCAGGTTGAAAGACTTGAGTCAAGATTTGATCTCTAACCGAAGTCAGAAAGGACCATAGTATTATGGTGGGGTTTATAGCTAACCATTTTGACTTAAAAGTCGCATCATAAAAATAGATTACAAGAGGGGCGTGTTTTAGTGGGACATGATATATCTGTATAAAGGTGGGCTTGTCTAAGTCTTGCATATGAAATTTGTTGGATGGAAAAGTCTAGTATTGTGCTCCAAATATCTAAATCACGGTAAAGGACATAAAATAATTTAAAATAAAAAGTGGGAGTTCATGAGGTAATGATTAACGCACAAATAAATGACCAAGTTAACGCATGAAATAAAGATAATTCAGATTCTAGTAGATCAAGGTAAATAAATTAGGTATACAGTTTCTAGAGATATGATAGCCACTTCGATGGAGTATGATCAAGGAACAATCTAACCATTTCTCAAGTTCAAAATGGTTAGAAAGTCATGATAAAATCTAGATTTGAGGGAATGTTGAGTGAGTCAAGATCGAAATATAACCATATGATTTGGTAGATGACCAACTACACTTGAGTATATATAACTATCATAGTCATTAATGTGGACTACTTTATCTATCTTGGTTGCCCATCCATATTTGAATCTATAAATTTGACTTCTTCAAAACTTTGCAATATAATTCTCCAAATAATCTAATAAAATATCTTTCTAAGCTGCCAATCATACTTATAACTTAAAATTTAAATTTCTTTTAATCATAACACAAAAATTTATCCAAAAAAGTATCATAAACTAACCTTTCCACCTTATCTAGTCCCATCAAATCACAACTTAAGATTTTCAAAATTTCTAATCAATCTCGAATAAACCTTTATTGGGTCACAAATCGAATCTATATATTTTTCTTCTTCTATCATTAATCCAAATCTTAACTCAAAATTTTAAATAGGTTTTAACAATCGTAATTTATACAAGAGTTTAAAATAGATCCTCAATTTGATTATATATCCTTCAAAATATTTTTAACCAAAATTCTTAATAATCTTACTTCGAAAATTTACGAACTTATTAATTGTGAACCATACAACACAATTTAAAATGAAGCTTTATCAACCGCCCTCATAAATCTTACAGCAGCATTTAAATTAATATTTTTTCAACTAACTTTTCCCTTCAAGGATGTATAGCTATAATCAATTGAATCCTAAATATTTTTCAAAGACCTTCAAAAATCAAAACTCAAAAATTGAATCAATTTTCTTTCTCAATTGTATATAGGTCCCACTATCCTTTTGTAGATCCAAATAAAGTTATAACAATCCTTCGAAGTTATTAATGTTGCTACTACCCAACTTGGAATTAACTAATCCTCAACTTCATACTTCTAGAAAAATATGGTCCCTCTTATCCTCATATCTTTATAACTCAAAGAGGATCTCAATGCATACTAGTTGTCAATATAATCCATCTAGCCATGTGGTTGACCTATGAGAATATACTAGTGTAGTCATCTTCCTATCAAGTGTGGAATTAAGGATTACGGTAGGAAGAGCTCAAGCAAGATGTAGATCAGTGGAGTTGAACAAGTGATTCAAAAAATTTAGTCAAGGAAGAGGGTCAAGCAGGTGGATGAGATCCTAGACTCTAATCCTATATTGCAGGTCCGTTCGGTACAGTCATGTAACCGAAACGACAAACTTGACCTGCATGGGCCACCACAAAAACATGTAATGCCCCAGTCCCAAAATACTTAGGACTAGATACGTATCATGCCAGCTGTATACATACGAGTAAATGAAAGACTCGTATGCATACATAAGCTATAAAATGTAGAAAGCCATGCTCAAACTAGATCTCATCCACAAATATGAAGTTTTAATGATATAATTAAATAGTCATTTGTACAAACGTTGGATGGAGACATATCCACTACCAACAAGTTTAAATAAGAAAGAAATATACAAATAAATGATTTGGTCGAGCGAAGCAAATGACGAGTCCAAGTGCAATCATCCCGAGGGAAGGAAGGAAGACATGGCCTTAGCTAGAGCACCTGTAGGAAATCACAAAACACACCTAGAAAAATCACCAGGTCCTCAAAGGGACGTAGCAAGATACAGAAAGAACATGCCATTATAACTGCAAATATAAATACTATAAAACTATGACACAACTGGGTCCCTAACCGTCTAAGTGATATGCACTTTGAGGATAACGTTCTACGCAGGGGCTGTAAGGATTCACGCAAGTAATCAAGAGTGGCCGTCAAGTAGCGCTCATCCGAGACACTATCGGTCGGGCAGCAAGTAGCGCTCATCCGAGTCACTATCACCCATAAGTGTGTAAAAATAAATAAATGTAGCCCCTACGCTAGTAGCTGTCCCCTCCCCCCAATGATACTATACATGCATCGTAACCACGACACACCAACACATGTTGCTTCTATAACACTGTTTTATAATAGATAACTGTCAAGTTTTCTAACATGCATCTAGTGACAGTTATTCCTACGCATGCGCACGGGTGATCAGCCAACACGCAAGTGACCACTACATGATACTCACAACTCACATACAACTCGTGATACAATCGTGACAAAGTTAATGACATGCACTCTATTGAAGGAAGTCTCTTAACTCTAGGTCCACAAGTAAGAAAACAAATAAATAACTGGAAATAAAAGTACAGAAAATAATAACAGAATAATATGATGCAACTAAATGTAAGCAGTAATTATTGCAAGGTATCTTGCCTGGTAGGGGGCCTAGAGTGGTGCGATGATCCGACAAGTCCGAGTAGTCCATTAGCCATGATTGATGTACAAGGGTCCAAAATTCGCGAGAAAATAGGGAAGGATAATTAGTCATGATTGAGACTTTCTAATCTAAGAGAGTTTGGAAAGAAATATCTTAATATGAAAATATATTTTTATCTAGAAAACTATTTGGAAATTACAAAAAAAAAAATTTAAAGCTAGGTTTTATTAGAAAAATCTGTTTTAGGAAAAATACTTTTAAAAACCAAAAATTATTTTGGCTAATTTCTAAGTTTTTGTCAAACTAATATTTTAGGTTAAATTTATATTTTCAAAAATATTTTTTTAATGAATACAACATAATTTTAGAAATTATCCAAGGTTAAAACCCCTACTTTGTAAAACTATAATTTTGACAAATAGTTTATTTTGCATAGATAGAAACTTTTGCATCAATATATCATAGCCCCTAAAATATTTCTTTTACACAAGTAGTTTTTATCTACTTTAGTTAATAAAATATCTAACATAAATAATTGATACTAGTAATACAACAATAATAAAGATCATAATAATATTTAAGTTCATTTATCAAATCACTATACAACAAATGTTTTCACTAACATTAAATAAAACAATTAATAATAATAATAATAATAATAATAATAATAATAATAATAATAATATTAATGTTAATATAAACTTCTTAAAAAAAACTACAATGTTTTATTTCCTCAATTCAACACAGTGAGAGAGAGAGAGATGGGAAAGAGAGGAAGAAGAGGCTTACAGCGGGGGTTACGGCGGTGGCGCGGCGCGACGGTCGACGCGCTGGCGCCGGTGGTTCCGGAGTCTCGTCGGAGGACACCGATGGGGCCGGCACCAAGCTCGGCAGGCGGAGGGGAAGGAACGGGCGACGCGGAGGGCTCTGTCGGCGGAGGGTTGGTGGTGCGGCGGCTCTGGGCGCCGGAGCGGGGCTACTCCGGGGCTTGCGTCAGATTGGCAGAGCTGGTGGAGACATGGGCGACGGACATGGCTCGGATCCACCATGGTGATACGGGCAGCATCGGAGACGAGGACGGCGACGCGGCGGAGTCGCTAACGTCGCGACGGAGGGGGCATTGCGGTCAACTGTGCACGGTGAGATGCGGAGTGAGAGCAGCGACCGGATCCGGCGAGGTGCGTCTACGGCGCTGACGGCAGAGGGGTCTCGGCCACGACGGTCTCGGCGGGGTGCGCTCGACGGAAAAAGCCCCGGTCGATGGCGCATCGGTTGTACGATCGGTGCGGGAGCCACCGCTCGGGCGGAGGCAGAGCGGCTGCTGGGGCGATCTTGGTCAGGTTGGGTTTTCTCCTCCTTTTATTTTTAGGATGGGTGGTGATGTTGATTTGGGCGGCCGCGGTGGTGGTCGATGATAGTGAAGGCCACGGTGGTGTGCAGGAAGCAACAGGCAGTGGTTGGAGGATGGTTTGGTCGGTTGGCCGGGAACGGTGGAGTTGATGGGGCGAGGACGGGTTGTTGGGACGGTTCGGGATGTCGGGGAGGCAAGATGGTGATGTCGGGACGGCGATGGTGGTGGCGAGGAGTTAGGGCTAGCTTAGGATTTGGGTTTGTCCGTATCGGGGATGTCCGACACGTCAAGATGGAGGTCCGGGATTGTCAGACTCGGGACGGGATTATGATGTATTTTTACTGGAAAAAATATAGTGGATGAGAGGCACAAACACGATGCACAATGGGGTGGAAATTTGGTGTTGTGGAGTTCATGGAAAAAGATGGCAAGTACATCTCCTTTTATAGGAGGTGGGAATCCCATTAGGATAAAGACTAGGATAGTTTAAATGCCCATAAGATAATTTCATAATTAAATTCAAATTAATTTAAACTCGTTTTAAACCATCTTGAATTTAAAGCTATTCAAAATAAGTCAATAAAATCTTTTCAAATGTAAATTATCACAATCAATTAAATTTAAACCAAAACACTATTTTAAAATACTTTTTCGAATAATAAAATATTAATATTAAATAAATTTCAAAAATAGAATTATATATAAAATATAAATTTATGTACCTCGTATGCAATGAATATTTGCATAAAACCTCATTTTAAAAATTACTATCTATATAACCTTTTATGACGTAAAATAAAGAATCAAAAATTCCAATATGACGTATTTTACAACTTTACGAAATTAAAAATATTTATTATTTATTATTTGAAAAACCATGCTTCTAAATAAAATATTTTTACAAAAATATGTACCTCGCACATATTCGCACTCGACCAGCCATACAAAAATACGAGCTCATACGCGACGTTCAATACAAAAAATTCGTACGCGATGTACAATACGACTATGCGACTTACAAATACAAAGTAAAAATTTATACCAAATTATTTTTTAAAAAAATTTTATAGTAGAAATTTAGGGGGTTTATATTCCCTGTTCGTACAACTTCCGAAACATCGAAACATCACAATATGCATCACACCTCACACAAACCCACAAACCAATATACCTCACACACCAATATACAAATATCTATCACAAATACATCACACAAAGCAACATACATCAATGATCCAACAAACCAATATACATCACACACCAATATACAAATATCTATCACAATTACATCACACAAACCAACATACATGAATGAGACCCGAAGCAACCCTCCGTTGAATTTCTATATAATAAAAGTCTAGGTAATAGCATCCAAAAATATTCAAGTCTCTAAAATAACCATGTCTAGAAAATAAAAATTCGTCAAGAGTTGTAAAACCATCCAAGTAAAACCCATAAATAAGTCTACCGGAAACAAATCCGGTCAAAAATCATATCATATATATATATATCTATTGTCCTCTACGTACGCGCAGAGAGATCTCCCTCAGCCACTGTGCATAAGTAGGATCCACGCTAGCAAGATCAATATCCAGAGGAGATGGACGACTGTAACTTCCGGTACAACTGCCCTCTGGTGCCACCTCCTCCTTCACAGCTATTTCGGCTTTAGAAAGGCCCCTCCTCTGACCCCCCTCTACTTTCCTGCTTCTCATTCGATATTTTAAGAAGTGAACGTCTTTCTTCGTAGTGGGGTCGGGGGAAAGAATGGGAAATATGATTTCACTATATTTCTGACCGGGAACAGGACCTATCACAAGGATTCTGGCTCGCCCTACCACCCATCGCAAATTTTTTTTTCTAATATTGTGAATGTGAAGCTCTGCTTCACATGTTTGGTTTTATATTATTCTCTGGTAGAATAAGTCATGAGATTCATGATAATACCGATTCCGCCTACGATATACACTCTATACACTCTTACTTATGCAAACCTTTTGAGGTAATCAGCATTATACTAGATTTCCGAAAAAATTTATAACTCTGATAGGCCCAAAAGACTTGGCATAAGTAAATTTAATTTTCAACACTTACCTAGCTACTACTAAGATATCTTATATATATACTTCTATGATACTCCGATCCGAAATCGCCGATACTACCGATATCGCCGATACCAATATTCATAGGAATAGTCTGATACCGATTCCGATACCGATACTTTGAACATTGATACTAAGTTTATATATATATATATATATATATATATATATATATATACTATTCTATGATACTCCGATCCGAAACCGCCGATACTACCGATATCGCCGATACCAATACTCATAGGAATAGTCCGATACCGATTCCGATACCGATACTTTGAACCTTGATACTAAGTTTATATACATATATATATATATATATATATATATATATATATATATATATATATATATATATATATATATATATATATATATATATATATATACTAATTTAGATACTGATACCAATACTCATAGGAACAGTCCGATACCGATACTTTGAACCTTGATACAAAGTTTATATATATATATTAATTTATATAATAATTTATATACTAAGTTTATATTCTGATATCGATACTTTGTGTGTGTGCGTGTGCGTGTGTGCGTGTGTGTGTGTGTGTGTGCGTGTGTGTGTGTGTGTGTGTGTGTGTGCGTGTGTGTGTGTGTTACTACCGGTCCCGGCCCCCAACCCCCTACATCGTCGACCACCATCCCTACTACCGCGACCCCCACCCCCACTCCAACCCCCACCCCCACCACCGTCGATCGCCATCCCCACCGCCGACCCGAAACCTGCCGCCCCGACCCGAAACCTCCCCCCATCGACCCCTACCCCCACCACCGCGACCCCCACCGCCCCCCGACCCGAACCCCCCCACCGCCCCCAGCGACCCCCACCCCCACCACCACCGGCCCCTGCCTCCCCCCGTTGCCCCGACCCGTAACCCCCCCAACGACCCCCATCCCCACCACCGCGACCCCCACCCCCGCTACCACCGGCCCCTGCCTCTCTCCGCCGCCCCGATCCAACCCCCCCAACGACCCCAACCCCCACCCCCACCACCACCGGCCCCCGCCGCCCCGACCACCGAGAGAGAGAGAGAGAGAGAGAGAGAGAAAGTCTGCGGCCGGAGAGAGAGAGAGAAAGAGAATTTAGGGGGGAATAAAAAGTCCCCCTCCCGTCGTCTAAATTTAAGTTAGGGCTGGATATTTAGCGACGGACTAGCGACGGATATATTCCGTCGCTATGTGGTCGCTATACCACCCTAGCTGGCCGATGAAATATCCGTCGCTATGTGGTCGTTAAATTTTGCGACAATTTTTTTCAATATTTCCTGCCAACTTTTTCCAACTAAGCGACAGCATAGCGACGGATTCTTTATCCGTCGCTATATCTCCGTCGACTTAACGACGGATTGGCGACCTTTGCTCGCCCTTAAAATAAAATAAAAAATTATCGACTTTTCGACGGCAATCAGTCGAAACTTTGTCAGTAGTCGGTCGCTAATCACTACTAAAATCTGCTCTATTAACGACGTAATTTAGCGACGAAATAAAATAATGTCGCTAAATATTGAATATAGCGACTCCTTTTGATAGACATCGCAAAACGTCGCTGAATAGCGACGTTCCGCGACATGAGATAAAGTACGTCCCTGAATAGCGACGTTCAGCGACGTAACTTAAGTTATGTCGCTACATAGCGATGTTCAGCGATGTCAAAAGTAGACGTCGCTAATGTTTTAATATATCCCGTTCAAAACTTTCATTTTCCCTTCTCTCTCTCCCGAAAATTTTCCTCCAACGACAGCAGCCTCCTCCTCCGACGAAGCCCCCCTCCTCTGATGAAGCCCCCCTTCTCGCCGCCTTCCTCCTCTGACCGAGCCGCCCTAATCAGGTAAACCCTAACCCTAGCCCTAGCTATCTAGACACAGACACGGACACAAATGTGGGCACTGACACAGACACAAGAACCCTAACCCTAGCCCTAGCTATCTAGGCACAGACACAGACACAAATGTAGGCACAGACACAGATACGAGAACCCTAACCCTAGCCCTAGGGTTAGAGGTAGAGGGGACTTGTGCACACACAACATGAGAACCCTAACCCTAGCCCTAGCCCAAGGTTGCAGTATGGAAAGTTGGGAGAGCTCGGGTTGTGTGTGTAGAGGTAGAGGTAGAGGGGACTTGTGCACAATAATGTATGTATGTGTGTAGAGGTAGAGGGGACTTGCCCTAGCCCTAGGTTACAGTATGGAAAGTAGGGAGAGGTCAGGTTGTGTGTGTAGAGGTAGAGGTAGAGGTAGAGGTAGAGGGGACTTGTGCACGATAATGTGTGTGTGTGTGTAGAGGTAGAGGTAGAGGTAGAGGGGACTTGCCCAAGCTAGCCCTAGGTTACAGTATGGGAAGTAGGGAGAGCTCGGGTTGTGTGTGTAGAGGTAGAGGTAGAGGTAGAGGGGACTTGTGCACAATAATGTGAGTGTGTGTGTGTGTGTGTGTGTGTGTGTGTGTGTGTGTGTGTGTGTGTGTGTGTGTGTGTGTGTGTGTGTGTGTGTGTGTGTGTGTGTTTGTGTGTGTAGAGGTAGAGGGGACTTGTGCTCAAGCCAGGCATAGGAGAGAAGAAACTGAACAGAATGTGTCTTGTGTGTGTATCGATCTTGGGTAAGGGTCTTGACAACAATATAGGATTTTCCTGGGAATAGGAGAGGGATGGATACACAAGGTATCACTTCTATTTTCAGGCCTTGTTCAGTAGAGAGCACAAGTGTGTGTGCAAGGTCTATGCATGGGACAGCATTCCAGGAAATAGGGAGTTGATACTTGGTATCATAGGTAATAGGTTGTGTTGATGGATAGTGTAAGGTAATAGGTAAAGTATATTATTGGAAAATTAAGTAGTTAAGGTATTAGTGTTAGTTAAGTTATTGATGAGTATAAGATACTATAATAGATAGTATATGATAAGGTAATAATAGAGTGAGTATTACCTACTAGTAGCTAAGGTATGGGTTATTACCTTAGTCTAAGGATTGGATATTAGGTAAGTGTCAAGCTACCTATGGGTTACATACCCCTATGTAGTAATAAATATGAGATACAATTTCATTGTTCAGGTTATCCAACAGAATTCATTACTCAAATTATGAAGATACACTACTCATTATAATAAATACTTAGAGTGCAAAAAACACACACACATATTATTAAGTGAGATACAAGGTAGACAAGGATACGAGGATATATAGATAATAGGTTAAGTGGTGATTTTTTAATGCAAGTATGGTAGGATTTTGGAACTTAGATATCAAGTTATAATACTAGTGTAGGTATTTATGATACGAATTTGTGCCTATTGGATAATTGTATATCCATCTTTACAGAATTATTTTCAAATGGATATGAATTACTACTTGCGGTGTCGTTCATGGATGTACAATCGTCGTCCTAATGATATGTGCGGTGTGCGGGATGAATACATAGCAGGAGTAGAGCAGTTTCTGCAGTTTGCTAAGGCGTTCCCTCAGTACATGGACGGAACCAAAATTAAGTGTCCGTGTGTGAAATGTCATAATGTAAAATATTATCCAGAAGTGGAAGTGATATATCATTTGTACTCGAGGGGTTTCATGCCTAATTACTATCAGTGGACTGCACACGGAGAACTTGTGTCTTTAGCATCAGAGCCAGAGTCTTATGTTGAGTCGTATATGCATGCGGAACCTAATTTTGTTTCATATAATCATACATACGACGATGGGTGCGTGAACATGGTTTTCGACGCTGCAGGGCCTAGTTTCGTTCATGATGCAGCTGAGGAGGCACCCAATGTCGATGCTGTAAAGTTTGTGGAGTTACTGGAGAATGCAAGGACTCCATTGTATCCTGGTTGTGAGGATCATTCACCGTTGGAGATGGTTATAAGACTGTTGAGCATTAAGTTAGATTTTAACATGTCACAAGAATGCTACAACCGAGTGTTGGAGTTGATTATAGAGATCTTGTCGGCGGGTGCTAAGTTACCTAAAGACTTCTACCGGTCTAAGAGGATGGTGAGATCGCTCTGGATGGGATACGAGAAAATTGATTCTTGTCACAATGGGTGCATGCTGTACTACAAAGACGACAAGGACGCAGATGTGTGCAAATTTTGTGGTGCTGATCGTTATAAGACAACTAGTACATGAAGGTCTACCGGTACAAGAAGATCGACCGATTCAATGCACTACTTGCCTTTAACGCCGCGGTTGCAAAGATTATTTATGGTGAAAGAGACGACCGAAAATATGAGTTGGCACACGCGAGAACAGATTGAAGGAGTGTTGGATCACCCATCCGATGGAGAAGCGTGGAAGCACTTTGATCGAGTGTATCCTGATTTTGCTTCAGATCTGCGTAATATCAGGTTGGGGCTATCTTCTGACGGTTTTACTCCTTTTGGTCTTTCGGGATCCCAGTATTCGTGCTAGCCTGTGATTGTCACTCCGTATAACCTATCGCCTTGGATGTGCATGAAGACTCGGTACATGTTTCTAACCGTTATAATTCCTGGTTCGAACAATCCCAAGAGGAACATTGATGTGAACTTATAGCCTTTGATAGATGAGTTGAATCAGTTATGGGAAGTAGGCGCTAACACGTACGATGTTTCCAGGAAGCAGAATTTTCAGATGAAGACAACACTTATGTGGACCATCAACGACTTTTCGGCCTATGGAATATTATCTGGATGGAGCACTCATGGCCGTCTCTCATGTCCGTATTGCATGGACCGTACTAAGGCTTTTCGCTTGAAACACGGAGGAAAATCGTACTTCTTTGATTGTCATCGACAATTTCTGCCAAAAGATCATCCGTTCAGAAGGAACATGAATACATTCCGTGCCGGCGTTGTAGAGAAGGGTGATCCACCGCCAAGGTGGTGCAGAGCCACGATATGGGAGGAGGTTAGAGATTTTCTAAGTGCTATCGAAGATCCTACAACTGGGTACAAGTGCGATGGATTTGGTAGAGATCATAACTGGACAAAGAGGAGCATATTCTGGGATCTGCCATATTGGAGTACCAATCTGATCAGATATAATCTTGATGTCATGTATATTGAGAATAATGTGTTTTATAACATAATTAATACTGTAATGGACGTAAAGGGAAAACTGAAAGACAATCCTAAGGCCAGGTTGGACTTAGAAGAAATATGCAAACGCCCTGTATTGTATTTGATAGAGGAGAATGGAAAACAGTTCCTGCCGAAGTCAATTTTCTCACTAGACAAGGAGGATAAAGTGAGACTTTGTCGGTGGATCCATGACCTAAAATTTTCAGACGGATATGTGTTAAATCTGAGAAGATGTGTCGATCTGAAGGAAAACAAATTGACGGGTATGAAGAGTAACGATTGTCACGTATTCATGGAGAGGTTAATTCCGATTGCATTTCGAGAATTCTTATCGAAGGCAGTTTGGGATCCATTGACGGAGCTTAGCATATTCTTCAGGGATCTTTTTTCTAAGAAATTGCTCGTTGATCGTCTAGAAAAGCAAGAGACTGACATTGCGGTAACACTGTGCAAGCTAGAGAGGGTGTTTCCTCCTGGATACTTTGACTCTATAGAGCATTTGCGATTCATCTTTCCTATGAGGCACGTGTTGGTGGACCCGTCGAATATCGATGGATGTACCCGTTCGAGCGACATTTGAATTACCTAAAAAAAAGGTGAAAAATAAGGCACGGGTCGAGGGTTCTATTTGTGAAGCCTATATTCTCGAGGAGATTACAAACTTTTGTTCGATGTATTTCAAGCCTCATGTTGCAACTAATAGAACGGGAGCTTCTAGAAACGACGACGGAGATCATGAATGTAATGATACAATACTGAAGGTATTCAATGCTCCAGAAAAGCCATCGGGTAAAATGAAGAAGATATATCTGAACGATGATGAGCTAAGGGCTGCTCAGGTGTATGTATTACTCAACTGCGACGAGGATGAAGTAGAGAAGCTGAAGGGTAAATAATTAATACGTCTATATTATTTTAATAGTGTTGATTATTATACTATTACATTAATTGAACGATGTTGTTTTCAACATATTTAATGATGATGTGAGGTCAGGTAGGCCACACATAACAGAAGAAAAAGTAGAACAAGAAATGAGGCATTATTTTCTATCATGGTTGAGTGCATATGTAAGACTTGAGAACTCTGTAATTACCTTTCTGTATATGCACTTGAGAATGAGCTTAATTTCTTTTTTCGTGGTATTTAGGTCGATCGTCCATACGCAAGACTCGAGAATGAGTCTGTTACAACGCTAGCCAAGGGACCAATTTATGCTGCAAAAATATGGCTAAGCTACTGTGTGAATGGGTTTAGGTTCAAGTCAATAACTTGCCCGATCAGAGACAACTTTGTGGATCTCGATTCCACCAAAAACAGTTGTTTGTGTATCAGATCTTCGAACTACAAAGATGTTGATGCGGACAACGAATTCTATGGCATCCTACGGAAGATTGTGGAACAGATATATAGTTATGGAATAGAACCTGCTAAGATTGTGTTATTCAGGTGTGATTGGTTCGATCCAATTGAAGGTCAAGGTTGAAAAGTAGACAAGCACGGTCTTGTGGATATAAACTATCAGCGTCGATATCAAACCTATGAACCATTTGTCCTATCAAGTCAGGCTCAGCTCGTGTACTTCACAAGTTATCCTAAACGGGGAATAACAAGGTCGGACTGGTGGGCAGTATGCAAGACCAAAGCTAGAAATACCTTTGAGGTTGACGATATAGCTTATCAAGAGGATGAACTACCTCTTGTAACAAATATTATAGAAGTGGACACGACGGGAGTTCCTCATTATACATCTAATTATGTAGAAGAAGTAGAATTATCTGAAGAGGAAGATGCAGATGAAAGTGAATATGTAGAGTAGAAAGAAGAAGAAGAAGAAGAAGAAGAAGAAGAAGAAGAAGAAGAAGAAGAAGAAGATGATGAGCTAAACGAACAAGATAAATTTTCAGAAGAGGATTAAATCTGTACGTTTGTTTTATCATCATATTTGACACTTTAGTGACACTTTTGTGATTATGATATTTTTCAAAAATCTGTGATGTCTATCATATAAATATGTATATTTATTTTATTGTCATATGTTATTATCAGGAATGACTAGACCAGGAGGACGATGCGGAGGATATTATGTTAGGCAGTCCCGTGTGTGTCAGGCTGGAAAGGCAGATTCTATACCCTCATCCTCATCTCCGAGTACGCCAGTGTACCGCTCTGTTCCCGGTCCATTAACGGGACAGGGCAGTTCCAGCAGGTTGGCGACTCCTCCTTCGTCGTCCAGCATTCCTTCCGCGTCCAGCATTCCTCCCGCATCCAGCATTCCTCATGCCGACGGCTCCATGGGGAGAGCCAATGCCGAGTATATGGAGGACAGCGATCAGACTGATCCTGGTCAGACAGGAGGTGAGAGCGACCCTCCATGCGCTCCCCCGGACGAGACGCGTATGGAGATTTGGACGGATGGGCCTACGAAGTAAGTTAATTAGTTAATATATATTTCTCAAATGATTATATGTACATATATATTCATGAAATTTATTATTGTATAGATATCGGCCTCCTGCAGTACAGAGACAGCTGGGGTTATTTCTTAGGCAGAACTATGGTGGGCCTTGGATTAACTACTCAGATGCTCCCGCAGATAGGAAGGCCTTTTGGTTGGCCCACTTCAAGGTAAAAAAATTTGTTTATTTTTAAATTTTAATAATCATTTGTGTATATTATACAACTCTTTCTATTTTACTTCTTGTAGAGGACCTATTTCTATCTACCACACCAGACGGCGAAGATCGAGGCCCAATTTTCTGTCGTCGCAGGTAAGCTCATCCGTAATACGATCCACGACCAGAAGTCTCGTGATCGCTCCGAAAAGCCGATCCATGGTTGGATTACGCCAGAGCAGTGGACTACGATGAAGGCTAGATTCGGCGAGGCCAGGTACCAGGAGCGGCCTGACAAGGCCAAGATGGCACGGTCGAGCGCCACTAAGTGTTGTGGTGGCTCCATTCCTATAATGGAGCATTTTTGTCGTCTGGTACGTTTCCTTTACCGGACATCATTTTATCTATAGTTGGATAGAATGTTTAATACTAATAATAGATAATATATTTTAACATGTAAAATAGGGTGAAGACCCCAACATGGTAACCGTCTTCCTGGTCACCCATCGGAGGGCTGGGGAGTTTATTGACGAGAAGGCGACGCAGGCATATGTACGTTCTATTCTTTATATTAATTTACTATAATTTCAAAAATAGGAAAATAGATATCAATATAGACTTTAGCAAACACTTAGACGTTAGCAAACAATATTCTAGGCCGAGTTTATTCGGCTACAAGAGGAGGCGGCTGCTAGTGCGCCAGCAGAGGGAGGGGCTGGTACTTCCTCTCAGCCGCCTACAGCTCCATCGCCGGACGACCTCTGGATGACCACCGTTAGTGGACTTCAGAAGGGTACGTACTACGGTACGGGATCCTACGGCACCTATTTGGCTTCAGAGTCATCCCGGGCCCCCTCTGTCAGTGCGCAGTCTCCAGCTATACAGGCGTCATCACGAGCTCAGGATATTCGTCGTCAGATCGACGAGCTGCATCACGAGTTGCAACAGCAGATTTCTGATCACCATACCGCAGAGCGACGATCCGATGATCACCGGACGATTTGATGCGGTCGAACGCAGTATACAGGAGCTGATGAGTCTGTAGTAGGCTACAGCTGCCAGCTTGCACACGCTCATCGAGTCTACGGAGCGCACAGAGCGTAGACAGGTCGAGCTGGAGGGATCGCAGAGGACCGTGGCTGCCTCACTCACCCAGCTACATACTTCTCTTGAAGAGAGTACTCAGAGGATGGTGCGTACCCTTACTGCACATGGTGACCGACTGCGAGAGCTGGAGCAGATACGTCCTCCCGGACCATCGATGACGTACACTCCAAATGTTGCACTGCCTCTTCCCGTCCCTTTGGTACAGCTTACACAAGAGCAGTATGAGTTCATGTTATCTCAGATGCGTAGCAGGGATCCTCAGTGATCCAGTAGATTTTTTTATCATCTTTGTATGTATTGGCCCTATGGGCCCATTGATCATTGCTACACAGATTTTTATTCTTATTTGACTCTGTTGAAGATGTATGTTTGTTGGACATGTATGTTTGTGATATTTAATTTGTTGGTATTTTCATTGAGTACATGTATGATATTTACTTGGACATATATATTCGTGATATTTACTTTGTAGACTGTTTTGATGGGAGACTGTTATTCATCTATTGGTTGTAGACTGTTATGATGGAAGACTGTTAATTATGATGATATCTGCGACGGGGATGACAAATATACCTACGCTGGGTTATAAGCGTTGATCTGATATACAAAGGAGGTGCTGCCCAAAATTTAAAAAAATATGTTTGGTATTTTTGTTATGCTGTGTGTCTGTGTTTACAGTGTGTGTGAAATGCATTGTTCGGAACCATCGATAGGTTCGATTACTGTTGTATGTTTTATCTTGAACAGAAAGAGCAACAGTTCAGGGTGTACTTCTGAGAGCTTCATTTTCATATCCTTTACTTTCTCGGGACGTCGTAAAGGATCCCGAGAAGGTGAAGGACATGAAGAGGAAGCTGTGAGAAGTGCACCCTGAACTGTTGCTCTTTCTATCCAAGATAAAACATAGAACAGTAAGCGAAACTGTCGATGGTTCGAACACTGTACTTCACACACACTGTAAACAAAGACACACAGCATAACAAAAATACCAAACATATTTTTTTAAATTTTTTTCATAATATCTGCGACGTATAGCGACGATCTGCGACGTATCCTGACGTCGCTAATTAGCGCCATTACGTCGCTATCCGTCGCAATCCGTCGCTCAGTAGCTGACGTGGCAAAGAGATGACGTCGCTAATTTGGTCGTTGTACGTCGCTACACTGCTGACGTGGCAGGCATGCCATGTCATCACATAAAAAGAAATGACGTCGCTAAGTGGTCGCACTACGTCACTGCTTTGGCGACGTACTGTTATGGCGCTATATGTCGCTAATTTTGTGACGTCCTAGCGACATTGGTTGTGACGTCGCAAACAGCGACGGAGGGCGACGAAATTGTCATCTGCGACTAACTTTTTCGTGACCTTCATGTTTCGTCGCTAAAGTCGTCGCTAATTCCTATTAGCGACGTATTTTCATTATTTAGCGACGTATCCTGACGTCGCTAATTTGCCTTATTTTAGTAGTGAATAGCGACGGACAGAATCTGTCGCTATATGTCTGTCGCCAAATGGTTGTATTTTGGTAGTATTTTCTTTTAAAATTCAGGGAAAAAATGTTATAACATTAAAACATTGCAAAATTGTAACACACAAAATTTAAAGTCCAAGTTTATTTGCATAATTTGAAAGTTAATAACACATAATCAATAACTCCTACAAGATTTTATTAATGACTCATACTAATACTACTAGTAATATATAAGTTGCAATTAATGACTCATAGATGAATACAATATATCCATACAAATTTCAGATGTCTACGTAGCTTCCATGTGTACCATAGCTATGGTCCCATCTGATTCGTTTCCTATCATGCAAACATTCAACAAGAACTTTAGTGGGGTATTTTCTTTCTGCATTGTCACTTTCGCGCTTATTGTAAACTCTGCTAAAATAAGAGGCAGAGCCAGGATTTAATTCATGAGAGGGCCATGTTACTACATATAAAAATTATTAAAGTTGTCATATTAATTGAACTTCAATAGCAAAAAATATATTTAAAAATTCAAACATGAATGAGCAAAAAAAAAAAGAAAGAAGGAAAGTCAAAAAAAAGAAGGAAAATTGTACTTAAAAATATTTAAAAGTTCAACAAAGACATGTCTTGAACCCTTGACTCTAGTTAAAATGCGTAAAGCACAACCACTTGAGCTACCTTAATCTTTCTTTAGAAGATAAAACTTTTATATATTATAAATGTCAGAAATTTTCTATGTAGTAATTGACAATTTTTAAAAAAAGTAGGGGGGCATGGCCTCCCTTGGACTCTTACTAAATCCGCCCCTGGCTGAAATGATGCCAAATGTTCAAATTTGATTCCATCTTTTGTTACGGTGCGTATTGAGGTTGCGGTGGAGGTTACGGTTGTTGATCTTCTGGTCGCTGTGGTAGTTGATCATTATTTATGATATTAAATAGCTTATTCACACTAGGTTGCTTGTAAATATTGTAAGAATAAAGAAATTTTGGTGTGATTAATTTTGAAGATTTATGGCATATTTATAGAATTTTTTGGTGTGAAATTATTTCCTAATACCCTCAAAATATAGTTGTTAGAAGGATATTTTTGATCATTTTCAATAAAATGACCAAAATGTCCTTAATACGGTAAAAAATAATCCCCAAAATTAGGATATTTCGGTCTTTTTAGACTACAAATGGTAAAAAAAAAAAGTTGGAATGGGCCGTCCCGGCCCGGCACGACCGGGTTTACCGGATTTAACCCGTCTAGACCCACGGTCAAACCGGGCCGGACTACCCGTTCGAAAAGCCGAACCCAGTCCGACCTCGTGGAGTGCTCGGGCCGAACCGGTCCGGGCCGTAGATCGGACTCAGGTTTGCCCAGACCGAATTTGGCCGGACCGGGTCCGGGCCGGAAACCAGGCCGCCCCGCCTATCTCACACCATGATCGTTGATTCGTGTGCGAAGTTGACGCTTGGGGAAAGACCAGGCTTCTCTATTTTCCCAAACAAGCGCTATAAATTCTGGTAAAAGTAGTCTCATGCATCTCCATTTCCCAGTGCAGCACTGTGCATGTTGATGTAACCATAGAAGTAATGCACTCCACCAACTCCAATAGCATCCCCGCCTCTATATATATCCGTACATTATATTTCATATCGACCATAGCAAATTACTGAGCAAGAAGTAGCTAGCTACTGGGCATGGTGGGCAGCGAGAGCAAACCAAGCAGTTCTTACTCTGATTCCAGTACCGACGACAGAGAGTAAGGAGGACTGTGGGGGATACAGAAGAGAAAAAGAGAAAACCTCTCTTTTGGTGGCCGTATAAGTTGGAGATCATAACCCTAATGAATACATATATTTATATGTTTTGATATTTCTAATTTAGTCCCTCATCAAATTAGATTTATCTCCGGTATCTACACATTATTTCTATAACAATTATACCCTTAAGCCAATTTTCAAATAGATTACTTTAATTTGGCTTAATTATTTAGATAGCCCAACACAATTAATTTTACACTGTCTGGCCCATATTATTGAATAATTTCAACAGGGGGATCTCTCGTATGGTTGCTTCCGGCGACAATAGGAAGATGAAGGTTCCTGGAAGGAAGGGCGAGTACATTCGTCGAAGGCAGTTCGAAGATGATCCCAAGCGCTACTTCCGTGACCTACGTAATAGAGACTGATGTCTAGTTGTTCATGCTGGATATGTAGTTTCTCTGTGTTGCTTTCTTCTTCTTCTTTTTTTCTTCTTCTTCTTCTTCTTCTTTCTGTTGTGACGTGTGGTGACGTGAATCCTTTGTGTTCCGTTCTCTTGTTCGTTATGAATGAATGCTAGGGTTTTTGTGTCACTCTGGCCATTCTCTTCTTCTTCTTTTTCATTTCTGCCATTCTTAAATTAGTTTTGCTTTTACAATTATTTTAAGCATCATGCGACATTTATTGATGGATGCCATATGTTGAGACTTCGTTATTCAGGCGAATTATTTGGATTGTGCCGCCATTCGTCTGCTGAAGTTCAATCTCTAGTGGACTTTTGTAAGGAAAATGTATGAAATGGAAATTTATTTTATAAATGATCTCACTTAAATGATCATTTCATCCATTTTTGATCTATTTTTGTTTGTGCATCTCACTTATAGAAATAAATATTTACTATTCACTGAATACTTTCTGTAATCCCCCTAAAATTTTAGTAAGATTTTTTTAAAATAAATTGGTATTTATTTGTACTTCGTATTTATATGTCGCATACAAATACAATTGTCGTCGCGCGCGAGTTTGCGATTTGTATTTGCGTCGAGTGCGAATATGTGCGAGGTACATATTTTCAGATAAATATTTTATTTATAGATTTCATTTTTATGGAAAATATAGTTTCCAAGATAAATATATCTGTTTGCCTTTGTTGCCAAAACCTTTTTTTTATATATAATATAAAAGGGTAATTTATTTCGTTGTTTAAAAATAAGTATTTGTTTAAGAAAAATTTTGGTTTATATAAAATATATTCTAGATATTTGCAAAATTTAGAATTTGTTTATTAAATCTATTTTGTCATTTACAAAAGCTACTTTATAAATTAATATTTAGATAATATTCTTGATTTTCAAAATTTATTTATGCTATATTTTAATATTTATGAAAAAGTGATTTAAAAATTTTGTTTTAATTATTTGATAATTTAAACTTGGAAAAGATTTTATTTTAAGTTAAAGGGGGATATCTAGATTGATTTGATTTTGATAGAATGGAATTATCCATCGGGGTTTAAATCATTGCAATCATTATCCAACTGGGAATTCTCACCTCCTATAAAAGGAGAGGTATTCCTCCATAATTCTCAACCATAATTTCTACCCCATTGTGCATCGTGTCCGTGCCTCCCATCCACTATAATCCCCACCAATACAAATACATTATTAATCGGGGCCGACAATTTTGGACCTCCATCCCGTCGTGTCAAATACCCTCGACACGACGAAACCTATCCTACTGCCGTCAACACCATCACCCCGCCATCAACACCACCATCGTCCTTGCCGTCTCCGGCCAAGTTAGGACGGTGGCCACCTGCAGTTTCCCATCCCCCCTCCGAAAACACCCAAAAATCATCTCTCCCGTCGTCACTTTCGTCCATCTCCGCTGCCACCGTCATCAGTAACTCGCTCCACAATCACCGCCCACCCGACGCCAACATCGCCGCCGAACCCAATCACCGTCCCCAAAATCCACAACAAGTAAAAGAGAAAGGGAGGGGACAGAACCTCACCACCGGCCGAGCTTTCCCTCCGCCACGTCGAGCACCGCGGACGCCCGACCCCCGTGCTCCACCTGCGCCTTGTCGACCATCGCGGTCACCGAATCCGTCAGCCCAACGGTCAACGGAGCCCGCCGCCGCCGGCGACCACCTCCACTTGGAACCCTGAGCACGCGGCAGCAGATGTGCTCCTCCGCCTTCTTCCCCAGGTGGCCGCGCCACCACCTATTTCCGCGCATCTGCACGTCGGCCGAGCCTTTGGGTAGAACCACAGCACGTTTTCTGAGACCCCTTCTTCATCTCCTCCGCCAACCATCGCCGCTTCTTTGTTCCAAACCCCCGGCGCCTCCACCCGGTCGTCGAGCCACCCGCCGCTGCCTCGCCGCCTCCGGCGACCGTCGCAGCAGTGAAACCCCTCTTCCTCCTCACTCCTTCATCTTCCCTTCCAACCGCCGCTCGAGACCGCAGCGCCGCCCGCCGTTCCTCCCACCAGAGCCCGTAGCCGCGTCGTCTCTCCTCCTCGCGCCAACGTCTCCGCCACAGGATCGGGCTACCGCCGTCGCCACCTAGATCCCCGTGCCCCCATCCTCTTCCTCCTCCGACGACGCCGACGGCCGCCGTGACCCGAGCCTCCGGCGCCGCCCTCTCCCAGCCGAACTCCGGTAAGAACCCCTCTCTTCTCTCCACTCCTCTCTCTCTCACCTTCCCGCACTCTTCTCTCTCTTACTGAAAGGAATGGGGAACGGGGGGGGGGGGGGGAGGGACTGTGTAGTTGTTAGAGATTTTAATTATTTTATATATTACTATCATTATTAGTATTATTATTATTCTTATTATCATTATTAATATTATTATTATTATTACTATTATGCTTGTAGGTATTGTTATTATTTATTATCATTATTATTATTATTATTATTATTATTATTATTATTATTATTATTATTATTATTATAGTACTAATACAGTAAATATGTTTGTACAAAATGACTTATAGTATTTAAAGGTTAATATTTTGTTAGGTTATTAAATATTCGAAAAGGGAAAAGTTATTTTTTATAATTTTGGGTTTAGCTCCGCACTTATTTTCGATTTGTTTTAGAAAAACTTAAATTTGATATTTTAAAATTAATAATAGATATTTGGACCTAACATAAAAATGCTGTATTTTCGGTCTAAATTAAATTATATTCTATTTTTATCAAGTTTAATAGTAGCACATCCCTAAATTAATTTACTAATAAAAAAATATATATAGTTTTCAAATGATGATTTTGGTACTGAAAAAGGTGGTTAAAAATTCTAGTATTTCTCATATTATTATTTAAACATATTTTTATGGATTTCCTTAATTACAAACAAATTATAAATATTTTCTAGCAAGCACTTTCTCCACAAATTCTCGTTGATTACCAATCTTGATAATAACTGAACATATCTATTTCCTCGCGACTTCAGACCTCTGTCCATCGGCCATGACTATTGGACAAATCAGGACTTGTCGGATCATTGCACCACACTAGACAACCCACCAGGCAAGACACCTTGTCTTTACTGTTTAATTTCTTGCTCAATATCATGCATGCTTTTTCTTTATGTTGTTCTTTCAAAATTATATATATATATATATGCAAATTATTATATTTTATGCAATTGGCTTAGAGTTAAGGGACCACCATATGTTTAGTGCATCTCATAAACTGTCACGATGTGCCAGGGATTGTGTGTGAGTTATGAGTCGCATATAGATGCGGACTTGCGTGCTGACTGATCATTGGTGCGTACAGGCCGTGCGTTAGGATATAACTGCTAATAGATTATGTAGAAGACATGGCAGTTATTAAGGATTAAACAGTGTCGTGGAGATGATGCAGGTATATTATTATTGGGGGGAGGGGACAGTTATTAGCGTAGGGGCTACATTTTATTTTTACACACATTTTGGGCCGATGGTGACTCTTATGAGCACTACCTTCTGCCCAGGGCCGATAGTGACTCGGATGAGCGCTACTTACTGTCACTCTTTATTTATTCTGCTGAGCCTACAGCCCCTGCATAGAACGTTGTCCTCAAAGTGCATATCACATAGAATGGTTAGGAACCTTTACTCATGCATGCATACTTTTCTGTTGAGCTTTATTTATTCAGTTTATCGGCATGATATTATGTGTCTTGTTACGTCCCTATGAGGACCTGGTGATCTCTCCAGGTGTGTATTTCGTGGTTTATTGCAGGTGCTCTAGCTAAGGCCATGTCCTTCTATTCCTTCGAAGATGATCGCACTTGGTTCGTCTCGATATTTTTGCGGGTCATTTCCTTGTATACTTTCTCTCATTTTGAAAGTTGGTAGTGGACTTTGTCTCCGCCCAACTATTGTGTACATGACAAACTCAAAGTTGCTTTATATCATTATTTATCTTTGTGGATGAGATTTAGTGTCTTGGCTTTCTACATTTACAGCTTATGTATATATACGAGTCGTATATTTACTCGTATGTATACAACTGGCATGATACGTATCTAGTCCCAAGTATTTGGGACTGGGGCGTTACACTTTCTCAGCGTAAATACATTTGAGTTTTCATTATTGTTTGAATACTTTCTTAGCTTAGACACATTTTAATTCTGGGTATTCACTGATATATACCTTTTAAGCTTAGAACGGCACTGTCTTGCGCCCGAGAGAAGTGTAAGATGCGGTATCAAAATGCCACTTTGTGTTCTTTGTCCATGTCCGAGTTCGAGTCTCTAGGCTTCTTTGGAGCCTAGCTCTAAAGAATAATTCTAAAGAAATGGTTAACAAAAGCACAAATTATCCATGCCGTCTTGAATCTTGTCCTTTAGTAAAATATTCCATCATACCAACCACATGTACTACCATTTCTCCCATGTTTGAAAAACAATAAAAGATAAATATTATATTGAAATACAAACTTGAATTTTGTCACATTGATGTGAGACCGTTTTTAGAGAATAATTTCAATAAACCCCAACAAACCTTCACATATTTCAATATATGGACTGAGCACCGCCTACAATGACTTTATATCATACATTCGGATAGATGTCACTTGTAACATAATCTTTTGGGTTAAACAACAGTACGATATAAAATGCAATACGTCTTGAATTCAATACCATATAGTTACATCCTTCCCACTCACACAATGATATTAACTGTGCCTCTGGTTGCAGTTAAAGACCATGTGTTGGCCTATATTATTTGTGTACATATTGTTTACTAAAAAATACAACAAAATAAAAATGGAAATTTTTGTCAATATGTAGCAATTTTCTGTCGTTAAACAATATTAGACGGATCATCGACTAATTTGTCTAATGTTGATAATCAAATAAAACACAAAACAAGATCAAAAGGTTAGAGTTACCTACGTAATAGAGACCGATCTCTAAGTTGGTTGTTAATGTTGGATATGTAGTTTCGCTGTTTAAATTTTCTTTCCTCTTCTTCTGCTGCTCTTTCTGTTGTGATGTTTATAATGTCGTGTGTAGTGTACTACTTTGCTCATGTATTATGAATGAAAGCTACATTTCTATGTCCAGAAATTTTCCACAGTAGAGCACTCAAGTTACAGTAAATTGCATAAAGCAGAACAAAGTTTACCTAAATTTTCTACAGATACAAGTTGGCTTAGAAACGGTCAGTCTAAGTCGTTTGTAAATTATTATTAATTATTTTTATAAAATTAATTATTTAACTATCTAAAATGATTTACTGGTTAAGGTGGAAGATATTTGTTTTGATTGTCTGAATTCAATTATTAGGGCCGAAAATATTTATAATAAATTTATATTTCTTATTTTTTTAACAAAATTTTCTTATGCAAGTGGAATACACGTCCAAATTACTAGTCCTCGTCACTTTGGAAGTAGTTTTGTGAACATAGGGATCATCATTTGGCCCGAAGTCTATGGACGTCCGAAAAATCCGTCCGGTCCGATGGGCCAAAGTCCGATGGAGCACGGTTATTAGGGTAGTCCGACCCGGTTCATATTAATATAGGACCGGGCTTGGTCTATGCATCTGTCCGTCCGAGCCCGGCCCGATGCCTGTCAGATACAAGTGTTCCACCCTTGTCTAACTTATGTTTATGCATATTGTTCAGTGATAGACTCAAATTTTACACCACTTGCAAGTGTTCCAACTCTGCATATGCCCTCCAGATTAACTCAAATTTACTTTATTCTGGATATTGAAGTAAATTTACTTTATGCCGGATTAAAATTTATTTTTTCTGTGATAGAAGTGAATTTACTTGTCCCGGTATATTTTTGTTGACCATACATTTGACGATATTTGTTAAAGTCCTACACTAGTATTATTCAATATGCTTTATTTTTTATGGGTTCAGAATTACTACGTCTTGTTATTTTTCTATTATTAGGTCGAGAAGATCCATTTGGAATTTTTTTTATAGGACTAGTCCGGCCCGATCCGACTTGGCCTGAAAAGTCCGACTCTTGTGGATGGACTTTGGTTTCATTAATAATAATTAAGCCTGGCCCAAAATTTTCTTAGGACAAAAATAAATCGGTCCATGCTCAGCCCGAGGCCATATTTTATGGGCTTGGACGGCCCGGCCGGCCCAATGCCGATCCACCAATTCCCCATAAGCTTTGAAAGGAGTAGCTTCAGTTGGAACTTAGACTTGATTTTTCATCTTATATTGTTGTTTGCTTTTATCTACTACTAAAGCGAAGTACCTTGATATATCGTCATGCGTTTTGATTTTGGAAGCCAGTGACATCCTTGAAGCTCATTGAAGCAAGAAAGGTTCTTGAAACAAATGGCATTGAAGCAAGAAGTGTTCGTAAAGCGCCAAAGATGGCTCTAGATGTGTTCCATGGAGGATTTAGATTAGGATGTTGAAAAATAATCCAAATCCTACACGGTTAACTAAGATAAGATTATTATTAGGAGTTTTCTTTATTGGTTGCCACAGCCAATATAAAGACGGTGCAAGTTACAAAGTACGAATTAGAAATTAGAATACGAGCTAGAGTTAGTTTTGTTTTCTACTGGATGTCTTGTGTAGAGTCAGGAGAGAAAGAAATTGTAGAACCGATTGTAGGAACGAGTTGTAAAGCGCAATACTCTAGAGGGGGGTGAATAGAGTAGGCAGCAGAATTTAGTTAATTAAAAATGTTAGCAGCAAGATCATAGAAAATATATCAAATATGTAAATAAAAAATAGAGAGCAGAGAAAAATGCTGACACAAGAATGTATACTGGTTTTTCTCTTGTGAGGACTAGTCCAGTCGGAAGAACTCTAGCTTCCTGTTGAATCCACTATAAAAAATCACCACAAGTTTTCATCCGAAGTTCTTGCAACTTCTACAACGCGAGCTTTGATCCGAAGTACTCGACCAACTTCAATTATGAAGTGTCTACCTTCAATAAAGCCTCTGATTACAATCGCTCTGAAACTTCTAGACCATATCGCACTGGCAAATCGACTAGAAGATTGTAACTGGCTTGGAATTTGAAAATGAATAGCTCAGAACACTTTGGAAGAAGTAGTAGGCTTATAGAGAAGAGATATGAAAGTGAATTGGTGTTTTGAAATGATTGAAATCCTTCTATATTTATAGTTTTTCCAAAGGCAGAATTCTGACAGAATTTGGGCAGAATTCGGACAGAACTCTATGAGAAAATCTCGTTGGGATCCGTAACTGCGGGAAGACCAAGTTCAAAATCCAACGGGCACTAACCGAACTCTGGCCGAGTTCTGCTAGGGTTCTGTTAGGGTTTTGCAAACTGGTTTTGGGCTTTTTGAAAAGTCAAGCAGTTAGGAAGTAGTTTGGGCTTTTGTAAATAGGTTTATTTTCAAAATGAAAGGGTATTTTGAAAACGTTTCTTGGATAGCCTATTTGCTAGTACGATGCAGTTTACATCGTATTCCTAGACTCAATAAATATGAAAAATACATTGATGAAATAGGAAAACCAAGAGCCCTTTGATGATTCCTTTCTTCAAATATTTGAGCAGACTTAAAGTCACCTTTTTCACTTGACAGCGGTCGTCCAAAGATAAACAGATCTGGAAATTTGAATACCTTTCGGAGGCTTCGCCCCTGAACCCCTACGGGGGGCGCTGCCCCCTCGACCCCTGTCCGCCTAACGACCCGCACCCAATATTTTGGGCATGAACCATATACACGCCCAGCCTACGCCGCAAAGTCGACGGTAGAACGCTGTAACAATATAATGAATAACCACGCAATAAAGATATACCACAGGGAAAATATAGCAACTCCATATCTCAACTAGCATCTAATAGATAAAATTAGAATTATCTCACAATAAAAAATGTATGAAGTCTAAAGTCAAATAATCTCAACTACATGTCCTCAAAAGTCAACTCAAATATCCAATACAATATTTTAGTGCTAACTAAAATATCTAAGAAAGTACAGCAGGATCAGATGCTGCGTACTCCTCCTGGTAAGCAAAGTCTGTCTCTAACACATCTCTCAAGTACGGGCCATACTGGTCAGGACACACGATCTCTTCGCCATCACCTAAAATTTGTTTGGTTATCCAGTCAGGGTGGAACGAGTACAATTCACTGAATGCAGTTCCAATATATAAAAATGACTATATAACAGAGGTTATCCTTTAGACATATGATTTATAAAAAATAAATGAAAGAAACAGAAATAAACTAAATATCGAAAGCAGTAAACGAAATACAAGAAAATACTCACCGAATGAAGTACCTTTGATATGTGACCAGTCTCGGGACAATTACACGATACTGTCTACACTATCTACACGGTATAAAGTTACACGATCTACACGGTATACTGCAATAAAGAAATATTGTCTACACGGTATAAATGCAATAATAATCACGGTCTACACGGTATAAGGTCATATCACACATCATTGGTACTTCACCTCCCCCGACACCAAAAAGAAATAAATTAACATAAAGATTGAAATCACACATCTGTCGACTAACAATGATGTATAGTAAGAATCAATACTGAAAACAAACAATAAACTGTACTCGCCTGGCGTCCCGGGCTGCTGGCACTGGTCATAGTCCAAATCGAGATCCAAAGAGCCTATTTAATGAATTACAGTGTTAAAGATGAAAAATAGATCAAGTCTACACTATCTATTTAGATTGGATTTTGAAACTCAAAATACCAAGTTGCCTTCACAATTTACCCTTGTACTTTCAGGTTGGTTCCCTTATCTTGTATCCATTTGGTACAAAGGAATTTTGGTGATAGCATTCGAAGGGTAATAGGGAATACCCTTATCTTATACTCTATCTACTGGTTGACACCCTTCCCACGAAATCGATTTATACTCTACTCATCCTTTACTGATACAAAGTAAAATATGTACCTCAAGATTCAAATAGATAGGGGTAGTGCTCGCGCATCTCGTCCTCCCTCTCCTAAGTGGATTCGCCCGGGGAGTGATGTCTCCACGCGACGTGAACCAAAGGAATCGTCTGGTTCCTTAGCACCTTCTCTCTGCGGTCCAGTATCTCCATGGGCTGCTCCTGATAATCGAGACTGGGTCCCACCTCGATCTTCGAATGGTCCAACACATGGCTGGGGTCTGCCACGTATCGTCGCAGCTGGGATACGTGGAACACATTATGCACCCCCTCCAATGCTGGTGGCAAGGCCAATCAGTATGCTACTACACCGATTTTCTCGAGTATCTCAAACGGTCCGATGAAACGTAGGCTGAGTTTACTGTCTTTACCGAATCGAATAGTGCCGCGTCGGAGAAATTTTTAAAAACACCAAATCTCTAACCTAGAAGCACACAAGTTATCACGAATCTTATAGCTATACACGTAGTTAAGCATAAGAAGATGCTATACCTCGAACTCCAACGGTCTACGGTGACTGTCGGCCCAGTGCTTCTGCCTGTCCTGAACCACGCAAAGCCGCTCTCTAATCATCTTGACCTTCTTCGCAGCATCTACTACCATCTCCGGTCCCAACAATGCATGCTCTCCCACATAGTCCCAAGATAGCGGGATACGACATCTCCGACCATATAACGCTTCAAAAGGGGATATCGCGATACTAGCTTGGTAGCTGTTGTTATAGGAGAACTCCATGAGATGAAGGTGGTCCTTCCATGAGCTGCAAAAGTCTAGCACGCACGTCTAAAGCATATCCTCGAGCGTCTGAATGGTCCGCTCTGACTGTCCATCCGTCTGCGGATGATAAGCAGTGCTGAACTTGAGCGCTGTACCCAAGATAGCCTGTAGGCTCCTCCAAAAATGAGACGTGAACCTGCTGTCACGGTCTGACACGATACTCACTGGAACCCCGTGCAACCGGACTATCTGCTTCATATAAAGCTTCGCCAACTTCTCTGTAGATAACCCCACTTTAAATAGTATAAAGTGGGCCAATTTGGTCAACCTGTCAACGATGACCCAAATCGCATCCTTTTCGCCCGATGACCGTGGAAGGCTGGAAACAAAATCTATAGTGATGTGTTCCCACTTCCACCCAGGTAAAGGTAGCGGCTGCAACAATCCCCCTGGTCTCTGCCTCTCGGCTTTGACCTGCTGACATACAAGGCACCTAGAAACGAAGCGAGCCACTTTACGTTTCATACCATACCACCACATGTGGTTTCTCAGATCCTTGTACATCTTATTGGCTCCCGGATATAGAGAATACTGGAAACGGTGTGCCTCCTGCATAACTTCTTCTCTAAGCTCTCTACTAGGTACACAAAGTCTCATCCCGTGCCTCAACGAACCATTATCTGCAATAGTGAAATCCTCTAGCAAGCCAGCTCGTGCTTGTGCTATGATGTTCTTCAGCTGCTCATCCTGGTGCTATGCCTCCCGAATCCTGTCCATCAATCCTGACTGAATCTGTATTCCCATCATCTGCATCTCGGCCCCTGGAATGACGATCTCGATGCCCAAACTCTCCAAATCCGCTAATAAGTGACAATCTCGAGTCAAGCACATTGCTACGGGATACCTGCCCAAGGCATCCGCAACAACGTTGGTTTTCCCGGATGATATGGTAGAGAAATATTATAGTCACTCATCAGCTCAAGCCATCTGTGCTGCCACATGTTCAACTCCTTTTGCGTGAAGACGTACTTCAAGCTTTTGTGGTTAGATTTCCACTCGCTCTCTGTACAAATAATGTCTCCACAGCTTCAAGGCAAAGATCACGGCTGCCAACTCTAGGTCGTGAGTGGGATAGTTCTTCTTATGCGGTCTCAACTGTCAAGATACATAGGCAATCATTCACTTGTTCTGCTCTAGGATACATCCCAGTCCTTTGCCCGAGGCATCACTATAAATGGTGAAACCTCCCGAGCCCGAAGGCAAAGCCAAGATAGAGGCTGTCGTCAGTCTCTTCTTCAGTTCATCGAACGTAGCCTGACAGTCTTCTGTCCATACAAAATCTACATCCTTCCGAGTGAGCCTAGTGAACGGCTCTGCAATCCGAGCGAAGTCCTGTACGAACTTCCGATAATATCCTGCCAATCCCAAGAAGCTTCGTTTCTCTACCACCATAGTCGGAGTAGTCCAAGCTTCCACAGCTGTAACCTTCTTCGGATCGACGGATATACCGTCGCCAGTGACAACATGACCAAGGAACTCCACCTTGTCCAAGAAAAACTCATATTTCGAGAGTTTTCTATAGAGCTTCTCCTTCCTGAGGGTTTCTAGCACGATCCTCAGATGTTCCTCGTGCTCTCCGGTGTTTTTGAATAAATGAGTATGTCATCGATAAACACCACTATGAACTTGTCAAGGTACGGATAGAATACCTTGTTCATCAAGTTCATGAAGACTGTCGGGGCATTGGTTAACCCGAACGACATCACCATAAACTCATATTGTCCGTACTTTATCCGGAAGGCAGTCTTTGGTATATCTTCTTTCTTCACCTTCAGCTGATGGTACCCCGATCTCAAATCTATCTTTGAGAATACCCGTGTGCCGCTCAACTGATCGAAAAGATCGTCAATCCTTGGCAGTGGATACTTGTTCTTGATAGTGTGATTATTCAAGGTTCGGTAGTCGATGCACATTCGCATCGTACCATCTTTCTTCGGCACAAAGAGGACAGGTGCATGGTGACGAAATCTCTCTGATGAACCCCTTCTCTAGCAATTCATCGATCTGCTTCTTCAATTCTTCAGCCTCCTTGTTGTTGATCTGGTACACCGGTTGTGCCGTTGGTACTGCACCTGGCACCAGATCAATAGCAAACTCGATGTTTCGGTCTGGCGGCAATCCCGGTAGGTCTTCTGGAAAGACATCTAGGAACTCCGCGATGATGGGATGCGGTGCCTCTCCCTACTAAATCATAGCTCCGCAAAAACCTTCACCCTGCTTCTTTATTGCCCCTCTGGCGAATTTGAATGCCGACTCCCCGGAAGGGCTAAATACGACACATCCTCGGTGGCAGTCTATACTGGCAAAATTCTTACTCAACCAATCCATACCGAGGACGATGTCAAAACTCGGTAGTGGCATTACGAGTAAGTTGGCGCACAACTCCCTACCTCCCAAGGTGATGCGCCGCCTCATGCAAATATCCTTGACTAGGATAGCACCTTCGCCTGTCATAATTTTGCAACTACCACCCAAGAGTACAGATGCTATACTATGCTTGTCACTTCCCGCTCCCGTAGGAGCGATCGTCCTCGCTAAGACATGATGCCGCACGAGCCTAGATTACGCTCGTGCAAGGCGGGTTCCATAACGGCCGATTACAGCGGCTGCGACAGGGTCGTCGCACAGAAGTCCCGAGCAGAGATATTGAATCATAGCAGCGGAATTTAAAATCAAAACACAAGTTATTCAAAAGAACTCTTTATTGATATTGAACAATCAGATTACAATAGGCGCAAGCCATGATTACAAGTCTCTCGTGCTCACTTTTCTCTTATTTTATAAGTCACTCCGCTCTCTCTCATCTCTCGATACAATGCTTGAGCCTGCAGAAGCTTCGGAAGGCGATGTCCACACATTATGTCCCATATACGTCTTGACTTCACGCGGCCACACGCTTCGAATCACCAAGGAACTCCATGCCTCGACGCATCCAAGCGAGCTCCGCACCACGAGCATTTACCTGCGCCTGCACATGAAAACTATGGAGGTGTCAGTACTTAACTGTACTGGTGGAGTGAGCTCCTCGCCCACCCATACAAAATCGACACGTTTATTTTACTTTGTGCAATACAAGTCCCTTTATGATTGTCTTCCTAGTCTTGCCTTAGGATCGATTTTATGACAGACGCCTTGGCATACTTGTGTCTGAGGACCATCTCGTGCTTGCAACAACAACAACATTAACTCATACTCTGCCTCTATACCCCTTCTCGTGCCAACAACGTTAACCTATCAAGTCGTGTTTACCTTACGGCCATAATCAGGGACGCAACTCCACGATAGACCCCATTTTCGTGTGACCGTGCTACCTCCTTGAGGCAGTGCCTCGCCACTTACTGACTTACCCATACTTGTGTTATGACAGCGCAGCCGTGCCTCATAATTGAGGTCGTGCCCATCAACTCAATGTAACTTCACCCAACTTGCCCAACGGCCCTTCTCGACTTAACTCGCAACGACTCTAGTTTGACTTATACAACTCTATGCCAACGACTTATTCACTCGACGCCACATATCGTGCCGAAGCATGGGCCTTTACTTAGCCAAACCCTAGGCCTCATAATACGTTGGGTGCAACCGAGCACACATTTTATAACTCAAGTCATACCGTGCTTACACCTCCTTTGTTACGACCGACACCGTACATGCGGATTCGCTGCTTAGCATGCCAATTATCTATATAAAAGGTCACTGGCACGACAAGCCATCGTGGACATAGCCTGGCAATCGGGACCCTTGCATCGCAGGTTGCGATCCCCGATGCAAGTCTCCGAACTACCGGTTACTTTATACCCAGCTCAGCTATATCGTGTTTCCTCCTAGGACGAGTCGGTCCCGTGGCCCCGGGTTGCCGCTCGAAGAAATATTCCCTTGTCGACAAGTTGTCCATGACCACGCACCTATGAGACATCTAGACTCACGTAAATGTATGGCCTAATTTGTTGGTACGATTAGAACTATACTTAGCACTCGTGCTCTGAACCACACTTTACATAACGTGCATCGGGACCGTGAGACTCCCAATCGAGGGACCGTCTCATACTTCTTAACATGTATAGGAACGTGAGACTCCCAACCAAGGGACCATCTCATACTTCTTAACGTGTATAGGAACGTAAGACTCCCAACCGAGGGACCGCCTCATACTTCTTAACGTGCATATGAATGTGAGACTCCCAACCGAGGGACCACCTCATACTTCTTAATGTGCATAGGAACGTGAGACTCCCAACCGAGGGACCGCCTCATATATTAGGGAACGACTACTGCATAGCCTTCCAACTTAACTTGAACCAAACGTGTTCCTTAAATGCTATAGCCCGTGGCTAACTTTACATCGTGCCGACCGTGGCTCGTACCTTAGACAGACCTTGTTCTCTAGGCGATGCTGTCGCTCAAGTCATATAAGTTATACGACGAGCCTTGATCTCGAAGGACTACGCGACTTGACAATCGCAGATAGAGTGGGACAGTGCTAGAAATGGCTTTGATAGCCCAGCACAACTCTTGCCTAACTTATTTGGGCAATGACTCGACGAGCAAAGGCTACTCCGAGCTTCACAATCGAGGGAACGTGCCGTGCACGCGTTCGACTTGAACAACCAAGTTCTCGGGTGCCTAGACTTAAGCCAAAAGCTGTGCAAGACGACTTAACTCACGGAACGTCCAAAGGCTATGCCAAGCCTTGGACGACAGGACCGTACATGCTTTATTAAGCATTCATGTGGACGATGCCTATGACTTAGGCTAATTCAAGCGTTGGGGCAAAACGATGGGACCGTTCATGCTTTATCAAGCATTCACGCGGGCGACGCCTATGACTTAGGCTAATTCGAGTGTCGTGGCAACTTAGCAATTTAAACCAACTTCCTTCTCCCAAGCCACGGGACGAAGGATTCGAGTGTCACTTAGAAAGCACGCTGAACACACTTCTAAGACGACCGTGGGACCTTTTCTAAGTTCTAGCATTTATCGACCCGTCGGGATTATTCTCTTAGCTATGTGCGTTCGTAGCTTTTATATTAGCCTACTTGTGCAAGTTCAAAACATGCGAGTTATTATGTGAAGGCTAAGATGAGGCAAGTTTACCGAAACTACCCCACCTGAGCGATGAGTCGCCTCGACCGAGCGAGCCTTCGAGCAGCCGTTGCAAGGCTCAGTCCGAATGCCGTCGGCATTTCGATTCCTCCGATTGACTTTACGGAACGGGGCACTACAATGCTTGAATACAAAAGCTAAGAAATAAAACTGTGGGATGTACCCGAATCAAACAAAGCTATAGCGGAAAAAGAATCGAGAAGTATGGAACCTGCTATCACATCTGGTGTACGCTCGGGCTCTTCAATAGCCATAGCAAAAGCTTGGCCCTGCTGGGATGCTCCTCTCTACTGGTGCTGAGCGAACCACTGCTGCTGAGTGTGTAGTGGTAGACCTCGCGGCTGTGTAGCGACTGGTGGTCTAGCTGGTCCTCTCTGTGCTGGAGCTTCCTCGCGTCCTGCTCGGTCGGGAGCCAATACGTAATCCTTCAGCTGATGTGAATGTGACCCACAGTATAAACACGATCCAAGTCTCTGTCTGCAGTCGTCCCAAATTTGTCCGATCTTTCCATAAAATGTACAATATGGGGCCTGCTGGAACTGCCTCTGTGGCTGCTGTGTCTAGGCTCTGGCCGGGCCTCGGTGCTGCTGAAGTGCTGGGGCTCTACCTGTGGGCTGGAAGGGTTGTTGGTGCTGGAAGGTCCTTGGCTGCACCTGAGGACGCTTCGCCTGTGTTGGTGGATGGTTGCCTCCGCCGAAAGTGTCTCGACTCCTCTTCGGCATGTAACTCAATTCTTCTTCTACAGCCTGGAAGACCTCCAAAATCTACTCGTAGGTAGTGGCTCGGCTGGTGGCGATAGCTAAACGAATCTCGTGCGATAATCCCTTTCTGAATCTTCTGGCCTTGCTCTCTGGGGTGTTGACCAAACTCTCTGTAAAATGACTAAGGCGAGAAAACTCTGCAGTGTACTCATCAACGGTAAGATTTCCATGCTCCAAGTGCTCGAACTGGCTCACCAATGCCACTCGCGCTACGTCGGGATAGAATTTCTTCTTGAACAGCCGCTTGAATTCTTCCCAAGTCACGTCTGGAGCAGCAAATTGTGGCTCACCCTAGTACCACGTCCGTGCGATGTCAAAAAGTTGTCCACTAGCTGACTCCACCTTTAGATCTTCTGAGACGTGTGCCATCGTCAAGTACCGCTCTACGTTTTCCAACCACTCGTCAGCGTAGATAATACCCTCGACCCCATGGAACTCTCTGGTCCGGAGGTCCTTGAAGTTCTTGGACGTCCCAGGGCGCTGTTGGTGGGCCTCCCTTTGCTGAAGGGCCTATCGTAAGGTATCGCGAAAGATGTTGGCCTGCTGTTGGAAAATACCAAGGAGGGTAATATTGTCCAGTGCCAGTTGCGGGGGCAGAACAGGTGCCGGGTACATCGCTGGCACTGGGTGCATGGTAGGTGCTGGGTACATGTAGGGTGCCTGCTGCATCATCGGAGCTGGATATATGGCTGGTGCTGGATGCATCATAGGTGGTGGATAGACTGCTAATGCCGAGTGCATGGTAGATGGAACAGGTGCTGGAGGAGGGATGCGTGCTGGTACCAGAGTCTGCGGAGGAAACTGCGGTGGTGGAATGTCATCCCTGCAAAATCTCGAGTACTGCGGCTGGGTCGGATCATCCTGGTGAGTAAGCTGGCCTCCCTGCGTCGGTGGGGTCCCGTAGGTAAAAAACCTGCCAACTGCCGGTGGAGTGTTCAGTGTAGCGTTGTTCCTGTCCTGCGAATCCATTGGCTGAAAACAAAGAAAATCATTAGACGATGGAAAGATTCAAACAAGATTCATAAGGGTACTTGAAGTCGAATATAGAAGTCAATAACGCAGTTTTAACTTGGGGGAGACGATCCTTAGGTTCATATTCCTAGTCCTAGTTGCATGCCTGCAGTAGTACGACTAACTTAGGTACTACCACAGTTTCGCTGTATATGCGAAAAGGCGACCTGCATGGTCCACCATAAAAATGTGTCACGACCCGCACCTAATATTTTGGGTATAAACTGTGTATCACCCAGCCTACGTCGCAGAGTCGGCGGTAGAACGCTGTAACAATATGATGAACAACCACGCAATAAAGATATACCACAAGAAAAATATAGCAACTCCATATCTCAACTAGCATCTAATAGATAAAATTAGAATCGTCTCACAGGGAGCCGGAGTTTACAACGGAGGCGATGAGTGAAGAGCTGAAAGCCGAACTCACTCCCCCTACGGTAGCGTAAAGTACTGTCAATGCCGGACAGGAGTCGAGCGACGGAGCGAAGCGACAAAGATGCTGCTAAGAAAATGTAGCTCCTGTTGCGAGCCCCACCCCGGCGACAATAGAAAATGTATGAAGTCTAAAGTCAAATAATCTCAACTACATGTCCCCAAAAGTCAACTCAAATATTTAATACAATGTCTCAGTGCTAACTAAAATATCTAAGAAAGTGCAGCAGGATCAGATGCCGCGTACTCTCTTGGTAAGCAAAGTCCGTCTCTAACACATCTCCCAAGTACGGGCCATACTGGTCAGGACACACGATCTCTTCGCCATCACCTAAAATTTGTTTGGTTACCCAGTCAGGATGGAACGAGTACAATTTACTGAATACAGTTCCAATATATAAAAATGACTATATAACAGAGGTTAGCCTTTAGACATATGATTTATAAAAAATAAATGAAAGAAACAAAAATAAACTAAATATCGAAAGCACTAAACGAAATACAAGAAAATACTCATCGACTGACCGACTGAAGTACCTTTGATATGTGACCGGTCTCGGGATAATTACACGACACTGTCTACACTATCTACACGGTATAAAGTTATATGGTCTACACGGTATACTGCAATAAAGAAATACTGTCTACACGGTATAAATGCAATAATAATTACGGTCTACACGGTATACACGGTATAAGGTCAGATCACACATCATTGGTACTTCACCTCCCCCGACACCACAAAGAAGTAAATCAACATAAAGACTGAAATCACATATCTGTCAACTAACAATGATGTATAGTAAGAACCAATACTGAAAACAAACAATAAACTGTACTCGCCTGGTGTCCCGGGCTGCTAGCACTGGTCAGAGTCCAAATTGAGATCCAAAGAACCTATTTAATGAATTACAGTGTTAAAGATAAAAAAACAGATCAAGTCTATACTATCTATTTAGATTGGGTTTTGAAACTCAAAATACCAAGTTGCTTTCACAATTTACCCATGTACTTTCAGGTTGGTTCCCTTATCTTGTATCCATTTGGAACAAAGGAATTTGGGTGATAGCATTCAAAGGGTAATAGGGAATACCCCTATCCTATACTCTATCTACTGGTAGACACCCTTCCCACAAAATTGATTTATACTCTACTATTCCTTTACTGATGCTACCCTATGTTCTTTCCAGCCTTAACGGCATGATAGGATTTCTGAATATACTAAAGTCCTGTATATGAGGTAAATAGCTCTTAGTGTCATGGCCTAAATGTGTAAGGATACTCGAAACCCCCCTCCCCCCTTATCCTGATGTTTACAGATTGTTTCTAATGGTTAGAGACCTACTGACTCTGGGAAACAGGTTTAATTCAAGTTGATTCAAGGAGTGGCACACTAGTTTATACTTGCTAATAAGGGTATAAGAGCTGGCTTCTCTGCGTGTAGTGATGTATCCAATATCCTTGCTATTGAGTTATTGAAGTATCAGGAATATCTATACTATAGCAGTCCCTGGATCACTTGTTCCTAACCATACTCTACCAATCCACCCAAGGTCTCCAGTTCAAAACTGGTTTCATCTACTGTGTATGAAGTTGTGACTGATTTTAGAGTATGAAACAGTCTCGATTTTGTTTGATACTTATTCGGTGTCTCAGGTTTGGGGTCAAGCATTACCTACACCATTCTACACATGGTCATTTATAGTCGGATGTCGACTCCCTGCTTTATATAGATAGATGCCAATCTTAAATTGAACCTAGGTAGTCTATATGTTTAGCCATATGAATTGAACTCAGTACTTTTAAGGTTCCAACCCATATTCTCGAGTGGTCCACCAATTATCCCCTGTTGCAATAGTCGATTACTAAGATGGTACTGAGATACCCACCTAACTCAGTATCCAGGTCCTATATGAAATTTTATCTGAGTTGATATATCCAGATGTAACAGTTGGAAAATCGGGTTGCTGCACTTGATATTCGTAGGATAGAGAGTCGAGATTGGTATTAACCACTATCGGGTACTTGAGTTTGTCCTGGATAAACCAGTATCAAGTTTGATACTGAAATCTGATATCTATACTTGGGTATTAGAGTCTACAGTGGGTCCCCGTCGATCCCGATACCAAGTGCTATAGTTATGACTATCAAGTCATGTCGGATACAGCTATGAAGTGGCTTTCCTCTATTTTCAGGATTCGATTTGCCTATGGTACTCATGGCAACCTTCCTATCAGGATAGACACTGGATTTTAGGTGAGATACGAGTATCAATTTTGATACCCCTCTCTCAAATCCGACTGTAACAAGTTGGTATGGTCTGCTACCAAGGTAGGCTGTCAATTTGAGTGTCAAAGATACTCGAACTTCCTATTACCTGATACTTAGATTAGGTGTTACCAGAGACAAGTTTGAACATAGAAATTCTATATGTGTCAAAAGAACCAAGGTCGAACTGGTTGCTAAACGAGGGCCTGATACAGGGCCCTAGCTGTTCTTAAGGTCTGATACAAACTTTCGAGTGCCCTGAACCTGATACTGATACATGAGCATCTAGCCGATACTCCTAGTTTGAATTATTTATTTAGGATTGCTCTAAAATCCTAGGTTATGAAGGGTTCCCGATACCAAATATGACTTTCATCTTATTCGTATTCTTTCAGATACTATATGTTCTAAAGGCTGAAAGCAAAGCTTTTAAACGAGGAAGGAGGCTTACCTCTGCTGCTCGATTTCTTCTTCTACTTCCTGCGACAGGGTGCAGCTCCTAGGGTTCTTACGGTCGAAGAAGGGATCAGTTAATCTCTCGATGATCTCATATATAAATACTCGGGAAGGGATAGGGAGATGAGTGTTTAAACTTGTTTTGAATCTGATTTGTTTATATCCCCTGGCTTTGGGTGTTTAGTATCGAATTAAAGGAGTTGGGGCCAGCTTCCTTTTTAAGTTCGAACACCCTTGGTTTAGGAATACATATTCCTTTGAGGTCCCTGCTAAACTCTATTTTTTTTCAATTGATCCCTTATGCTAACTTAAAGAGAAAAACGAAATCATAAATGGGCAATTAGGAATTTTAATTATATTAGTTTGGTAAAAAAATGGTTCGGGGGTTAACAGGTTAAAGGTTCTGCAATTCTTGAAAATTTTTCTACAAATCTTCGGTAATATCCAGCCAGTCCTAGAAAGCTTCTGATTTCTACTACGAATTTAGGCGTTGGCCAAGACTTGACTACCTCTACCTTCTTCGGATCTACCGAAATGCCTTCTTCGGATCTACGGATTTAGGCGTTGGCCAAGACTTCTGATTTTCTGCAAATCTTCAATACTATCCTCAAGTGTTGCTCATGTTCTTCTATACTCTTTTAGTATATGAGGATATCATCGATGAATACAATTACAAATTTATCCAGATATTGATAAAATACTCGATTCATTAGGTCCATAAATATGGCGGGTGTATTTGTCAACCCGAATGGCATAACTAAGAATTCGTAATGCCCATATCAAGTTCTAAATGCAATCTTTGGGATATCTTCCTTCTTTACTTTTACTTGATGATATCCAGACCTTAAATCGATTTTTTATAATACCCTTGCTTCTTCTAACTGATCAAATAATTGATCAATTCTAGGTAAAGGATATTTATTCTTGATGGTAACCTCATTCAGAGCCCTATAATCAATTACTAGTCGTAAGGTACCATCCTTCTTCTTTACAAACAATACCGATGCACCCCATGGCGAAGCGCTGGGTTGAATAAATCTTTTTGCTAACAATTCCTTTATTTGTTTATTCAACTCAGCTAATTCCTCTTTGTTCATTGGGTATATTTTCTTGGCTATGGGAGCTGCTCCTGGTATTAGATCTATAGAGAATTCTACAGCTCTATCTGGGGGTAACCCTGGCAATTCTTCCGAAAATACATCCTTGAATTCCTCCACTACCCTTGGGAATGATTGTGCTTCCAATTCTTGTAATATTACTTGGATCGGTAATTCAAATTTCTCGAGTTCCTCTATATTAAACTCCTTTTGGTCTCGGACAAATTCATGAGATTTTCCTTCAGGAAGTTGAAATAAAACTTTCCCCTGACCACAATCTATATTGGCTAATGTTGCGGTCAGCCAATCCATCCCCAATATTACATCATAGTTGCTTGTTGGGAAAACAAGTAACCGGACTCGAAAGGCTCCTCCACCTAACTTTATGGGGCACTTTTTACAATCCGACTAACTTCAACTACTCCATTACCCGTAAGAATTTTTAGTGGTTTAGGCAGAGGTTGGGTTTCTATGTTACTTTGTGATATAAAAGAAAATGCTATAAATGAATTAGTAGCCCCGGAGTCAAATAATACAGATGCTGGATATGCAGAAACTAGAATAGTACCTGAGACTACTTCTCCAGGGATATTTGCATCTTCAGTACTCATTACAAATGCTTGCCCTTGTCTCTTTCTTTTCTTGTTAAGGTTTTGAGCTTGACCTACCATTTGTGCTTATTAAAATTGATACGCCTGCAGTGCGTAGGGAGGCCTTTGTTGATTCCCATAAGCTATGACAGCTTGTTGTGTTGGTGCATGTATCATCGGTCGAGGTTGATTTCCTTGAACTGGAGGTCGATATCTTTGATGGGAGCTTTGCATTGTTCCTTTGATTGCAGGCAGCCGAGGGCACTGATTGGTTGAATGATTTTCTGCTCCACACCTTAGACAGAGCCCCAACAACTTTCTACAGACATTCCGTTTATGTCCTGGCTTCTGGCAATAATTGCAGATAATTGGCTTATCTGAGTTATTAGTCTGAGGACGCTTGGAAGGTCCCTGTCAGTGACTCTTGTTGGAGGGTGCCCCTTCCTCAAAGGTTCTTTTTATTTGTTGCGGTCGGAAAGGTTGCTCTTCCTTTAGTATCCTCTCCTGGTCTCGAGCGGCTTCTGTCACTTTAGAAAAGGTCTGGCACCGGTAAGATGCGATACTGCTTTTCAAATGGGTCCCCAGCCCTTATAAGAATCTGGATATCATTGTTTCTTCATTGGCTACCATACTAGGGGCAAACCGACTGAGCCCGGAGAATTTTGCGGCGTACACATCTACTGTATGTCTCCCTTGTTTAAGGTAGTTGAACTGTCGTTCTAATTCTATCCTTGCCAACTTAGGATAGAATCTTTCTTCGAACCTTTTCTTGAATTCAGACCAAGACATGTCATTGTCGGAATCTTCTGGGTATTCGGCACTCCACCAATACCCGTCAATATCTTCCAACTGAATACGGATCGCTGGCACCATGTCTTTTGGTGGCAGCTTTGCAGCCCGCGTCAGGCCTTCAATGGTCTTCAGCCATTGGCTTGCTTCCATCGCATTTTCAGTTGCCTTGAACTTAGGTGGCCTGAGGTCCCTAAAATCTTTTAGGTTTCCTTCCTTCGAGTTGCCAGAATTCTGCATTTGCTCCAATTTTGTAGTATTGGTAACATGAGCGGTATTGGCGTGTTGGCTATTGGTTTCCAGTATTTGTTGGAATAAGCGAAACATGTCGGCCACAGATGGTTCCGCTGATACTTGAGATGGCGGAATGTTTGTTTGTTCCTGGTTGTCCATGTCCTGAAAATTGAAAGATACAATTCTCAAGAATAATTTGATTTACAATGTTCTCTTAAAATCAAGGTATAAAGCAACAACCATATATATTTTATTATTAAAACGAGAGTAATACATAGTGACATTCCTATTCGCATTTTACACTTGGTTACATCATTCCTTCTAGACTACTCATGCCACCCATTTTCCCAAAACATGACCTGGTAGCCTAGGCTACTCTTCCTTATCTGTACATTTATTTACATCTGATAATTATCAAAAGACAAAAGAATTCCTTTCTGGCTAATTGTAGGTTATAGCTTCTATCCTACTGCTTCAATAAGGACCCTATCTTCGGCAAGGATTTCGGCTTGTGGATGAAGTCTTTCAAAGTCTTCTATTGTTCCCTCGTACCCTTCTTTTGCGGTGTATATGCGGTTTGGTTCTCGGACATAAAGACAATATGTTTTATTTTCGAAGTACACTTCGGTGCCATCTTCGATGTCCCATATGATAGGGTGTCGGACCCTATAAAATACTTCATAGACGTGTAGGTCATACCAGTCAGGTGCATTCCACATTCTTCTGGCATACCGCTGGTACAGATACAGTGTGTAATCACTGCCATCCCATTCTAGGCTAGGCATAAACAGATCCATACCTACATTCACAATATTTTTAAATAAGTAATTTACTAATATGAATAACAAGGTATAGAATATACATATTTTATTGATGGATACAGGTGGTACAAACATTCATACACCTACTAGTCAGATCTTACTACATACATACATCTTTACATACTAGTGACTCATATCCACATTTTTCTTATATTAAGGATTCTTGCTTCTGGATATGTCTGTATCCATTCTTCTAGTGTGCCATTGTGTTTGGATGTTGGATCTTCGGAGGGTTGTGCCTTGATGAGTACATAGTAATTTACCGTATTGTAGTACTCCTTTCTTTCATCGATAATATCCGTGACTACTGGATGTTTTATTTTATAGTGTATGCCATAAACTTCTATCATCTGCCTTGGTGCTACCCTCCACATCTTTCTTATGAATTCATAATATTCATCCAAGCTGTGGATGTCGTTTCCCAAACGAGTGAAGGGCACAAATCGGGACATGATCTACATCAAGAAACTTTTAGGTTAGTATTCTTCTAAATAAATGGTTAGATAGTAGAAATATTCATTTGGAAAATGTTGCTAATTATCGGTAGTACCTTCCTTAGAGTAATGCTAAGAACTTTTAGGTGTGATAGGTTTTCTACCTAACTTCTAGGGTGTGATTAGGTTTTCCACCTATATACCCTATTTCATACTTTTTATAATCCTAGATTTTCCATTCTTTGCTGACCTGCGTGGGCCACCACTAAAAGACGTGTCACGTCCCGCATCTTAGATTCAATGGTGACGTCATAACATATCCCCAGGCTATGCGCCAAATTCACGATTGTCGCCCGTAAAACATCAGAATGGAAAATACAAGGAATTTACTAAATACATTACATTCTTTAATTAACATCCAACTATTTCAAGAGTACAACTGTCTAAGTTATTACAATAAACTATTCTTTTACAATATTATGGAAACTACAAATACTAGTTGAGATTCTTTAAATGGTCTACTCCTCGATATTGTCCTCGTCACCCAGAGGTATCATTTCTGCAGGTACATCATCTTCCCCTAGAGAACAAAAACTAGATCGTTTAGAACGACAAGCAAGTCCTCGGCCAAAAACAGTTAGGAAAATAAAATAAGGGATGAACATAAAGATTTTCTTATTAAAAGAATAGGAATATACAATTTACTTCGTTATAGTTTTCATTTATTTAAGTAGTATAACGTTATATTGACTTTATTTGAAGTGGGGTAATTTCCTCCTAGAATGAGATGAAATTTGAAGGACAAAACCTAGAATGCAATGCAAATTGGAGAACAACCCCTTAATATTCATCTAAATAGCTTCCCGTCAACAATCCCGTATACCTGGGATCAGGCTGTGATTTAGGTGGCATGGTGCTTAGATTCCGGCCCTGCGCCTCCCTTGGGCTTACAAAATTCATCTACCCGATGTTACTGTCGATGTAGATGTAAAAAATTTCCGAGCTTCCTTTGAGCTTATTATAAATTTTGTCTCCCTTGGACAAAATTAAAATTTGCCTCCCTTGGACAAATTGAAATTTGCCTCCCTTGGACATAAGTGAGCTAAGCCTCATATACTCGATTCGTATGGCCCTACAAATGAGTAAATAAAAATACTGATCAGCTTTTGGTTATGCTATGTTGCGGGACTTTTAGGGATATTCAGGTTGTTCTCCCCCTCCCAAATGTTTTACCGAGAATTTTCCTGAACACTTCTAGGTTTAGGAAAATAAACCAGTTTTTCTATAATTCTAAGAATTTTGGCTCTCTCTTGAAATTTCCAAAATTTTTGGCAAAGTCTCCTTTGTATTTTGAGACTCCAAAAATTTACAAGAGACAATATATATAAGAATTAAAATCCGGGTTCGCCGACCCGTTCGGTGGAGCAACTCTCAACACCGGAACCACGCAATTAATAATTCGGGTTCGCCGACCCCCTCGGTGGAGCAACTCTCAACACCGAAATCATACACAGTTATATATTTATAAATTAAAAATTCAAAAGCAAAAAAGTTTCTTGTTTCTTACCTAGCAAGCGTGCTTAGCATTCCTTACCAATTTACAGCAATAATTTAGAGCAATTAGTTAGCACTTCGGTACTCTTATCACAAACACGAGAAAAATTAGCATTTCTTGTTAGTAACCATAATTCACAAGAATGAATTATATTCGAAATAAATTTGAATAGTACCTATATGTCATTTGTTGAGTTTCCTAATTCCACAAGATCCACTACAACAATTCAAACTTACTAAACATTGAAATAATAATAAATAAATAAATAATCAGATTTAGAGTTTAAAAAAATATGGACAATATGACCTTGTATTATGTATGAAAATAATTCCTAAGGTTGTCTATACATCCCTACTTTAGTGTTTCAAAAAAAATATATCTTGTACTAGCCTCAAGAGTACCCATCTATGCCCAAAACAATTTTGGAAAGCCATTATCTATTCCAAGAAAAATATTATATAGTGACTAATAAATATAAATTCAAAATCGATTAGTAGAATTTAAAGTATACCGTATTGAATCTAGTAATTTGTTTTACTATCTTAAATTTGAATCCTACTTAAGATAACACCCATGTATCATTACACCCTGAATGATGAACATAATTAGCCATTTCAAAATTTCATATTTGCTTACATATATCATAATTTTTACCCATAACATTCAAATCTCTATATATATCCGATTACATATCAAATCTAGCATCAACATATCGTATGTTTAAAACTCAAGAGGTATTATGTCAAATCATATTGGCGAGTCATGCCGAATCATAGTTCGGGTGTCTGTGTCGTACCACGCACACGTATGTATACATAAGTTCATAATATTCAGAATTTAAACTAATTTAACTTGAATATTAATCAAAGAAAAGGCCTAACATATACCATAAATCATATTCTTGTGTTGATGTGTCCATATTGTGTCCTGAATATGTGTTCAAAATTTTGTCTTATAAATTTATAAAAGATCGGAATGAAAGGTTGAATAACCATGATTCACTAATACTACTTCATTTTAATATATACATATAATTTTAGAATTATATGTACAAGACAGAGCCGTATCGATTCCGTGTCCGAGTGTCTATATTCAATCAAAATCATATATCCATGTTATATTTGATTTATATCTACCATAGCCTATAACCTATAATAGAATTTTTAACAAAATTTCTTGATTTGAAATAGAAAGAAAGGATGGAGGACTTGCCTTGGAATGATGATAACCTAGATTTGGGCTTCCCAAATTCTCCTAGCATAATACCCAAATCAAAATTTGTGTCAAATATATATGCATTCACATATTTATATAAACCCAATCCTTGACCTAATTTTGAAATTGAAAGAAAATGAAGGAAATAGGGAAATTACCTAGGGTTTTTGGATTGTGGAGGAGGAGGAGGAGAAGAAGAAGTGCTGGAAGTGGCGGTGGTGGCCGGCGACGGGCACGCGGGTGGCCAGTGGCGGTGGTGGCCAGCGACGGGCACGCGGGTGGCCAGCGGTGGCTTGGCAGCGATAGCAGCGCGCAGTAGCAATAGCAGCACAGTAGTAGGGGAGAGAGAGAATGTCGGGTGTGAGTGTGTGTGGGTGGTGTGTGAAATAGGAAAGGGGTTTTATTATAGAAGAAGGAGATGATTAGTTTAAGAAGAGGGGTGTGAGGTGGCAAGAGATGAGATTATCTCTTCATGTAGGGGGACCATGTGGCATTTAGCAATGCCACATGTCCTCTTGGAGTGACACCTCACCATTTAAGTTGGTGAGTGTGTTTTGCAATTGCATAAATTTTCTTAGGATTTAAATGCAAAGTTGTATATAGAAAATTTGTATATTTAAATTAACATGACTATAATTATTATTATCATTATTATTTATTCAAAAAGAAAAATTAAAATTAGAGCATAACAAAAATGCTTGTCATTCCTATGTGGCAACCATTATTTCCAAACTCACAATAGGGTTGGAGATGCTCTTATCAATACTTTTACATTGGAGAAGACTTTTCAAACACATTGTATATTGTGAATATAATCTTGCAACCTATTAATGATATTGTCTAGTGTCTCATGCCACCTAAGAATCACAACACAAAATAAGACAATAGGGTTGGAGATTCTTTGTCTTGTTTTGTGTTGTGATTCCTATGTGGCATGAGACACAAGACAATGTCTTTCCTATGTGGCATGACGATATTCACACAAGACAATGAGATAAAAAGTGTTCTCCAATGCAAAAGTATGGAGAAGACAATAAAAAGTATTTTTTTCAACTTCCATGACATCTCCTCCACTTCTTCATTTTTTTTATAAATATTTCTATTCATAATTGATGATGTGGAGACAAAGTCATTGTGAAGTGCATTGTCTAGATCTAGGCAACCAACTTCACATTGTCCTTGCCATGTCAACTTCATGATTTATTCTACATTTGTATTGGAGAAAGATTTTTAAAATAAAAGTTTGTCATTCATATGTGACAACCATTTTTTCTAAACTCACAATAGGGTTGGAGATGCTCTTAGAGATATATAGTTTCTTCCATCCTTCTGTGTGCCGCTCCAACCCAGTCAGCAGGTCTTACTGGTTTTTTGGCTGAGAATTTATTAACATTAATTGGTTATTTCTTTGAAATTCTATTGAGTTCTATTGCCCTTGTTGGATTACCAAAAGCATATAGTTGATTTCAGGGGATTTTATTCAAGAAATGCAAGAAAGCATTTTTCCTCGGAAAAAGTTGCATTATATTGTTTATTTTGGTTCACTGCAGTAATGGAGTGCAAACCCACCTATATTTGGGGTTTATATGGAAATTCAGTTTGCAGGACCAAAAAAAAAAGAAGAAAAACTTCAAGGGTATGACCTTGCCTTAGTGATCGACTAAAGTCGCATTTTAAAAAAATTATTTAAAAATGATTGAGGTGCAAAAGTTGTATTTTTTTTCAAAGTAAGAGTTTCATTCCAATATTGAAGTGCAAAACCTTCAAAGATTGGAATTTTATCTGCAAATTAAGTTTCAAGAACTGGAAAACTTCAATATTAAGAACCCCACATAAGTAGATTGATCAAAGTCTGCACTTTTCATATATTGTTTGTTTTGCTTCATTTACAATAATAAACTGTAAAACCTCCTAAATTTGGGGGTTTATCTGCAAATTAAAATCTTCAGAGTATGTATCTTTCCAACATAATTAACACAAATAAGAAGGATTGGATTTGAAAAATCAGAATTATGATACCTTGAAGAAAAGATGGAAAATTGGGGATTTCTGAGCAGGGAGAAACGAATCCCTCAGGTTCCGCTTCAAATTGACAGTTGAAAATTTTGGGGGAATCATGAATTTGATCGATTCTTCCTCCAAATTTCGAACTTCGATCTCTTTCTCCATCACTCATTCGAAATCGATATCGAAATTGAAAGAGGAAGCTTTGCAATGAAACCCTGGCGATAAATTTTGGCGGGAAACTGATACTACGTAGCATGAACAGTCATAATGGGCCCGGCTTGGGCTATAAATCTTCTGCCTTTGGAAACCTACAAACCTACTGATTTTTTTTCTCTTTTTTACGGTGCCCAACGTACCGCTTAGGATTTTTTTTCCACACCGCATTATATTTTTTGGACCCACTCTTTTCGAGTTCCCACTATAAATGAAAGGAATAATACCCTCACATGACTCGATACACTGATCTTCTGCCACAATGTCAGAGCTTTTATGCCTCTCTGCTGACCACAAGGGCCACTCAGGTTCGGCACTCACTCTGATCTTTATATTGGATTTGAAATTGTGGATTGGTGCTAATTTCTCATAATATTCGATTTAATGTTATACAAGTATGGGTTATGTTACATGTATCCTAAGGGCACATGATAAAACGTTGATAAAATGTACATTTTAAGTATTCCCACCATCACATTTATCAATGTACATTTTACATTTATCAATACACATTGTAAGTAAAAGATTCATTGATAAATATGTTGGTAGAAATATGAAAATAAATATATATATTTATCAATGTATTAAAATGTATCTTTAGAGAACATGTTAACATAATCCTACAAATAAAGGAGAGTGCATGAGATGCTAAGCTAATTGCATATATGTTACTAAAAAATTGGTAATATTCTATTCATTGCTCCTATTTAAGTTGACATTGTGGACACAAGAGATTTTTGCATTAGGGCTGGATCTTGGGTTATTGATATTTTTTCACAAAGCAGCAACAGAAGCAATTTGAAAGCAAATTGCCCTAAAACTTATTAATGTTATTGATATTTGTGCATTAGGGTTGGATATTGAGATTATTAATAAAAGGTTGTTACCAAATGGCTCTTGCCTCTTTGGGCTACTTTTCAGATAATAGAACAGAAGCAACCAGGAAAAAAAGTTAACCCTAATTCTTTAGGCTATATATAGATTGTTGCTTCTTATATTTTCTTTTTCTTTTTTTTAACAGTCTAAAAATTTATTTGGTTATAGAAAAAAATGACATAATTGTCCAATTTTAGAGGAGGATTTGAAATCACTTGGGAGGTTGTTTCCAAAAAATTTTTGTATTTTTTTTGGAAAAATAGTAGAAATTACATATCGGGCTAAAGCTTGGTTTGCAATTGGTATTGTTTTTAAAAATAGTTCGACTATAGAAACTCAAATAATAGCTCAAAATAAAAAACTTACGATATGGAAATGACACGTGGATTTAACTAACATTTAAACTGTATTAATTTTTTTCTTTAGCCCCTTGATGAAGAAACTAATGGATGAGATGCATGTAATCTAACAGGTTTTCATCGGATTTTAAAAATTAAGAACTCACGAGTTCCTCTAGGATTTTTGTTTTAAATAAATAGTAGCAAAACCATCTTTTGACAGCAGCCTTTCATCTCCTTCCAAGAGTTATTCCAAAATTGAATTGGTTTTTATTTAAAATAATTTGATAAGTTATAACCAAATAGCTTTTATCACTATTTCATAATATGTAAATAATAATTAAAAAAAACATGATAAGCAATCCCAAGTCCAGCATATATATATATATATATATATATATATATATATATATATATATATATATATATATATATATATATATATATATATATTTGGAAAAAGGTAAATATTATTCCAAACGAAAAGCCATAATCATACAACATACAAATTGAGTGGGACTCCCACTCAACACTCATCCATTCTCCATAGCATTCACATCAAACTCAATATTATGGAGAATGCCAACCGGAGGTGTGACTAGTCCCTCAAAGATCCGGCGGTTTCGCTCCCGCCAAACATGCCAAACCGAAGCCGCCAGACGAACTCTGGCTGTGCGGAACCAGTCCTGACCTCGACCCCTACTATCTCGAATCACCTGGATGATGTCCCCAATGCTTTTACCAGAGGCGGACACTCCCAATACCCGACTCTGCTCTGACCATATCTGCCATGCCAGCGTGCACTCGAAGAATATATGTCTAATAGACTCAGGCTCTAAGCAGCAAAGCACGCATAAGGGATCCGGCACTGGCACTCCAAAAGAACTCAGTCTATCCCTCGTCAAGAGGCGACCCAGAAGAAGCTTGTAAACACACAACTGCATCTTCCTGGCCAGACCCGTATACCAGACGAACTCGTAATCAGAACTCAAAGGAAAAGTGTGCCGGATAAGGTTGTAGCAACTACGGAACTGGAACTCCCCCGAGCCCGAAGAAGCTCCAGTCGGCTCCCAAATCCACCGATCCGCAGGCAAAGCCGGATCAATGACTTTAGCCCTAATGATCCCTCCAAGCTCCTCTGTGTACCGATACGATTTCGGCCTCCACTCTCCATCTCGTAATATCCGACTACACCTCAGACCTCGCCTGTCCTCTGTGTGGGTCGGGGGTCCCCTGATGTCTAGCAACGAACTCCGATCAATCCAAGGGTCCCGCCAGAGGTCCATACCCGACCCATCCTTCATGACCCTCCGGATAGCAGACTTGAGCACACCCCTGTGTCTCAGGACAGTCTTGAACGTGACGGAATGGTTGTTATCAGGAGAACACGTCCAAAAATTGCCCTGCTTCACATATCTGCTGTGCATCCAGTCCGCCCAGAGAGACCTCCCGCTAATAAATTTCCAGGCCAGCTTGAGCGTAGAGGCCTCCCTGATCTCTAGTAACGGCCTGAGCCCCACACCTCCCTCCTTCCTGGGACGGCAGAGCTGCTCCCACGAGATCGCATGCAAACCCCCCTCCAAAGGAAATCAGCACATAGACGCTCCACTCGCCGAATAGTGGCCACCGGGAGGAGGATGGACTGTAGCCAAAAATGGGCCACAGCGATCACAGATCTGATCAGCTCTATGCGTCCGCCAAAAGACAGACCGGCAGCTTGTCAGCCTTCTACTCTCCGCTGGACATACTCCACCAGGCCCTGGCAGTCCTGATCCCGCGCATAATTGACTGTGAGGGAAACTCCTAAATATCGCACCGGAAGCTTACTCCTCGCTATACCCAGGACATCAGCCCGCTCCTCTTTCTGGGAACACCGAAAACTGAAATAGACCCGACTCTTATCCCTGTTCAGCTGGAGACCCGAGAAGGACTTCAAATCTTCCATAATACCCGCAAGCGTCTGTAACCCCATCGTCGTAGGCTGGATGAAGACCAGTAGATCATCAGCATATATCAGGTGGGTAACTGAAGGGGCCATCCTCCGAAACAGAGGCACCAGCCATCCACGGTGCTCTGCCAGGTCCATCAAACAAGTAAAGTATTCCATCACAAGCGTGAACAGGTAAGGGGACAATGGGTCACCTTGCCTAAGCCCACGGTTGCTCTGGAAGTACCCATAAGGAACGTCCTGGATGCGAACTGAGAAAGTAGAGGACGTGATGCACTCCCTGATCAACGCAACCCAGTGATCCGTGAATCCCATGGCAGACATCAGATGGCAGAGAATGTCCCGATTGACTATGTCATACGCCTTCCTCAGGTCCAGTTTAACACAAGCTTTCTCCCCACCAGGTCTGCTGAATCCCCTCACCATCTCATGTGCCAGGAGGCTATGCTCTACAATCGACCTCCCCTTGATGAACGCAGCCTGGTTAGGAGAAACTAAGTCCTGCATGATTCCCTCCATCCGACGGCACATAAGGTGTGTAATTATCTTATAAAGATAATTACAACATGCAATAGGTCTGAAATCTGCCAATGCAGTCGCACCCTCCTTCTTAGGCACCAAGGTCAGGAAAGTGTGATTCAGCTCCTTCAAATGCTTCCCCTTAGTGAAGAACTCCTGGACCACCTCCACGACCTGAAGTTTCAGAATATCCCAATGGCGCTTAAAGAAACCACTGCTGAAGCCATCTGGACCGGGGGCCTTGTTGGGGTCTGCCACCTTGACAATAGATTCCACCTCCTCCAATGTGACAGGGGCAAGTAGGATGCTATTCCCAAATGGAGTCACCAACCGCTTCGTAACAACCTCTGGGAACACGGACATGTAGTCAGTCTGGAAATATAAATCAGAATAGTACCTGACAGCCTCGCCCTGAATCTCAGCCGGCGTCCCCACCAGAGTGCCATCCGCATCAAGAAGCTGGGATATGTGATTCCGATTCTGTCTAGTCCAGATAACGTCATAAAAGAACTTGGAGCACCGGTCTCCATCCTTCAGCCAGGAACATTTGGCTCGCTGGGCTGAGCTAATTTCCTTCTGCAGCCTCAGAATGTTGACTTATCCAATCAGCTCCTTCTCTCTAGCCGCCAGATCCCCATTGAGCATGTCAGCTTGATAATCCTGTTGCAGAGATCTCAACTCAGCCTCCTTGTCTTCTAGAGTGGACTTGGGCAACCCCTGCACCCAACTCCTGAGAGCTCTCTTCGTGGCCTTGAGGTGGCGAACCAATCGGAATTGAGCCGTCCCCTCCTGACCGCTGGACAGCCCCTCTGCGACAGCCTCTAGTTAGCCCTCCGAGAGATACCAACTGTTGTTATACCTGAATAGACGGGACTTCCCAAGAGATCGAGCAGAGAAGCCAACCCTGATGGGGGAGTGATCGCTCGTCCCAGCTGCCAGACCCTCAGCCGAAGAGTTGGGAAAGTGACGGAACCACTCCCCGTTGCCCAGAGCTCGATCAAGCTGACAAGCAACCCGGTTATGAGTACGTAGCTTTGTTGTGCCAAGTCCAGATGAAGCCTGAGCGAGACAGCTCCCGTAGACCCGCAAGCAGGAGGCATCTCTGAAAATCATAAAGGATAGAATCTGGAACCGGACGACCACCCAGCTTCTCCCCATGATGCATAAGAGCGTTGAAGTCCCCGATCAAGAGCAGAGGGAGTCGCGACGACTCAGCAGCATCGAAAACACGAGAGATGTTGCCCCAAAGAGACTCCCTTCTCCTTCTGTCATTGTGGCCGTAGACCGCCCCCAGTAAGAACCGGAAGCCACCCTTATTAACGAAGGAGATGGCAATCAACTGCTCCGTCATCAAGATCAAGTCACCATTCCAACTCTTTGAGTTCTAGCGCACCCAAATCCTGGCCATGTCACAAAGGGCCAGGTTGTGCAGCTGGGTCCAATGAGAAGGGGTCCACCGAGTAAGGGTCTTCTCCCATTTGATCTTGGATTCTAAAATAACAGAAATGTCACACTTCTCTCTGTGGAGCACCCCACATATCTCTCTCCACCTCCCTAGCGAACATGCCCCCCACACATTCCAGGCGATAATGGCCATTAATTAATGAGAGGTGTGGCCCCCTGAGAAACTCCCGGACTGGCACCTGGGGAAGGTGCAGCATCCGTCGCTAAAGGATCCTCATCCATACCAGTCGGAGCCGTCTGTTAGGGGACGACCTGAGATAACACCAACGCCCAGGCAGGATTGTCAACACACACTGCCTCCTCTCTGTTTGTGGTACGACCCTCCATCATGGAGGGGCCATCTCGCAGCACTCCGACCGCACGTCTCTTCCTACAGTAAACCTGCCCTCCAGCCGAATTGCCCTCCCCTCGTTCCTCAGTCTCCGTCGCAGCCATGCTTCTGGTAACTATACTACTCGACCCCTGGCCAGTAGATACAACCCCACCCGTTGTAGCAAGATGGGTAGATACAACGAGGCTCAAACCGACATCACTCCCCTGATTATTAACCTCCTCCTCCACGACCACCACTAAGCTATCATCTCTGAAATCCATATCACATGGGGCTTCGGGGACCTCTCGAGGAATACAAGGCTCCCCTGGAGTGCCAGCCTCTAGGCAGGCACTGGGCAGATGCCCGAAACAGGAACAGCGATAACAGGTAGGCGAAACCCATTCATACTCCACCTTCTGGGTAAGCACCTCCCCAGAAGGGAGCTCATACTCCACCATCTTCGGGAGCTCCCCCCCTGCCCGAATCTCCACAAAGATTCTCGCGTACATCAACCACGTCCGAAAGGTAGTAGCCTCATCCGCCTTGATCGGGGTGCCCACCAGACTTGCAAGTCGCATCAACAGGGGAATGCTCCAAAACCCAACTGGGAACTCGGGGAATCGGATCCATACTGGGATAGCATTCAGAACTTCCCTCTCGCATCGCAGCTCTGGAGTCCACTCCTTGAGAATGATCAGTCGGCCGTCGAACGTCCAGGGGCCGCCTTGGAGGATCCTAGCGACATCCTCTGCCAGCCCAAACTTCACATAATAGAAGCCGTTCTCACGAGCATAGAACTCCATACTCCCCTTCGGCTTCCAGACTCGCGCTGCATAGCCCCGGATCTGCCCGTAGAAAGGCTTGTTGCACAAGACATACAGGACGAGGGTATTCACCCAGTAAGCTGTCACCTGCTGGATCTCCTCCGCAGGAAACACAGCCCGGTAACCCCTCCCAACCTTGAGCGGCGGGAAGTACTCCGTCGATGTGTGGGATTTTGGCCCCACCGGTTTGCAGATCTCAGCCTAGGACCGTCCAGCAGGCCGTGGAGACGTCCCAATAGGCCTCTGGGCACTCACCGGGCGGAAAGTCCCAGGTCCCTGAACATTCAGATTCACTACCTTACTCTTCCCCTTAGCCGTCGCGGTCGCCTTTGGCCGCCAACCCATCGATCATCCAGCAGACATCCCCGGACCCCGGCTAGGCCGAGACCCTATTTCGTTCGGGCGATTTTCGGGATGGCGATCCCGAATCTGACCCTGTCCGCCACCCATCTTCCCTCCGGTCTTCGACACACGACGACGCGTAACCGTCTGATGAAAAGTGCAGTCTTTGATCAATCTACTTATGTGGAAATAACACCAGACTTGCAAGTTACATCAACAGAGGAATGCTCCAAAACCCAACCGGGAACTCGGGGAATCGGATCCATACTGGGATGGCATTCAGAACTTCCCTCTCGCATCGCAGCTCTGGAGTCCACTCCTTGAGAATGATCAGTCGGCCGTCAAACGTCCAGGGGCCGCCTTGAAGGATCCTAGCGACATCCTCTGCCAGCCCGAACTTCACATAATAGAAGCCGTTCTCACGAGCATAGAACTCCATACTCCCCTTCGACTTCCAGACTCGCGCTGCATAGCCCCGGATCTGCCCGTAGAAAGGCTTGTTGCCCAAGACATACAGGACGAGGGTATTCTCCCAGTAAGCTGTCACCTGCTGGATCTTTTCTGCAGGAAACACAGCCCGGTAACCCCTCCCAACCTTGAGCGGCGGGACATACTCTATCGATGTGGGGGATTTCGGCCCCACCGGTTTGCAGATCTCGGCCCAGGACCGTCCAGCAGGCCGTGGAGACGTCCCAATAGGCCTCTGGGCACTCACCGGGCGGGAAGTCCCAGGTCCCTGAACATTCAGATCCACTACCTTACTCTTCCCCTTAGCCGCCGCGGTCGTCTTTGGCCGCCAACCCATCGATCGCCCAGCAGACATCCCCGGACCCCGGCTAGGCCGAGACCCTGTTCCGTTCAGGCGATTTTCGGGATGGCAATCCCGAATCTGACCCTGTCCGTCACCCGTCTTCCCCCCTGTCTTCGACACACGACGGCGCGTAACCGTCTGATGAAAAGTGCAGACTTTAGCTGACCATTACTATTTTTTTGGGGAATTTTTTTCCCTCTCATCTATTCTCCCCTAACCGTTGGATCTCTCAACAGAAATCCCACCGTTGAAAAAACCTAGCCCATGCCCTAACCATACACTCATAAAAATCCAGATCCTCATCTCCTTCACTCTCTATTTTCTCATGAAACCTAAAACGAATAAGGCTAGGATTCTAACAAAGAAAGAGAAAATCGAACGGAGAAGGCCAACGTTCGACCAAATCGACTCTTGTATGTATATTGGCTTCTCTATGTCTATTTTATTATTGAAAATAATTCTTTAATTGTCGTGAGCTGCAAGTATTTTTTTATCCCCAATTTTTTTTTATTTGTGTGTTTGTTATTATTTAGTTTGTTAGAATCTTATTAAATTCCAATGTCTTTTTTCAAGGCATCCAGTTTGTGTTATTTTGTTATCAAAAAGTAATTCTCCAATCTATTTCGTACATGCATGTCATTCGATTGCTTTTTTTTTGTAATCATGTGTTGTTATGTCGCAATCGCTTGATGGGTCTCATTATTTTTTTAGTTTTCCTCTCTCTTTTATGTTTATATAGAGAAAACTGGATTTGAACTAGAATTTTCTTTCTATATTTTCTATTTTTTGTGAATTTTTTTTATGTAGAGAAGACTGGATTTTGCACGAACATGATATTTTCTTTATGTAGAGAACACAACATTAGCATCAGTTTCATGCCAAAAAGGTTTTCTAGCACACTCACTAGGACATGTTTGTACGGTCTCTTAAACAATAACAAAACTCTAAATGCAATCACTTAGAAAACATTAACATGAGTGACAAGTGTATTTCAGTAAATTTGGTCGACTCTGCACCAGATGGAGAAGGGAACCCTCGAAGGGTATAAAATGTTAGAAGAACACCCAATATTGAATCTACTTAGAAGTAGACCAAGTATATGGGTCTCTTATGCATTCTCAATTGGATAAGATTTTCAGTGAGTTAGAACGAGCAACTGAAACAACTCAAGTATTAATGATTGTGTTAAAGAAAATTGCCACGTTAAGGGTTCAGATAGAATAAGGAGACTAATTCAGTGCACAATGATCACATTCCTTTGTTACTACACCAATTATACACTTTGTTGTGTCAATCAGACCCAAAAGAGGAAATATTGGTACTATGAGATTAAAACTCTCATCATAAATAGAGAGACCAATTCAGTGCACAATGATTACATTCCTTTGTACTACACCAATTATAATAACTAGGTAGCAACATGCCCCACGAGTTTATCCTTTCTGTAATGCCCATTCTCATAGGAAATTTCCAAGTATTTCGATACTAGAATACTGAATTTCTCTAATTTTTTGTCTTTGTTTGTGCATCTTTACTTTCTTCTCTCTTTTTGTGTTCATGTGTGTGCCGACTGCTAGTCTACTTGGCCGCTTTATTTTCTGTTTTCTTCCTTTGAAATGTATGACACTTCTTTTTTCCATTTTATGTTTTAATTGAATAAAATAATATTTATGGTGATAAGTATTTTTGTGTTGTATGTAAGTTAAAAGTTTATTGTAGGTCATAGAGAGATTTTGAGATCTTGACCACATAATGATAGATGGAAGATCATGCCATCCCTTTTAAAAGACAATGATATAATATGACACAAGTATTGTGAACAACAAAGCAACAATGACATATAAAGTAGTGCCTAATGTGATTTGGTTAATAGACGGTCAGGTGGGCACTCTTGTTTTAGGAAGCTGAAATATACCAATTTCCTTAATTAATTATCTTTCTTTCATTTTTTCTTCTATTTTTTTATTCTTCTGGACTAAAAATGATGACTAGTGTAATTGGGAGAAAACTCACATATACGTTGTTGTTTCAATAACTTTTGACTTTTCTTAATTCAATAGTCATGATCTTGTTGGATTAACTTTCTTATGTTCTTCTTTCTTTATCCCTTATCATCTGAAATTTGCATGGAAGAAAGCACTTATAGCCATAGAGAACTGAATGATCCCTTGGAGAGATGCGGCAGTCCCACTGCCATATCTCTCCATATACGGGTCTTGGGGACGGTCCTCCATTTATGGAAAGACTGTTTTCAAGATTCGATCTAGCTATCTCCAGGGTACAAATGAGATATCTTATTATTGCTTCAAATACCTCCACATAAGTATCTTGAAAGATATGGAAAATTTAATGGTTAACAACTGATATATTACTATATTTCCATTAACCTAAAAAGTGATATATTTGACATGGTAGATGAATTTAAACTTTGAATTGATCATTTTCTTATACTGCAGTTATTTTCTTATATCAGTGTTATTTTCTTATATTGCAGTAATATGTACTGTTATTTTTCTTATATCTTGTATACACCAACTAGTTTGCTAGGGATGCAAAGCCATCTTGGAAACTGAGAATAGTCATGTTTACACACCTAAACCTAGACAGACCCAATCCTGGAGTCCCTGGAATTAACACTTGAGAACAAAAGGAGGACCAAATATTTTGGATGTTTTGAAGGCGCAAGGGTGGCATGTAGCATAGGTTCTAGTTCAATTGTTATGCTATATGCTAGTTCTACTTATAGGTTACTCTTACAATTCCTCTAAAGTAGAAAGGTTCATTTTTCTTGTGTCTTTCCTAAGTTAGCATTAAAATCCTTGCAAATTTTAATATGAAGTTAAGGGGTAAATGAAATGTCCATACAATTACGATATGATACAAATATAACAAAACTATAAAGTGCCTAGATTCCATTATCTGTGTATACTGCATATGTTCCTAGATTCTATTTATTTTTAGCACATTGGAAAGCTTTTGGGTTTATATTTTAAATGTTTCAAATGAGAATATACAATACCCAATTTATAATGTTATTGATAGCAATAATATTATCTTAGTAAAATTCTTGCTATGTTGTAATGGCTCTAGTCCAACAAGCTACTTGGCTACCTTTATGTTAGATAACTTTTTAGAGATTTCTATAACTGCTAATTAATGTTGGTTTTAAGAACCGTAAATAAAGGAAGTAAAATCTGTGTTGCTTTTATCGATGCAAACAGTACCTAGGTATGTAATAACTATTCTTATTGGGGTTTAGACTTTGTTCAGGGATGGATGAAAACATTATATATGGTTTTATGGTTAAAGGAAAATTAAGGATTTAATGGAAGTAGAAACTTGAGCTACTTTTACTGTTGGGCATCTAGTCTTTTTTTTTATACTTGAAGTAAGATAGGTGAGCTCCTTTGCGTGTAGTTTGTCAATAATAGAATATTGGCATATATTATTTGCTAACTGTAGGTGATAAAGAGAGATTGAATGTTTTAGCTTGAGGACAAGAGATGGACATTCTTCTGTGCAAATCTAGTAAGCATATATAAGAAGTAGAGTGTCTGATCAAGTGAGCTAGTGGGAAAGTAGTGTAGAGGAATATTTTTCCTCATATGCAACTATTTGAAATCAACCTAATTTAAGCTTTCTACTACACTAAAAACTAATATGTGCTAAGGATTTTCTAAAGTCTTGATTATGAATAATATTATTTTCAAAATTCAATAAACCATGGTTGGCCTTTTATCACTATACTTTGTGTTAAGATTATTTTAGGTAAACAGAAGAGGGAATCATGTTTCTAGAAAATGAGTCATCTACTTATGTGCTTAAAGACTTGGAAATTTTGTTTGACGCTCTTGAATAAATTTTGTTTGAAGCGCTTGAAGTATCCAGGCAGAGTAGGCCTTTTTTTATTATAAAGAATTTCTAGTGAGGTACTTCTTGTACCGGGCGACGTTGTAAAATTTTATTTTGAAGATGCGATGAAGGCCTACTCTATCCAGACAGCCAAAATGGTGGTTGATCTCGACATTGAGGTGCCCTGATTTATGTGCAAGTAGGATGACGCCTCCAACCCTGTTGTAAGCTTCTTCATCCCTTCTTTACTTAAATAATTGATATTCCCTTATCGAAAGCTTTCATTGATAGGGTGATTAAGAGTCCTTTACGTGATATAGCCACCTACTGTCAAGCTTTCAATAGGAGTATAATAAGGTACATGACTTTTACTGAATCTCCAATGGTCTTTAGTTTTGTGATTGTTAAGCATGTATCTTATTTTTGTGGCCATGGTTTCAGGAAAATTTTCATCATTGGAGGTATATTGAACACAATAAGTGCTCAATCAATGGCCTAGAGGTATGTTGAACATCAATAGTGTGGGCATCTTTTCTATTTGACAAAAATTCTTAATAAAGAAACAAAATCTGATTTAATCTGTCTATGTGTATACAATTGCATGTGTGAACTTTTGTTATTAAGTGGTTATATTAAAGCAGGAAGAGCAAGGGTCCTTATATCCCTGGTTTTAAATTGGTGCACCATTGTTTATATGCTCTTCATCTTTTTCGTCGGCAACATGTTCTAGCATGCATGAGGTTAGGATGCACACATCAAATTTTAATTACTTTTACACATGATGACACTAGATTTTCTCAGAAATAGATTGTGTTCTATGTGTTCACTCTAGAAATTGTGTTCTCAATCTTTAGCCAAAATTGTTACATTCAACAAGCTGGTCTCTTGGTAATTAAGTCAATCCCTACCTCTTTCATGTTCTTCATCCAGGAAGATGAAAGTATGCAAATAAATTTATTTGTCTAATATTTTCATCCTTTTGAATAAGGTGGTTCATGCTCGTGAACATTAGTATGGCATTCTTAATCGGTAGCATCCTCGGATGGGTTGCAGTTAGAAATTGTAAGACGACAACGCCACCTAGGATACCTCATCATTGCCAAATGCTCTGTTGATATTTGATCATCTAATGTTTTGAAACATGCTGGATTTTTTTGTATGGCATACATAAATTTCTTCATTATGAATTTTGTTTGCTGGTAATTAATCATCTTACATTTCTTTAAAACATGTTGGTAATTGATCATCTTATATTTTCTTTGAAACTTGCTGGATTTTTTGTTGCTCTTCTGTTATCTAGTATATAGTTAAGGAAAATAAGAACCCTTAAATCTAAAAAATTGATGATTCTGGATTGTGCAATTAGATGAAGATAAGAACATAACAATGATTTTAGAAATGACACTCTTGGTGTTGTTTCTCTAGATGGAGATTTCTTCTATTTGCTCTTATCATTAAAAGTTGGTTTGATAGTTACCTGACAGATATAATTTTTTTAAGTTGTGATCAGGTAATCAACTGGCAATAGGAAAGGAAATATGTCATAATTTGGGGATGGGCACTAATATGTATCCCTCATCAGCTTTGTTGGTGCAAACAAAGGATGAATCTATTGCTCTGTACCATCTTTGGTATCTTCTATTTTATTTTTCGAGCACAAGTATGATCGTTTTGCCGGAGTCTTTCCAGGTATAAAGTGATTATTCTGTTTATTTTCAGGAATATTATCTCAATACTCTCTTTTCCCTTGATAGAAGCTAATTTTCTCTGTACCATCTTTGGTATCTTCTATTTTACTTCCCAAGTACAAGTATGAGATCGTGAAACGTTTGCAAGCAAGGAAGCATATAATTAGTTTTCGGAAACATATAATTAATTAATCTCTTATGTTTAATCTAGGCTAGAGTTAACTTATAAAAACTAATTCTCCACATACTCTTCTATTGATATTATTTTTGTTGGTCCTGCCCTTTTGGTAAATGGAAAAAGGTAATATAAATAAGTTAGTGTGCATATCGGAAAGTATGGCTATAAAATTGCAGCTTGCTATTTGATTGTTCATGGATACTCTTGGATCCCTTGCATTGTCCACCGAACCACCTCACGATGAATTAATAAAAGGAACACATGTTGGTAGAAAAGGAAAAATTCATCAGCAATGTGATGTGGTGAAATATCTTGGGTCAGTCATTTTATCAATTTAACGTAATATGGTATCTCCAAACGCAAGGTGAAAGAGTATTACTGTTGGAGGGCCCTAGTGCTAGTCTTGCACTGAATACACATATATTCAATTTATACATCTTTTGTCAGGTAATTTTGTAGTATAACAATACTTGTTAGAGAGGTTTATTGTCATAATTGGGCACAAGATATTATGTTAGTATCATATTAAATATATTATTGTCAGTCTTAAAAAAGAATAGAAGAAAGCTAAATATTACTAGGTTTTGTATTCCTGTGTGGAACAAATTTAAAAATATATACAAGAACCAAAGCAAATGAAGGATTTTGGTGTAATTTGTTTTTTCAATTGGTGATTTTATGTAGATTTATGAGTTGGATTTTTAATTCTAGGCTTAATTTGACCCACTTGGATGGAATCTAGATGTAGGTTTTGTGTTTGGAAATAAGTAGTGTTACAAGGAAAGCAATATGTTTTAACTTTATATATTTTAGTTTACTCTTTTATTTTTATTTTGTATTTTTGGTTAAGGAAAGAGGATAATTGGATCATGAGGTAAAATAATAAATGTTGTAAGTTAAGTTATTTATAGTATTGTACTGCCTCTTTTGCTTCATCTCATGTCAGTTTTGGTGCATGAATTTTTCTTATTTTAATTTAATGCACGTGTTAAACATTGGTAAAAAATTGACAGGCTTGCCTGGTATGGATTTGTTGATAGCTAATTTAGAAGCTTTGAAACTGTTCTTCTGATTTAGAAGCTTCTGAAACTGTTCTTCTAAAATTTGGTACATGTTATATTTTTTTTTTCTGGACTGATTTTTGGACTGAACTAATATATGGGCATGTCTTAATTTTATTTGCAGGTCCTTCAAAAGCATTCTGGATTTACTTAAATGATGGGAGACGACTCTTGTGATGGAAAAAATTGTGGGTTAATTTTGTGAATGTTTAATAGATGATTCAAAAACATGGTGTAGTGCTTAATATTTTGTGTTCATAATATTGTATGTAATGGTGGAGATGATGGGTTCATTTTGTAAGTAATGGTGTGGGTGATGTGTTGTGTTTTGGATTTATTTTGTAAATGATGGTAAATGATGCTTAATGTTAAGTTTTTTTGTTGTTTACCAATTGAACATTATAGTTAAATATGGATTTTGTTGTCTTCTACTTAATGTAATATGTTTTTAAAGACGAATTACGATTTAGGACTGATTTGGGCCTTTTTAAGACGAATTTTTGGCGTCCCAGAAAGACACTTCAAGTGTTTGGTTGAAGATGAAAGAGTGGACAAAAACTTTGAGTCATTATTACTTTATAGTTCTTGTCCCCTCTTTGCTTATATGAAAAAGATGAAACACCACTTCCACCATTTTTTATGAGAAAGTTGATGGAAGTATTAATTGAGGTTCGGATTATTATTTTTAATTAAGGTATAAAATTTTGTTAATATTAAATAATAGTTTTTAGCAAGTTAAATAATTAGTATAAATACTTAATTTATCAATTTAGTTAATATTAATTAATTTAAATAAGACGTCCATTATGTACAAAAGTAATATTATTTGATACATTATAATTGCTTAATACATTTTTTAATATTATTTGTGAATACTTTAGTTTACAAAGTCAAATAATTACTATTAATAAATTGTTACCAATTTATTTATAAATTAACATTTAAAATTAATTATATAATTAATATTTGAAAGTATAAAATATTTTGGTTATATAATTACAATAAATACTTAAATATTTAGTTAACTAATAGTTTTCGATAACAACAATTAATAATTATAATTACGATTATAATTAGTAATAGTTAAACAATTAATATTTCTATTATAAATTAGGCTTGATAACGGCTGCTCGAAGACCCGCTCGATCGAGGTGACTCCTCGCTCAGGTGAGTGGCTTCGGTGAATTTGCCTCAGCTTGGCCTTCACACTAATAAAATAAAAGTTTTCAAATGCACTAGTAGGCTTGATAATAAAAGAGATGCATCCACATAGCTAAGGGAATAATCCCAACTTGGGTCAGACTGAGTTAGAATATGGAAAGGTCCCACGGTCGGCTTAGAAGTTTGCTCAGCGTGCTTTCAAAATGACACTCGGTCCTTCGTTCCGAGGCTTGCAAGAAGGAAGTTGGCCTAAGTTGCTAAGTTGCCACAATAATAGAATTAGCCTAAGTCATAGGCGTCGCCCGCATGAATGCTTGATAAAGCATGCACGATCCCGTCGTCCAAGGCTTGGCATAGCCTTCGCCTGTCACGTGGTTTAAGTCGTATTGCACAGCTTATGGCTAAAGTCTAGGCACCCAAATAACTTGGTTGTTCAAGTCGAACGCGTGCACGACATGTTCTCTCGACGCAAGGCTTGGCATAGCATCTGCTCGTCAAGTCGTTGCACGAATAAGTTAGGCAAGAGTTTGGCTGGGCTATCGAAGTCATAGCAAGCACTGTCCCCTGTTGTTTGCGGTTGTCAAGTCATGTAGCCCCACGATCTCAAGGCTCGTCTTATAAATATGTGACTTGAGCGATAGTGTCCCTAGAGAACAAGGTCTGTCTAAGACACGAGCCACGGTTGGTTAGGAAAAAGCATGCCACGAACAAAGGAACATGTTATGTTCAAGTTAAGATGGAAAACTACTTAGTAGTCATTCCCTGGATTTCAAACGATAGAAGTTCACGCGACTGGTTGTCGCCGAGATCGATCCCGCTACCTGGGAGTCTCGATAAGGAAGTACACGAGATCGGTCCCGCTACTTGGGAGTCTCGATAAGGAAGTTCACGAGATCGGTCCCGCTACTTGGGAGTCTCGATAAGGAAGTACAGGAGATCAGTCCTGCTACTTGGGAGTCTCGATAAGGAAATATACGAGATCGGTCCCGCTACTTGGGAGTCTCGATAAGGAAGTACACTAGATCGGTCCCGCTACTTGAGAATCTCGATAAGGAAGTTCAGGAGATCGGTCCCGCTACTTGAGAGTCTCGATAAAGAAGTACACGAGATCGGTCCCGCTACTTGGGAGTCTCGATAGAAAGTTGGAAAGCATGGTCATGATTAAGAAAGGACTTGGTAGATCGAGTTGAGTCTTGCATGGTCATTGGACAACTTGCGCGCAAGGGGAATTCCTCAAACGATCCAGGGGCATCGGGTTCGTGTCGGCCTAGGAGGAATTGCAGATATTGTACGACCTTTATCGATGGTACGACTCGATTGAAGTGAACCGTCACAATATAGGCTGCGGGTAATTCGGTGGGAGCTCGTACCTGGCACGCGAATGGTCCCCGTATGCAAAGATCCAGTATAGCTTGACATTGCTAGTGACCGCTCATATAGATGTGTCGACATAAGAGCGGCTATCCGCGTGTATGCCTTTGGATTGCGTCGAGTACTAGCAAGTTACGAGTTGGATTAACAGGGTATAATTATAGCAAGCGCTAGATTGAATCAGCGCGGGTTAGGTGTGCACAGTTGTAACACCATTCTGGAGCCTAAGATTTGGCTATAGCAAGGACACGTGCTTCGACATGAATGTGGCGTCGTCTCGAGTTAAGTCAGGAAGGGCCGTAAGGTAAGTTGGTTAAGTCTGGTTGATCCTTGGGAGGCACGACCTCGATCTTAAGGCACGATCAAGTCCATTGGCACGACCAACATGAGTCATCCCTTTGACGTCATTGGCACGATAATGGTCTAGAGGCTCATAAATATAAGTGAAAGTCTTGGCACAGTCGAGTTTCATAAGTTTCTACTTGGCGAGGCACCGCCTCGAATATATTAAAGCCACGAATAGAATGTAGCACGACCCTGTCGTTGTGTTGCCAAGTATAGGCCAAGGTGTCTCTGTCCTAAAATTGATCCTAAGGTAAGATTACCAAGACAATCAAAAAGAAATTAAGCTGCACAAAGTAAATGAACTTGTCAGTTTTGTATGGGTGGGCGAGTAGCTCACTCCACCAGTACCGTTAAGTACTGACACCCACACAGTTTTCATGTGCAGGCACAGGTAGAAGCCCGATGGCACGGAGCTTGCTTGGATGCATCGAGGCACAAAATTCTTTGGCGTTTCGAGTCATGCGGTTGCATGGAGTCAGAACTTATATGGGAAATAATGTATGGATATCGCCATTCCGCAGAATCTGCCACTCGTCGTCTTGAAGCTTGTATTGAGAATTGAGAGAGAGCAGAGTGACTTGTAATATGAGAGAAAAGTGAGCCTGAGAGACTTGTAATCTGGCCTTGTGCCCACATTGTAATCCTTGTTCAATATCAATAAAAGATTATTTTGCATGACTTGTGTTTGATTTCAAGTTTTTGCTGCTGACTATTCAATGTTTCCGTATTGGAACTTCTGTGCGACGATCCCATCGCTTAGCCTGAATTGGCCGTTATGAACCTGCCTTGCGTGAGCGCAATCTAGGCTCACGTGACATCACGCCTTAGCGAGGATGATCGCTCCTACGGGAGTAGGGCGTGACATAATGGTATCAGAGCACGGCTTTACGTCCTTGGACTTTCGATTGAATTCTTTAACTCCGATGTTCCGTAAACTCTGATGTTGTTTCCGCAAATCGGTATCGTTGGTGCGCTATCTCTCAAATGTCCCACGACATGTCCATACAATAAGTCTAAATATTTTGCAAAAATTGTACGAGAAAAATTTGGTTGAACAAAAGTTCAAGTAAAGAACGGTTGGCTAAGTCGGGCTTAGCATATACACCAAGAATCGTGTTGACCTTAGCAAAGTCGAGTGCATGATTTAAATTGTGTCGAACGACAATGAGTTAGACTCGATTGAATATGCAGGATGACTATCGATAGGGGTGCCGTTAGACGATATTATTGTCGATACGACATGGGAAAATCGTGCATGGATTTTGAGGAATGGTTCGAACAAAAATTTGAAATAATCGGTTGTGATTCATAACTTGTTTCGTGGTTTTGTTGAATGACTTCATCCCTGGTGTATGGAATAGACACAGGGATGTCGAATAACTGAGGATACGGGGTGCCAATAAGTCTATCAGCAAATGTTGCATGTATGCAAAGCCTTAGATCGAGTATCATGGAGTAACTTGTAATATTGAAGTTTATGACGAGTTAGTTCAAACAGACTAGAAACAATGCGTACGAGAATTGAATTTCGCAAGTACGAAATGCCAGTGATAAGGAAAGGATAAATTGAATCGAAGAAAAAGTTAAGGTGTACGAATAGATGACTTGATCGAGAAAATCGATATGAATCGTATACACAAAAGTTAGCACGATTTGACGATATCATGCATGGAAGTTATTCAAATATTTGAGAATGACTCTAAGGAATGGAATTGATGTTGCTCGACGGTTTAAATTTGCAAGGATTGAGGTAAATTGATGAAATTCGTTGTTCGATGACTTAAGATAGTCGGATGAATGTACATGATTTTGGATTTGAACGAATTGAACATGTAACGGGTTTGAGAGATAATGATTAAACTTGATCTTGAATATCGAGGAGATTATCCAGTTAGTACGATAGCATCAGTCGCATGACTCAAAATTCGTTGCAAATGAAGATCGTCAGGTTACGTATATCATCGATGGTATTGAGGCGTATCAAAGATCGATATGCGATAACTCGGGGGTACTCTGATTCGAGGAATGGCGATCGTGCAAAATATTATTGTTCTGATGGATGCTATGCTTGGGATTTTGATGAAATGAATGTTGGATGAAAATGATCGTGTCTTGATGGTTATGCCGATAACCATAATATCGACATTCTTGTCTTGTGCGAGCGCAACTCCAGCCTCGCCCATGCGTCACGTCGGATTTGGGGATGATCGTCCCGCATGAACGCGTACATGGTGATTCATGTCGCGGGAACGGTCGAACTCAGAAAATCAAGATGTGGCAATTTGGATTGCTTCGACTTATGGTTTCAGGCAAAGGTGGATTCGAGGATTGATCGGACTTGTGATTGATGATTGAGTAAACTTGAGGATTGAGTAGATCTAATCTGCGTATCGAGAATGAATTAAGACTCAATGCAAGAGTTACGTCCCGATGAGGATGATTATCCCGTGGGAGTGTTGCATGGTTATTTCATGCCCACCGTAGATAATCAGACTCGCGTGAGATCGGGGTGTGACATATTGTTAAGGTCAGACGACCTTGTGACCGATTACGTGAATTGGGATAAATGACTAGGGAATATGAAATGACAATTATGGTTTAGTAACAATCGTGTCATAACGTACTTGACTTGGAAGGAACGGATATGTGGATTATATCGAACGTGTTTGAAGAAATAGGCTATGCGAACTGCTTGTTGAGCGAGGGATATTTATATGTCGAGGAAATGGTTGAACATGACTCATTATAGGATGGCTTTGCTGAATGACTCGGACCCCTTGGACTAAGTATTGCAAGTACGAATAGGATATATATATATATATATATATATATTTTTTTTTTTTTATATATATATATATATATATATATTTTATATATATATATATATATATATGCTAGATGTTTAGAAATCTGAGTGATGCGAGCTTGGGTAGAAAATCCCGTACTATCAACTTTGGTTTGACCCTAGGATTGGGGTCAGTGTTGGCATTATTGTTGGGGAACTATGATTCCAATACTGACATTGACTTTAGCCTTAAAAAATGGCCTAACGGGTTAGGCGAGACGTCCATGTTGCAAGAGTTAGCATTGGAATGATTGATCTTGAGGATTAGTATGGATGGATAGAATGATTCTAGAACAAAAAAATGCCCCTCGCGAGACTCGACTGACATGCATGTATTCCCGAAACACCTGAATATGTGCACGATGCGACTCGAGCGAGAATGACGAATTCTCTATCAACGGTTTGACTGAAATACATTTATTTTGGGGACGTCTGGGATATATGCACGATCCAACCAAGTGGTACATTGAATTCAAGAGAGACTTGAGGAATAGAAAAGGGTCGAGGATTTTGAAATCGTATTTTAAAAGAAAGATTGATGGTAGTGCGAGCGTGGCTCGAATTGAAGAAACGCATAGGCGTAGTGTGTGCGAGAGTTATAGAATGTTGAATAAAGTGATAAGTCGATGAGTAAGTACTCAGTTAGTTTCGAGGGCAAAACTTCTTCTGAGTGGTGTATGATGTAGTGCCCCTTCCCGCTTAGTCAATCAGAGGAATTGAAACGCCGACGGTGTTCGAACATAGCCTTGCAACGACTGCTCGAAGACCCGCTCGATCAAGGCGACTCCTCGCTCAGGTGGGTGGCTTCGGTGAACTTGACTCAGCTTGGCCTTCAAACTAATAAAATGAAAGTTTTTAAATGCACTAGTAGGCTTGATAATAAAAGAGATGCATCCACATAGCTAAGGAAATAATTCCAACTTGGGTCAAACTGAGTTATAATATGGAACGGTCCCACGGTCGGCTTAGAAGTCTGCTCAACATGCTTTCAAAATGATACTCGGTCCTTCATCCCGTGGCATAGGAGAAGGAAGTTGGCCTAAGTTGCTAACTTTCCACAATGCTAGCATTAGCCTAAGTCATAGGCGTCGCCCGCATGAATGCTTGATAAAGCATGCACGGTCCCGTCATCCAAGGCTTGGTATAGCCTTCGCCTGTCCCGTAGTTTAAGTTGTATTGTACGGCTTGTGGCGTAAGTCTAGGCACCCAAAAAACTTGGATGTTCAAGTCGAACGCGTGCACGATACGTTCTCTTAATGCAAGGCTTGGCATAGCCTCTGCTCGTCAAGTCGTTACACGAATAAGTTAGACAAGAGTTTGGCTGGGCTATCAAAGTCATAGCAAGCACTGTCCCATGTTGTCTACGGTTGTCAAGTCACATAGCCCCACGATCTCAAGGCTCATCATATAAAGTATGTGACTTGAGCTATAGTGTCGCCTAAAGAACAAGGTCTGTCTAAGGCACGAGCCACGGTTGGTTAGGAAAAAGCATGCCACGAACAAAGGAACACGTTATGTTCAAGTTAAGATGGAAGACTACTTAGTAGTCGTTCCCTGGATTTCAAACAATAGAAGTTCACGTGACTAGTTGTCGTCGATATCGGTCCCGCTACTTGGGAGTCTCGATAAGGAAGTACACGAGATCGGTCCCGCTACTTGGGAGTCTCGATAAGGAAGTTAACGAGATCGGTCCCGCTACTTGGGAGTCTCGATAAGAAAGTACACGAGATCGGTCCCGCTACTTGGGAGTCTCGATAAAGAAGTTCATGAGATCGGTCCCGCTACTTGGGAGTCTCGATAAGAAAGTACACGAGATCGGTCCCGCTACTTGGGAGTCTCGATAGAAAGTTGGAAAGCATGGTCATGATTAAGGAAGTACTTGTAGATCGAGTTGAGTCTTGCATGGTCATTGGACAACTTGCGTGCAAGGGAAATTCTTCGAACGATCCCGGGGTATCGAATTCGTGTCGGCCTAGGAGGAATTGTAGATATTGTACGGCCTTCATCGATGGTATGACTCGATTGAAGTGAACCGTTACAATGTAGGCTGCGGGTCATTCGGTGGGAGCTCGTACCTCGCATGTGAATGGTCACCGTATACAAAGATCCAGTATATATAGCTTGATATTGCTAGTGACCGCTCATATAGATGTGTCGGCATAAGAGCGGCTATCCGCGTGTATGCCTTTGGATTGCGTCGAGTACTAGCAAGTTACGAGTTGGGTTAACTAGGTATAATTATAGCAAGCGTTAGATTGAATCGGCACGGGTTAGGTGTGCACGGTTGTAACACCATTCCGGAGCCTAAGATTTGGCTATAGCAAGGACACGTGCTTTGGCTTAAATGTGGCGTCGTCATCGAGTTGTCTCGAGTTAAGTCAGGAAGTGCCATAAGGCAAGTTGGTTAAGCCCGGTTGATCCTTGGGAGCCACGATCTCGATCTTAAGGCACGATCAAGTCCATTGGCACGACCAACACGAGTCGTTCCCTTGAAGTCATTGGCACGATAATGCTCTAGAGGCTCATAAAAACAAGTGAAAGTCTTGGCACGGTCGAGTTTGCATATGTTTCTACTTGGCGAGGCACTGCCTCGAATATATTGAAGCCACGAATAGAATATAGCACGACCCTGTCGTTGCGTTGCCAAGTATAGGCTAAGGTGTCTCTATCCTAAAATTGATCCTAAGGCAAGATTAGCAAGATAATCAAAAAAGAATTAAGCTGCACAAAGTAAATAAACGTATCGGTTTTGTATGGGCGGGCGAGGAGCTCACTCCACCAGTATAGTTGAGTTACTGACACCCACACAGTTTTTATGTGCAGGCACAGATAGAAGCCTGATGGCGCGGAGCTCGCTTGGAGGCGTCGAGGCACAAAATTCCTTGGCGTTCGGCCGCATGGAGTCAGAACTTATATGAGACATAATGTATGGACATCGTTATTCCGCAGAATCTGCCACTCGTCGCCTTGAAGCTTGTATTGAGAATTGAGAGAGAGCAGAGTGACTTATAATATGAAAGAAAAGTGAGCCTGAGAGACTTGTAATCTGGCCTTGCACCCACATTGTAATCCTTGTTCAATATCAATAAAAGAGTATTTTGCATGACTTGTGTTTGATTTTAAGTTTCCGCTGCGGACTTTTCAATGTTTCCGCATTGGGACTTATGTGCGACGACCCTGTCGCTTAGCCTGAATCGGCCGTTATGGATCACCTGTCTTGCGTGAGCACAATCTAGGCTCACGTGGCATCACGCCTTAGCGAGGACGATCGCTCCTACAGGAGCGGGGCATGACATTTACCCAAGTCCCTTCAAGACCAAAATAGAACATATAGTAGCTAAGGTGCAACTTTCAAAGAAGTGCTATAGGTGATCTAGAACTTGCGGATTGAATTGGAGAGAGATTGGTTCGAGGAGATTCACGCCAATTTGATCTCATGATCTCATGTTTGTAATTTGTTGATCTCTTTGTATTTATATTTTCATTAAAATTTGAGAGTTGTGATGATTCTATTGGATTGGTTGGAGAAGTTTGTAGAGGAGTCAATATACTTTTTGTATAGTAGTGAATGTTTGAGGATTGGACTCCGTTCATTTCGTTTTTTTTTTTGATTAGATATGCTTACGTAAGTATTATTTATGTCTGCATTGTAAATTTTTGTACATATTTCAGTTATTGTCGATTCATGGTGTGAGGTGGGCTGGGCTGGGTCGGACCGACCCGGAGTTAAAAAAATTGAACCCAGTCTGGACTTTGGTCCAGTCTTGGGCGAGGCGGACTGGGCCTGGGCCGGTTCAGGGTTGGGTCGGGCCGACCAATTTTTTAAAAAAAACCAGGAAAAAATATATAAATATTATAAAATTGCAAAATTGTAACACGCAAAATTTAAAGTCCAAGTTTATTTGCATAATTTGAAAGCTAATAACAAGCACACAATAACTCATACAAGATTTTATTAATGACTCATACTAATAATACTAGTACATAAGTTGCAATTAATGACTTGTACAAGATTACAAGATATCATACAAATTTTCAGATGGCTGCGTTTCCTGTACCATAGTTATGGTCTATTTGATTTGTATCTATGGTCCCATTTGATTCGTTTCCAACAATGCAAACATTCAATAAGAACTACAATGGAGTATCTTCTTTTTGTATTCACTTCCGTGCTCATTGTAAACTCCGCTGAAATGATACCAAATGTTCAAATTGGATTTCATATCTTGTTGCGGTGCATGTTGAGGTTGTGGTGGGGGTTACGATTGCTGATCTTATAGTTGTTGTGGTAGTTGTATTCATGGTATTAAATATGCTCTCACACTAGGTTGCTTGTAAATATTGTAAAAGAAAAAAATTGATGCGATTAATTTTGAAGATTTATAACCTATTTATAGAAAAAATTTGTGCGAAATTACCCCTTATTACCCTCAAAATATAATTGTTATAAGGATATTTTTGGCCATTGTCAACAAAATGACAAAACTGTTCTTAAAACGGTTAAAAACATAGTCTCAAAATGAGGACATTTCGGTCTTTTTAGGCTATAAACGGTAAAAAAAATGGTTCAGACCGGACCTTGACCAGGCCGTTCCGGCCCGGCATGACCGGGTTTAACCTGTCTAGACCCACGGTCAAACCGGGTCGGGCTACTTGTTCGAAAAGCCGAACCCAGTCCGGCCCCGCGGAGTGCTCGGGCCGAGCCGGTCCGGATCGTTGACCGCGCTTGCGTCGACAACCGAATTTGGCCGGATGGGTCCGGACCGAAAACCGGGCTGCCCGGCCCATCTCACACCATGATCATTGATTAATGTGCGTTCCTAACAACATTGTACATTTAATGCGAAGTTGACGCTTGGGGAAAGACCTCCCTTCAGGCTTCTCCATTTTTCCAAACACGCGCCATACAATCAGGTTGGGATCTGCTGTCCCGTTGTGGTATCCCCAACTATGTCGCCTCTCACAAGAAAATTTGGACCCTACCAATTTTATAAAAACATAATACGCAAAATTGGTGGGGTCCATCTCTCGTGAGAGGGAACATGGTTGAAAACACCAAAACAAGGACATCAGATCCCATCTCCATAAAATCTGGTAAAAGTAGTCTCATGCTTCTCCATTTCCCAGAGCAGCACCGTGCGTGTAACCATATAATGCACTCCACCAACTCCAATAGCATCCCCACCTCTATATATCCGCACATTATATTTCATATCAACCATAGCAAACAAAGCAAGTATTATCGCTACTAACGCTGTAAATTCTATGGAAAAAGAATTCAACATTAATATATCCAATGTTTGGTTATGTTAAAAATACGCCAAAAATTTTATTTTATTTTCTTTCTCGTATTTGATTCAACAAGAAATATAAAAAGTTAATTCCTAAAAATATAAAACCTTCGTCCAAACTTATTCCTTAAGGCAGCTGATTGATCGGGGAAGAAATGGACGGATAACCTCCGAGTGTGACACACTAGTCCACTACCGATCCTTAAAAGCATGAATAATACGTGTACCAATAGTGAAGGATTCCTTCACACCTTTGCCTTCCTTTTTCTTTCTTTTTTTTCCCTTAGAAATAATGTACTTGACTTGCCCAACTCGAGTAGCATCCCCACCTCTATATATTTACGCGCGTTAGAGTAGATATCGACCATAGCAACTGAGGAAGAAGAAGTAATTAACCTACAGCTTACTGGTCATGGGGGGCAGCGAGAGCAAACCTGTAATCGAAATTTTCTTTATGCTTTGATTTTTGCAAACTTGAAACAAGAAAATAAAATAATTAGAACAAATTTACCGGCCTATGGGGAAGTCGCGCTGAACGCACTGCCTTAAGAGTTGATCCGAGGTCTTATGTGCAGACTTTTCTCAGATTCTCCTATTGGTAAAACCCCCGGTATCACCGGCTTCTCGCTGTCGCACACAACGTCGAGAGATCGACCCGAACTTAGCCTTGCCCAGACGCGGAAGGAAGAATACACCGGAGAAGAGAACAGCAGAGCAAGAGAGAAGAGGTAATTTTTCTGTGTGTCTCTCAAAGAAATGAGACCGAAATATATAAGTAGCAAATGGTTCTATCCGTTGGTAACTCCACGGAGGAACGTGTGGACGTGCATAAATTGGGAGCAACGTGTGAACGTGTGGATTTGTTCATTCATGGGTTTGTCATCTACCATGAAATACCTATTAAATGCCGAAGAAGTGAATCTTTCAATTCCAGCATCAACACAGGGTGACCTTACCTATCAGGGTGTCTAGAATAATGAAGTTTATAATCTATAGTACCCTTAAGATATCTAAATACTCTTTCTAATGCAGTCCAATGAGATCGATTTGGGTTAGAAGTATATCTACTAAGTCTTCCAACAGCAAATGCAATATCAGGTCTGGTTCTATTTGTTATATACATAAAAGAACCTATCATCTGAGAGTATCTATGTTGTTCTACAGGTGAACCTTCATTCTTCTTGAGAATGATACTACTGTCAAAAGGAGTAGGAGCATGCTTCTTATCAAAGTAATCAAATTTCCCTAGCATTTTCTCAATAGAATGTACTAAGGATAAAGTATAGCCCTCTTTGGATCTGGATACTTGCATTCCTAAAATCAGGTTGGCTTCACCTAGGTCTTTCATGTCAAATTTGCTAGATAAATAATCTTTAGTATTATTTATCAACTCAAGTGTCGATCCTAAAATGAGAATATCATCTACATACAAGCATAAAATGACACAACTTCCACCAGAGTTTTAGAGTATATACATTTGTCATACTCATTTGGTAAGAAACCATATTCTACAATCACTTTATCAAATTTGCTGAAAGGAAATTTCGATTACAATCTAAGAGTTGATCCGCGGTCTTATGTGCAGACTTTTCTCAGATTCTCCTAGTGGTAAAACCTCCGGTATCACCGGCTTCTCGCTGTTGCACACAACGTCGAAAGATCGACCCAAACTTAGCCTTGCCCAGACGCGGAAGGAAGAGTACACCGGAGAAGATAACAGCAGAGCGAGAGAGAAGAGGTAATTTTTCTGTGTGTCTCTCAGAGAAATGAGACCGAAATATATAGGTAGCAAAAGGTTCTATCCGTTGGTAACTCCACGGAGGAACGTGTGGACGTGCAGAAATTGGGAGCAAAATAAACGGACCTCAACCCAACAGTTCCAACGTATACAGAAAAAAATGGAGGAATTAGTCAAAGAAATAATAAATAAAACAAATAGCAAAAAAGGAGTTCTGGACCTCAGCCCGAACCCGAAGAGCAAATCGGATCGGCATTCGGTGCCCACAGATGTGGACGTACACCCATGCCCGTTACGCGAGCCGAACCGAACCGAGCCGAGCCGCGCCGGGCGGCGTCGGCGGCGCACGTGTGGCCCACAGGCTCCCCCCACTAGATCGCAAAGGAGCATGGAGTGAAAGCTAATAAAAGCATTCACAAGAAGTACCTCCCAGCCGATGTGGGACTAAAGGAATGAGGAAATTGGTTTTGCATAAATGCTGTGTGGAAACACACACACAGCCAACAATCCCCCCCCCATAACCAAGATCCGAAGACAAAGATAACAACTACAAAAATTAGTGATAGAGAAATCTGGGCAAGAGTATACTATGCATAAATGAGATGGACCGCAGCCTTGAATCTCACGTAGTGACTAATCCTTTATCTAAAGAAGTGCTTGATGGACTATGCCTTGAATCAGACTTCTTGAACCAGATTCAGAGATTAGCACACATAGTACGCTAGAGGTTCTTGGGTCTATCGGGTGGCACTTTGAATGGCCATGCGCACTTATACCAAATTCATAAGAGTTGTCTGAGATCGCCCTGTCTCATAGTCGCGGCCTTCACGACCTCTTATATAGGTAAGTCCTCCAAGGGTTGGTGATCGAAGTCAACCCCCAAAATAATGCTTGGAACTATTAAGAGTTTTAAAACTCATCCTAACCAGAACATACTGGAACACTGTCACCATAGGGATGGGATATCATTGTACAACCTCGTACAGCCACCTGGGCATTAGTTTATGAGAATTTAATCTCTAAGTCAGTGTTCCATAAAATTTACCGAAGTCCAGCTTGTTTCTACCCATTGAACCGGCTTCTTGGGATCTCCAGTCAGACTCGGTTGGGTTGCCACTGCTGGTGACTTATTTATGGGCTTAATCCCATCCCCCTCGATGATTCTAGGATCAATGTCCTAGACAGACCCTTTGTCAAGTGGTCTGCAAGGTTCTTTTCTGACTTTATATAGTCAAGGACCACATATTTGCCTAATAAGCTCTTGATTGACTTGAAGCGCAGCTGCAGGTGCCTGTTCATCTTAGCATTCACAGAATCATGCTTTAGTAGTTCTATAACATATTTATTATCACAGTTTATTGAAATAGCAGGAACAGGAATAATAGAAACAGGTATATGCATAATCAAATTTCTGAGCCATTCAGCTTCTGTACAAGTAGTATCCAGAGCTATCATTTCAGAGTCCATAGTACTCCTAGCTATGATAGTTTGTTTACATGATCCCCAAGATATCGCAGCTCCTCCTAGGATAAAAACATATCCAGTTGTGGATTTTACATCATGTGAGTCTGTTACCCAGTTTGCATCTGAATAACCTTCTATGATATCAGGGTGTCTAGAATAATGAAGTTTATAATCTATAGTAACCTTAAGATATCTAAATACTCTTTCTAATACAGTCCAATGAGATCGATTTGGGTTAGAAGTATATCTACTAAGTCTTCCAACAGCAAATGCAATATCAGGTCTGGTTCTATTTGTTATATACAAAAGAGAACCTATCATCTGAGAGTATCTATGTTGTTCTACAGGTGAACCTTCGTTCTTCTTGAGAATGATACTACTGTCAAAAGGAGTTGGAGCATGCTTCTTATCAAAGTAATCAAATTTTCTTAGCATTTTCTCAATAGAATGTACTAAGGATAAAGTATAGCCCTCTTTGGATCTGGATACTTGCATTCCTAAAATCAGGTTGGCTTCACCTAGGTCTTTCATGTCAAATTTGCTAGATAAATAATCTTTAGTATTATTTATCAACTCAAGTGTCGATCCTAAAATGAGAATATCATCTACATATAAGCATAAATGACACAACTTTCACCAGAGTTTTTAGAGTATATACATTTGTCATACTCATTTGGTAAGAAACCATATTCTATAATCACTTTATCAAATTTGCTGAAAGGAAATTTTGATTACAATCTAAGAGTTGATTCGAGGTCTTATGTGCAGACTTTTCTCATATTCTCCTAGTGGTAAAACCCCCGGTATCACCGGCTTCTCGCTGTTGCACACAACGTCGAGAGATCGACCCGAACTTAGCCTTGCCCAGACGCGGAAGGAAGAGTACATCGGAGAAGAGAACAGCAGAGCGAAAGAGAAGAGGTAATTTTTCTGTGTGTCTCTCAGAGAAATGAGACCGAAATATATAAGTAGCAAAAGGTTCTATCCGTTGGTAACTCCACGGAGGAACGTGTGGACGTGCAGAAATTGGGAGCAAAAGAAACGAACCTCAACCCAACAGTTCCAACGTGTACAGAAAAAATGGAGGAATTAGTCAAAGAAATGAGAAATAAAACAAATAGCAAAAAAGGAGTTTTGGACCTCAGCCCGAACCCGAAGAGCAAATCGGATCGGCATTCGGCGCCCGCAGATGTGGACGTGCACCCGTGCCCGTTACGCGCGCCGAACCGAACCGAGCCGAGCCGGCCGGGCGGCGTCGGCGGCGCGCATGTAGCCACAGGCTCCCCCCACTAGATCGCAAAGGAGCATGGAGTGAAAGCTAATAAAAGCATTCACAAGAAGTGCCTCCCAGCCGATGTGGGACTAAAGGAATGAGGAAATTGGTTTTACATAAATGCTGTGTGGAAACACACACACACAGCCAACAAAACCAAGCTCTGATTCCAGTACCGACAGAGAGGAGAAAGTAGTACTGAATGAGTCTAAGGTCAAGAGTGCGCTCAAGGCTTCCGCTATTGTCACCCTCATTTCCCTTATTTCGTATTTATACTCGTATATAGATTTTGGTATTTTTTATTTATTTTTTTCTTAACTTGTGGGATTTCGGTATTTCCCGTATTTGGGTTTTGGCATGGCTCGGTTTTATTTGGATTGGTTCGGTTTTATGTGAGTTGGATCACCTTAGCCTATGCTACCCCTCATCCCCACCACATCTCTCCCTCTTTATATCCCCACCTACCACTCTCTCTCCTCATAACCACCATTAATTTCCTTCTTCTTCTTCTTCTCCTTCCTCCACAACTCTCCACCCATAGGCAAGTGCATCTTGCCACTACATAAAAACCCTCTTTTCTTTGTCTATTTGCTAGATTAGGACATGGAGACCAACATTAGAACTTGGGTTTTGTGATTTGGAGCCCCCATTGTCATAGATCTAAGTTTTTCCTATTTTCGGATTTTGCATGGTTTGAGCTATTTATGATGGTTTTCTATGAGTTTTGATGTTTTCATGTGGAAGAGCATTCAGTTTCACCCAAGTTGGAGCTTGGGAAATCCGAATTTGGAGTTCGGATGGCCAAGTTCTGAACTTTTGAAGCTTGAGTTCATCCATGGTGTTCTTGCTGTTTGGAGAAGACAGTGAGCAGTGTGCAGAGCTGTTTAGCTTACGCACACTGAGCTACGCGTGCTCTTTAGCGCTGCGTACGCAGACTTGAGTACGCTTCCTGTTGGAAGCGTGTCTCTTGAGCGTGCGTGACTTTTCACGTACGCAGCTTCCTTGAGCGTGCGTGACTTTTCATGTACGTCGCTCCCTTGAGCGTGCGTGACTTTTCACGAACGCTGCTCCCCTTGAGCGTGCGTGACTTTTCATGTACGCCGCTCCCTTGAGCGTGCGTGACTTTTCACAAACGCTGCTCCCTTTGAGCGTGCGTGACTTTTCATGTACGCTGCTCCCCTTGAGCGTGCGTGACTTTTCATGTACGCTGCTCCCTTGAGCGTGCGTGACTTTTCACGAACGCTGATCCCCTTGAGCGTGCGTGACTTTTCATGTACGCTGCTCTCCTTGAGTGTGCCTTGGTACGCAAACTTGAGTGTGCCTTGGTACGCAGACTTGAGCGAGCCTTGCATGCGTGCTTTTGTGCGTACGCAACTTCCCTGCGTGCGTGCTTTTGCACGTATGCTGCCCCTTGACCCCTTGCTTAACCATTGGCTCTTGGAGCTTTGGTTTTATTTCTTTAAGCTTGGCTCTTCTATAATCCTGTATTTTGATATTTTATTAGATATTTATGTCCATTTTATATCCTTACGCCTTTTGTCATGAACTTAATTTTTTTTACTTAACATGTTTGGAATGACTATTGTACATGGCTTAGTATGACAAGGAACTAGCATAACACGACAGTGACCCGTGGTGGCACACTCCTGACAAGTACCCTGACATGATTTATCTTGATAACTTGATAGTGGCCCGTGACGGCGCACTCCTGACTTGACATGACTTGATAACCTAGCTTGACCTGCCTTGACACCGTGGGTGGTTCTTTCTTGCTGGCTTGTTAAATCCACTTGTCCAGTCTCGCATCATGTCTAGGATGGGACTCCTGAGTACCACGGTCAGGAGTACCTACTAAAATGGATTAAGGTTAATAACTAGAATAACACAGTAGTCATGAAGAGATGACACAGCTACAGGCAATCCCGTTACCTGGGCGCTCTTGGGATCTGTAGCCTGTCGTCGAGTAGGGCACATTTCCAGCGCACCGTCGAGTGTTGCACCCTCTAAGTCACCTAAGGGTACATTTGTCTCCCGGGCAATGTACCCACCTGAATTCAACCCCTAATTTTCGACCTGGGTAACCTGGATGGTCTGCAGGGCTTGTGGCTGTGGAACAATCTCACTGCATCTTGTTAGTAATTAGGTCTGTGATAACCCTAGTTAGTTAAAGTAGTAAGCCGTAGCGTCTGCTTGGCCATGATTGATTGAATGAGGTATAACCAGTTTAGCCATGTCGTGATCCAGTACAAGATTGCTCCCTGCCTTGATTTCTTGCATTATTATCTTGCCGATAAATGGTGGAAAACCAAGTTCTGTTCAGACGAAGGGTTACAACCCCGGTCCTTGTTTGGTTTACGGGTTGTAACCTGGCTATCGGAATAGTTCCATGGTTATCTCGTCGTATATCACCCTGCCATGTTTTCGTAAGTTTTAAATTTTAATATTAGATTTTCTGTGCTGATTGCTGGCTTTTGTTCTTATTTCGTGGCCCCCTTGTGGCACTTGCTCTTTCTGGGGTTGACCCAGCTGATTTGTGTGGCCAGATTTTGGAGCAGCTCCCGAGGATCTACCAAGCTTCGAGCCCAATGGTGAACACTAGACGGAATCTGGGCCAAGAGTGGGTTTTCTATTTTGTTTCACTCACTCTATTGTAAAAATTATTCTTTTGAGGCGTTTAGCCGACGAGCACCTGTTAGCTCGAAGCACTTTTACTTACTGTCTGCCTACGGGCTGTAAACATGATTGACAAATCCTAGGGTTGATCATGTATGACTAAACTCTAGCTAGTCCTAACATTTTGTAACGACTAGCTTCATGATCAGCTGAATATGTAATATTTGGGACGCCTTATTATTGTATATTTAATGATCATACATCTTGCGACTTTACTTACTTGTGGTGATTGAGACATTAGGCTTGTTCATGACCATAAGAGACTGTTGGCTTGTAGTAAACCCTCATATATCTAGACAGTCGTGACCGTATATCAAGGTGGTTTCCATTTCAATATACGTAGCTGGCTATGTCTGCCCCCGCTCTCCAGTATTCTGGTTCTGGGGCGTGACAGCTATTGCAGTTGGTACTGTTGTAGTTGCCTGCGCTGCTCTGGCGTGGGCGGTCGCTAGTAACGATGCCTCCGGCAACGGTGGCGATGGCGACAATAGGATGATGAAGGCTCCCGGAAGGAACGGCGAGTCCATGCTTCGAAGCGCGTTCGAAGAAGATCCCAAGGGCTACTTCCGTAACCTACGTAATAAAGACTGATATCTAGTTGGTTGTTAATGTTGGATACGACATGTAGTTTCGCTGTTTAAATTTGCTTTCCTCTTCTTCTGCTGCTCTTTAATGTCGTGTGTAGTGTGCTCCTTTCCTTTCCTTTCCTCTCCTCTTATTACGAGGGACTGTTTGGATAGATGTAACTCTTTGAAAGTGTGAAAGTGGCACTTACGTCATGATGAGTTACAGTTGAAAGTATGAAAGTGGCACTTTTAAAATGTGTTTGGATGTAGTACTTTTTGTCTCCTAAAAGTGGAAGAAAAATGAGTTTGTTGTTTGGATGGTAGTTGAAATTGGAGAAAAATGAGTTCGGTTGTTTGGATTGTTGAAAGTGGAAGTTTGTTGGAGATGTGGTAAATCTAGGTATGGTTATCCCAACTTTTTTTGTGTATAGATTAAAAATTACACTATTTTAACAAGTTTATATAAATATTACACTTCAAGTTTGTTAAAGACATTTTCCAAAAAATCTACACTGCAATTTTTTATTATTAGTTTGTTAAGGACGTTTGTAGAAAAATCTACACAGCCATAATCTACATAATTCTCTAGAACCAAAATTCATTAATTACCATTAATTACCATAATTACCAAAATTCTCTAGAACCAAAATCAGCCACAAATAATTTAGCTCTCTCTCTCTCTACTAACTTTTCCTAAATTAAATCAGCTCCTCTCCCCACCACCACCTCCTCCTCTCTCTCTATCGGCACTACTCCCCACCACCACCGCCACCACTCCCCATCTCCACCTCCTACTCTTCCCACCACCACCTTCCAACCCTACCGCCACCCCTCCACACCACCACCTCCTCCTCTCCCCACCGCCACCTCTACTTTCGGCGGTGGTGGATCCCAATTTCCACCTCCTCGAGTTCCATCTCGCCTCCGCTGACGAGATTCGTGCGCGCGCCCCCGCTCGGTACTCGCCAGACGTAACCTACCTCCTCCGTCCGTCGTGAGGTCTCCATCATTCGCCACCTCCCCCTGACCTCGAGCTCGGGCGCGGAGGGTGGCGGCGACGGCAACGGGACGTCGTCCTCCTCATCCCGCCGGAGCACGCCGGCTCCCGACTCTGGTCACCTCCTATGTTTTTCTTTGACCCACCATGGCAACAAGTCACAACCCACTTGTGGGTGTTTTATGGTGGAGGTGGAAATGGAATAAAGGAGGGGACACAACCCTATTTCTGTCAGTGAGAAGATAGTTGCATTGCAGTTGCAATGTGCAACCAAACAAATAAACTCTCACTTTCAATGTCCAGTTGCAGGGAAAATTGAAAAATCCATTCACTTTCGTTGCACCAACCGGCAACCAAACAGCCCCTTAGCATCCCCACCTCTATATATATATGCACGTTAGAGTAGATATCGACCATAGCAACTGAGGAAGAAGAAGTAATTAACCTGCAGCTTACTGGTCATGGGGGGCAGCGAGAGCAAACCAAGCTCTGATTCCAGTACCGACAGAGAGGAGGAAGTAGTACTGAACGAGTCTAAGATCAAGAGTGCGCTCAAGGCTTCCGCTATTGCAGTTGGTACTGTTGCAGTTGTAGTTGCAATTGCAGTTGCCGGCGCTGCTGTGGTGCGGGGGATCGCTAGAATCGACAAAAGGATGATGAAGGCTCCCGGAAGGAACGGCGAGTCCATTCTTCGAAGCGTGTTCGAAGGTGATCCCAAGGGCTACTTCCGTAACCTACGTAATAAAGACTGATCTCTAGTTGGTTGTTAATGTTGGATACGACATGTAGTTTCGCTGTTTAAAATTTAAATTTGCTTTCCTCTTCTTCTCCTGCTCTTTCTGTTGTGAAGTTTATAATGTCGTGTGTAGTGTACTACTTTGCTCTCATGATAATGTATTATGAATGAATGCTACTTACTACGTTTCTATGTCCAGAAATTTTCCACAGTAGAGCACTCAAGTTACAGTAAATTGCATAAATAAATTTTATATAAAGAACCACAACATCTGTACTAAGTGTTGCATGTTATGTAAAAAAAAACCAAGTCCTCATAAAAACCAAGTCCTTTCACTTCCTAGTCAGACAAGCTCCATTCTTGTCCTATTCCTTGGCTTCACTAATGGTGGAGAATAAG
>JANAVB010013600.1:8119915-8381973 GCA_029216955.1 Iris pallida | reverse complement strand
TCCAATGAGATCGATTTGGGTTAGAAGTATATCTACTAAGTCTTCCAACAGCAAATGCAATATCAGGTCTGGTTCTATTTGTTATATACAAAAGAGAACCTATCATCTGAGAGTATCTATGTTGTTCTACAGGTGAACCTTCGTTCTTCTTGAGAATGATACTACTGTCAAAAGGAGTTGGAGCATGCTTCTTATCAAAGTAATCAAATTTTCTTAGCATTTTCTCAATAGAATGTACTAAGGATAAAGTATAGCCCTCTTTGGATCTGGATACTTGCATTCCTAAAATCAGGTTGGCTTCACCTAGGTCTTTCATGTCAAATTTGCTAGATAAATAATCTTTAGTATTATTTATCAACTCAAGTGTCGATCCTAAAATGAGAATATCATCTACATATAAGCATAAAATGACACAACTTTCACCAGAGTTTTTAGAGTATATACATTTGTCATACTCATTTGGTAAGAAACCATATTCTATAATCACTTTATCAAATTTGCTGAAAGGAAATTTTGATTACAATCTAAGAGTTGATTCGAGGTCTTATGTGCAGACTTTTCTCATATTCTCCTAGTGGTAAAACCCCCGGTATCACCGGCTTCTCGCTGTTGCACACAACGTCGAGAGATCGACCCGAACTTAGCCTTGCCCAGACGCGGAAGGAAGAGTACATCGGAGAAGAGAACAGCAGAGCGAAAGAGAAGAGGTAATTTTTCTGTGTGTCTCTCAGAGAAATGAGACCGAAATATATAAGTAGCAAAAGGTTCTATCCGTTGGTAACTCCACGGAGGAACGTGTGGACGTGCAGAAATTGGGAGCAAAAGAAACGAACCTCAACCCAACAGTTCCAACGTGTACAGAAAAAATGGAGGAATTAGTCAAAGAAATGAGAAATAAAACAAATAGCAAAAAAGGAGTTTTGGACCTCAGCCCGAACCCGAAGAGCAAATCGGATCGGCATTCGGCGCCCGCAGATGTGGACGTGCACCCGTGCCCGTTACGCGCGCCGAACCGAACGAGCCGAGCCGGCCGGGCGGCGTCGGCGGCGCGCATGTAGCCACAGGCTCCCCCCACTAGATCGCAAAGGAGCATGGAGTGAAAGCTAATAAAAGCATTCACAAGAAGTGCCTCCCAGCCGATGTGGGACTAAAGGAATGAGGAAATTGGTTTTACATAAATGCTGTGTGGAAACACACACACACAGCCAACAAAACCAAGCTCTGATTCCAGTACCGACAGAGAGGAGAAAGTAGTACTGAATGAGTCTAAGGTCAAGAGTGCGCTCAAGGCTTCCGCTATTGTCACCCTCATTTCCCTTATTTCGTATTTATACTCGTATATAGATTTTGGTATTTTTTATTTATTTTTTTCTTAACTTGTGGGATTTCGGTATTTCCCGTATTTTGGGTTTTGGCATGGCTCGGTTTTATTTGGATTGGTTCGGTTTTATGTGAGTTGGATCACCTTAGCCTATGCTACCCCTCATCCCCACCACATCTCTCCCTCTTTATATCCCCACCTACCACTCTCTCTCCTCATAACCACCATTAATTTCCTTCTTCTTCTTCTTCTCCTTCCTCCACAACTCTCCACCCATAGGCAAGTGCATCTTGCCACTACATAAAAACCCTCTTTTCTTTGTCTATTTGCTAGATTAGGACATGGAGACCAACATTAGAACTTGGGTTTTTGTGATTTGGAGCCCCCATTGTCATAGATCTAAGTTTTTCCTATTTTCGGATTTTGCATGGTTTGAGCTATTTATGATGGTTTTCTATGAGTTTTGATGTTTTCATGTGGAAGAGCATTCAGTTTCACCCAAGTTGGAGCTTGGGAAATCCGAATTTGGAGTTCGGATGGCCAAGTTCTGAACTTTTGAAGCTTGAGTTCATCCATGGTGTTCTTGCTGTTTGGAGAAGACAGTGAGCAGTGTGCAGAGCTGTTTAGCTTACGCACACTGAGCTACGCGTGCTCTTTAGCGCTGCGTACGCAGACTTGAGTACGCTTCCTGTTGGAAGCGTGTCTCTTGAGCGTGCGTGACTTTTCACGTACGCAGCTTCCTTGAGCGTGCGTGACTTTTCATGTACGTCGCTCCCTTGAGCGTGCGTGACTTTTCACGAACGCTGCTCCCCTTGAGCGTGCGTGACTTTTCATGTACGCCGCTCCCTTGAGCGTGCGTGACTTTTCACAAACGCTGCTCCCTTTGAGCGTGCGTGACTTTTCATGTACGCTGCTCCCCTTGAGCGTGCGTGACTTTTCATGTACGCTGCTCCCTTGAGCGTGCGTGACTTTTCACGAACGCTGATCCCCTTGAGCGTGCGTGACTTTTCATGTACGCTGCTCTCCTTGAGTGTGCCTTGGTACGCAAACTTGAGTGTGCCTTGGTACGCAGACTTGAGCGAGCCTTGCATGCGTGCTTTTGTGCGTACGCAACTTCCCTGCGTGCGTGCTTTTGCACGTATGCTGCCCCTTGACCCCTTGCTTAACCATTGGCTCTTGGAGCTTTGGTTTTATTTCTTTAAGCTTGGCTCTTCTATAATCCTGTATTTTGATATTTTATTAGATATTTTATGTCCATTTTATATCCTTACGCCTTTTGTCATGAACTTAATTTTTTTTACTTAACATGTTTGGAATGACTATTGTACATGGCTTAGTATGACAAGGAACTAGCATAACACGACAGTGACCCGTGGTGGCACACTCCTGACAAGTACCCTGACATGATTTATCTTGATAACTTGATAGTGGCCCGTGACGGCGCACTCCTGACTTGACATGACTTGATAACCTAGCTTGACCTGCCTTGACACCGTGGGTGGTTCTTTCTTGCTGGCTTGTTAAATCCACTTGTCCAGTCTCGCATCATGTCTAGGATGGGACTCCTGAGTACCACGGTCAGGAGTACCTACTAAAATGGATTAAGGTTAATAACTAGAATAACACAGTAGTCATGAAGAGATGACACAGCTACAGGCAATCCCGTTACCTGGGCGCTCTTGGGATCTGTAGCCTGTCGTCGAGTAGGGCACATTTCCAGCGCACCGTCGAGTGTTGCACCCTCTAAGTCACCTAAGGGTACATTTGTCTCCCGGGCAATGTACCCACCTGAATTCAACCCCTAATTTTCGACCTGGGTAACCTGGATGGTCTGCAGGGCTTGTGGCTGTGGAACAATCTCACTGCATCTTGTTAGTAATTAGGTCTGTGATAACCCTAGTTAGTTAAAGTAGTAAGCCGTAGCGTCTGCTTGGCCATGATTGATTGAATGAGGTATAACCAGTTTAGCCATGTCGTGATCCAGTACAAGATTGCTCCCTGCCTTGATTTCTTGCATTATTATCTTGCCGATAAATGGTGGAAAACCAAGTTCTGTTCAGACGAAGGGTTACAACCCCGGTCCTTGTTTGGTTTACGGGTTGTAACCTGGCTATCGGAATAGTTCCATGGTTATCTCGTCGTATATCACCCTGCCATGTTTTCGTAAGTTTTAAATTTTAATATTAGATTTTCTGTGCTGATTGCTGGCTTTTGTTCTTATTTCGTGGCCCCCTTGTGGCACTTGCTCTTTCTGGGGTTGACCCAGCTGATTTTGTGTGGCCAGATTTTGGAGCAGCTCCCGAGGATCTACCAAGCTTCGAGCCCAATGGTGAACACTAGACGGAATCTGGGCCAAGAGTGGGTTTTCTATTTTGTTTCACTCACTCTATTGTAAAAATTATTCTTTTGAGGCGTTTAGCCGACGAGCACCTGTTAGCTCGAAGCACTTTTACTTACTGTCTGCCTACGGGCTGTAAACATGATTGACAAATCCTAGGGTTGATCATGTATGACTAAACTCTAGCTAGTCCTAACATTTTGTAACGACTAGCTTCATGATCAGCTGAATATGTAATATTTGGGACGCCTTATTATTGTATATTTAATGATCATACATCTTGCGACTTTACTTACTTGTGGTGATTGAGACATTAGGCTTGTTCATGACCATAAGAGACTGTTGGCTTGTAGTAAACCCTCATATATCTAGACAGTCGTGACCGTATATCAAGGTGGTTTCCATTTCAATATACGTAGCTGGCTATGTCTGCCCCCGCTCTCCAGTATTCTGGTTCTGGGGCGTGACAGCTATTGCAGTTGGTACTGTTGTAGTTGCCTGCGCTGCTCTGGCGTGGGCGGTCGCTAGTAACGATGCCTCCGGCAACGGTGGCGATGGCGACAATAGGATGATGAAGGCTCCCGGAAGGAACGGCGAGTCCATGCTTCGAAGCGCGTTCGAAGAAGATCCCAAGGGCTACTTCCGTAACCTACGTAATAAAGACTGATATCTAGTTGGTTGTTAATGTTGGATACGACATGTAGTTTCGCTGTTTAAATTTGCTTTCCTCTTCTTCTGCTGCTCTTTAATGTCGTGTGTAGTGTGCTCCTTTCCTTTCCTTTCCTCTCCTCTTATTACGAGGGACTGTTTGGATAGATGTAACTCTTTGAAAGTGTGAAAGTGGCACTTACGTCATGATGAGTTACAGTTGAAAGTATGAAAGTGGCACTTTTAAAATGTGTTTGGATGTAGTACTTTTTGTCTCCTAAAAGTGGAAGAAAAATGAGTTTGTTGTTTGGATGGTAGTTGAAATTGGAGAAAAATGAGTTCGGTTGTTTGGATTGTTGAAAGTGGAAGTTTGTTGGAGATGTGGTAAATCTAGGTATGGTTATCCCAACTTTTTTTTGTGTATAGATTAAAAATTACACTATTTTAACAAGTTTATATAAATATTACACTTCAAGTTTGTTAAAGACATTTTCCAAAAAATCTACACTGCAATTTTTTATTATTAGTTTGTTAAGGACGTTTGTAGAAAAATCTACACAGCCATAATCTACATAATTCTCTAGAACCAAAATTCATTAATTACCATTAATTACCATAATTACCAAAATTCTCTAGAACCAAAATCAGCCACAAATAATTTAGCTCTCTCTCTCTCTACTAACTTTTCCTAAATTAAATCAGCTCCTCTCCCCACCACCACCTCCTCCTCTCTCTCTATCGGCACTACTCCCCACCACCACCGCCACCACTCCCCATCTCCACCTCCTACTCTTCCCACCACCACCTTCCAACCCTACCGCCACCCCTCCACACCACCACCTCCTCCTCTCCCCACCGCCACCTCTACTTTCGGCGGTGGTGGATCCCAATTTCCACCTCCTCGAGTTCCATCTCGCCTCCGCTGACGAGATTCGTGCGCGCGCCCCCGCTCGGTACTCGCCAGACGTAACCTACCTCCTCCGTCCGTCGTGAGGTCTCCATCATTCGCCACCTCCCCCTGACCTCGAGCTCGGGCGCGGAGGGTGGCGGCGACGGCAACGGGACGTCGTCCTCCTCATCCCGCCGGAGCACGCCGGCTCCCGACTCTGGTCACCTCCTATGTTTTTCTTTGACCCACCATGGCAACAAGTCACAACCCACTTGTGGGTGTTTTATGGTGGAGGTGGAAATGGAATAAAGGAGGGGACACAACCCTATTTCTGTCAGTGAGAAGATAGTTGCATTGCAGTTGCAATGTGCAACCAAACAAATAAACTCTCACTTTCAATGTCCAGTTGCAGGGAAAATTGAAAAATCCATTCACTTTCGTTGCACCAACCGGCAACCAAACAGCCCCTTAGCATCCCCACCTCTATATATATATGCACGTTAGAGTAGATATCGACCATAGCAACTGAGGAAGAAGAAGTAATTAACCTGCAGCTTACTGGTCATGGGGGGCAGCGAGAGCAAACCAAGCTCTGATTCCAGTACCGACAGAGAGGAGGAAGTAGTACTGAACGAGTCTAAGATCAAGAGTGCGCTCAAGGCTTCCGCTATTGCAGTTGGTACTGTTGCAGTTGTAGTTGCAATTGCAGTTGCCGGCGCTGCTGTGGTGCGGGGGATCGCTAGAATCGACAAAAGGATGATGAAGGCTCCCGGAAGGAACGGCGAGTCCATTCTTCGAAGCGTGTTCGAAGGTGATCCCAAGGGCTACTTCCGTAACCTACGTAATAAAGACTGATCTCTAGTTGGTTGTTAATGTTGGATACGACATGTAGTTTCGCTGTTTAAAATTTAAATTTGCTTTCCTCTTCTTCTCCTGCTCTTTCTGTTGTGAAGTTTATAATGTCGTGTGTAGTGTACTACTTTGCTCTCATGATAATGTATTATGAATGAATGCTACTTACTACGTTTCTATGTCCAGAAATTTTCCACAGTAGAGCACTCAAGTTACAGTAAATTGCATAAATAAATTTTATATAAAGAACCACAACATCTGTACTAAGTGTTGCATGTTATGTAAAAAAAAACCAAGTCCTCATAAAAACCAAGTCCTTTCACTTCCTAGTCAGACAAGCTCCATTCTTGTCCTATTCCTTGGCTTCACTAATGGTGGAGAATAAGGGTCCGTTTGGATAAGCTTTCTAAAATTTTGTGCTGAAAACAGTTTTCTGAAAATAAGTTATAAAATTGTTTTCTGAGTAGAATTATTTTGAGTTTGTGTTTGGTTACTTTCATTTGGAAAATCATCTAATTTTTTTTTTGAGATTATGTTTGGTAAAATATTTTTAGAGAGTGATTTTCTTAACCGTGTCCACACTATTCTGTGTGCATCTATGTCCAATAAACATTTTTTTGCATCCGACACACGTGTCCACGACAGATATCGAGGCTCGACACCGCCAACAGCTCGCAGTCGAGAGGAGGACTCGACTCCGCCGCCGGGTCGCAGTCGAGCGGAGGACTCGACTCCGCCACCAGCTTGCAGTCGTACGGAGGACGACTCGTCCAAAAACCCTAACCCTAAGGCGTGTCACCGTTGTTCGTCACCGCCGCGCTCGAGGCGGGAGGAGGCGGCCGAGCTCGAGGAGTTCAAAGAGAGGAGGGAGGAGTTCCAGTGGTCGACCGAGCTCGAGGAGCTCGAGGAGGGCCTCCACGGCCGCCGGCTCTCGTGAGGTCGCCGGCGTGAGGTCTCGAGGAGCACGAGGAACGATCGTCTCGTGAGGTCGCCGGCGTGAGGCCTCCAATGTCGCGTGCGGTCGTCGTCGTCCTCGAGCGATCGCCGCCGTCTTTGAGCGGCCGTCTCGAGGAGCACGAGGAACGGCGCCTTCCCCCTGACCACGTCGATGCCGACCAAAACGTCCCGACGAAGGTCCTATTCTTTTGCGAGGTCGAGCCGGTGAGCGGCTGGAGCTGCTGCCTTGCGGAGAGAGAGAGAGAGAGAGAGGATGGAGTCGATGGAGAGTGTTTGCCCGCTGAAAGAGAGAGAGAAAGAGAGGAGATGGGAGAACCAAGAGAGTGGGGCGGGTGGGGACCACCAGACTTTGGGAAAACTGATGTTGGAAAAGAGGTTTTTTTTGCTTTCTCAAAACAACGTTTAAATGTCCATCTCCAGAATTTTTTTTTGGAAACAGGTTTGGGAGTTGGTGCTGCCAAACATAATTTTTATAGTTGGTTGAGTTTAAACTCAAAAACTGGAAAATTAAACGATAACCAAACACACCCTAAGTCTTTCAGATCCTACTCACTTGGGCTGCCTATAGGCTATTTTGGGTTGGTTTATTACTATCTATATATATTCTACTTAATTCCTCTTTAGGAGCACTCTTGGCTTTTAGTGATTTTCCTACAACTTCTCTCTCTCTCTTGTTGGAATTATTCAATAATTAAGGAGCCACACATGTAAAATTAATTGTGTTTGGGCTATCTAAATAATTAAGCCAAATTAAAGTGGTCTATTTGGAAAATTGGCTTAAGGGTATAATTGTCATGAAATTAATGTGTAGATACCGGAGATAATTCTAATTTGATGAGGGACCAAATTAGAAATATCACAACACACATATCTATATATATATGTGTATTCATTAGGGTTATGGTCCCCAACTCATACGGCCACCAAAGAGAGGGTTTCTCTATTCTCTTCTGTATATCCCCATCAACAAAGAGAGGAACACAGATTTCATCTTTGTTATTAAGGGCCGTAGCGGGTTGGAATATCAAATCCCATAAAGAGACGTGTGCTTCAAGATCCATCAAGCAAAGACAATGGATTCAGGTACGCTTCCGCAATTTAATTTTTGTTCTTTATCTCATGAATCGACAGGGTACAATAAAATTTTCTAACAAGTGGTATCAGAGCTCCTGTTTGATTTATGAGGTCGGAGTTTAGAATCCAATTTTTTTATTTATTGTTATTCAGAAACCCTAGATATTCGATCTAATTTAATTTAGGGTTCTGGTTGATCTGTCAAGATCCACAAATTAAAACCCTCATTATGTATACTGCTGATTTATTGGTGATTTATTTTATATATAAATAAAATCATTGTATTTTTTTTGATTGTTTGGGTCCGATATTTATCTTTGGATCTGTTAGGAGTTAATTTATGTATTGCTTTGTGGTTTTATTTGGTAAGACATGCTATTTCTTGCTTCTCCCGGTCACCGATCTACTGATGGTCATCAATATTGCAACTTCTGTTTATGGGTCTTTACGGATTCTAGCATGTTACTATCACTTCTGTTTAAGTATCAATATTGCAACAAAAGGTGATAGTTTCGGATATAAAGAAATTATTAGTATGGAAAGCTCTGATTAAGTATCAATATTGTATAAAACAGATTTAGCATTTTCTTTATGGTATTGTTATTGATTTGGATTCAGAAATATAGTTTTCGATAAATTCATGCAAAAACAAATTCACATGCATATGATTAAAGGAGATATCTTTAAGATATATGATTATTTTTCAAATTAAAATTAGAATTTTGTCTGGTAGATTATTTTATTTAAAATAATCCTTATAGATTATTTGATATAATCTGTTAATGCATATATTTGACCTTCTATAGATTATTCTATTTAAAGTAATCCGTATGCATTATTTGATATTATCTTTGGATGCATATCCTCCATAGATTATTTCATGAATTTTGTTATAGTGATAATATCCAATTTTGCCAAATTAAAATTCATGATTATGCTTTTGATTACTTTATTTGAGTAATAATCTTATGAATATGCATGTATATAAAGTTTTGGACATGATTCAGTTTTGTAAAATTTAGTCAACATTCAATTTTTTTGGTGCCTTTTATGACTAGCAATAGTTGTCCAATATTCTAAGTAGACTCATTGAAACAAGATGTTGCCAAAGTGACCTCTCTTGCGTAGATAGTCTATGAGGGATGTCGGATGTTTGTGTGTGTATATTCATGCGGGTATTAGCCGGCCCAAAGGAAGGTTAATACTTGGCCGAATTGCACACATACTTGTGGTGATAAATGTGTGACAATTATACGGTTTACATGTGAATAATAACCTGATCCAAAGATAGGCTTATTATTTGACATGACTTATTGTCAACATTTGATCACTACACCAAGAGTACCACTTGCAGTTAATATCAATGTCCAAAGACTTGATATTAATGATGCACAAGGTATCTTGAGATGGGATTCACCATTATTTGAATTTGTTTGACTATATTTTACGCTTTGGTTATTTGTTAGAGCATGTTTGTTTTTTGTTGATTTGTTCTCTTTACAGTTAATGTTGTTAAAATATCTTTCAATAAGATTTTAATTTTCATGTTTAATGGGATAAACTTTAAGGACAAAAAGAAATGAATACATTAGCTGCTAAGGGTCCAGATCAAAAGAAACAACAATATAAAACTAATGGTTGTTCTTTTGTGATAAGACAGGACACATAAGGAAGAAATGTACAAAGTATCACGCATGGCGTATAAAGAAATATACATTTCTAAATTTGGTCTGTTCTGAGGTTAATTTAGATTTAGTACCTAAAAACACGTTGTGGTTAGATTCGGTGCTACTACCCACATTAGTGTTTTAGACAAGGTTACCTGAGCTACCGAAAGCCAATTGATGGTGAAAGATACATCTATGTGGATGACGGCAAATCGGTAGAAATGGAAGCAATAGTACATTTTTTGTTATTATTAGAAACCGATTATTATTTAGATTTGATAAACACTTTTATTGTACCGTCTTTTAGACGAAATTCAGTTTCAGTTTTCTTAATGGACAAATCTGGTTATCATTGTTCATTTGGAAATAATAAGTTTAGTCTATCTTTAAATCCAAATATTATTGGTAACGGTTCCTTTAAGGTTTATGATCACCTATATTCAGTTGAAACTATTGTAGCTTAAATGAAACCTTACAAGTGGAGTCATGTGGTACTAAACACAAAATTAACAATAAATGTTTTTAGTCTCATTATGACATAAGCGATTAGGTCACATCTCTAGAAATAGAGTTGAACGACTTGTGTCTGATGAGATTTGGATTTTATTGACTCTATAGACTTTAATGTCCATATTAATGTGTAAAGAAAATACAGACCAAAGTTCAATTGTAAGCAGCTACTTTATTGGCTATGCTGACAAATCAAGGGGGTAATAATTATACGATCCCACACAAAAGAAAATTTTGAGGCGAGAAGTATAATATTTTTTGAGGATGTTGAGTTTGAGGGAGAAATAAAGTCATGATCATTGTCTTTGAGAAGAAATCAATTACGATTTCTACTATCACTTTTGACAATGTACAGGATTCTATACATGTCATGATCAAGAAGTGAATTCGGAGCCTCAATAAGACAATGTCGAATTACCTCTATAAGTCGATGTTGAGCTACCTCAACAAGACAACATAAAGGCACCCCCCATTCAAGATAAGGTAATTATTTCTGAGGAACAAACTCAACAACCTCAAGAGAAGAGGAAGAGATTGTTTTTTAAAGAGACTTTCTCTTCGGTTTCTTTGAAAGACTCTTTTAAACCAATCATAGTACTTGTTGTACATTTTAATATTGAGTTACATCAAATGGATGTCAAAACGGTATTTCTCAATGGTAACATTGATGAAACAGTTTATATGGTGCAACCAGAAAACTTTGTGTCGAAAGATCCAAATAATATGGTTTACAAATTGAAAAAAATTATTTATGAACTCAAGCAAGCTTCTCGTCAAAGGTACTTCAAGTGATTATCTCGTTTGGTTTTGAGATGAACACTGTTGAAGATTGTGTGTATCACAAGTTCAGTGGGAGTAGGAATAATTTTTTTTTTGGTTTTGTATGTTGATGACATACTGCTCGCCACAAATGATATAGGCATGTTGCATGACACTAAGAAATTTCTATCAAATAACTTTGAGATGAAAGATCTTGGTGACGCCTCTTTTGTATTAGGAATTCAAATACACCGAGATCGTTCTCGAGGTATTCTTGGATTATCACAAAAGAGCTATATCGATAAAGTGCTTAAAAGATTTGGCATGCAAGAATGCAAACCAGGTGACACCCAGTCGCTAAAGGAGACAAGTTCAGTCTCAAACAAGTGCCATAAGGTTAGCCTTAAAATTAAGAAAATACAATAGATTTTTCCTTCATGATCAGTTGTAGGGAGTCTAATGTATGCTCAAGTATGTACGCGTCAGGATATTGCGTACATATTAGGATGTTAGGCAGATATTTAAGCAAATATGGATGGATCATTGGATAGCAGCCAAACTACTTAAGTAATTAATAGAGAACAAGAAATTATATACTCTTTGTAGGAGATCGGATAATTTTGGAGATTATAAAGTATTCCGACTCCGATTTTGTTGGATGCCAACACAGTAGGAGATCCACATCAGGTTATGCTGACTAATGGAGATATATTTTGGATGAGTGTCAAACATGCACTCATAATTTCTTCCACCATGACAACAAGGTTTATAACATGCTGTGGGGCATCTATTCAGGGAATATGGTTGCAAAATTTTGTCACAAGGCTGCGCCTACAGTACGGTGTTGAAAGACAACATAAAATTATGGTGTGACAATAAATCAACAATACTATATTCCAATAACAACAGAAACTTGTATAAGTCAAAGGATATTGACATAAAATTTCTAGTTGTGAAGGAAAGAATTCAGAATGGTTATAGTGTCCATATAGCACATTAGGACAAACTCCATGTTAACGGATCCGCTCACAAAAGCATTATCACCCAAGGTCTTTCATGAGCATACTGCTCATATGGGTGTTAATTAAGAATATGACAATATAGTGGGAGTTTGTATTTTATGTATTTGGGTGCTATTTGGTTTTGGACACATTTATGTATTAAAGTATTTTGGATATTTATCTGATCAGATATATGGAAATTCAGTTCATTCTGTTTTCATTATGTTAAAGTATTGATCTCATTAAAGTTAAGGAGGACCAGTTGGAAATAGACATGTATTGATCACATTGCGTGTAATTTTTATGCTACGCATCCATGGTTGATCTATGTCGCTTAGCTATATTGGTATATGTGACCATTGATGGTTTAATTACGATATATGTGACGAAGGCCGCTTTGATCCTATGTTGATATGGTTAATGGACGAGATTGTCCGGATATACCCTAAGGATTAAGATAGCAATTTATGAGCTCACTAAGGTTAACACAATTATAAGGTTACATATGTGGCCCAGTGGGAGATTGTTGGAATTATTCAATAATTAAGGGGCCACACATGTAAAATTAATTGTGTTTGGGCTATCTAAATAATTAAGCCAAATTAAAGTGGTCTATTTGAAAAATTGGCTTAAGGGTATAATTGTTATGGAATTAATGTGTAGATCCGGAGATAACTCTAATTTGATGAGGGGCCAAATTAGAAATATCACAACACACATATCTATATATATGTGTATTCATTAGGGTTATGGTCCCCAACTCATACGGTCACCAAAGAGAGGGTTTCTCTATTCTCTTCTGTATCCCCATCAACAAAGAGAGGAACAAAGATTTCATCTTTGTTATTAAGGGCCGTAGCGGGTTGGAAGATCAAATCCCATAAAGAGACGTGTGCTTCAAGATCCGTCAAGCAAAGACAATGGATTCAGGTACACTTCCGCAATGTAATTTTTGTTCTTCATCTCATGAATCGACAGGGTACAATAAAATTTTCTAACATCTCTCTCTAGTACTCTTCTTTTAATTCCAAAGCAATTGTAAGTTTCTTGTTCTTTTTTGGACAACACTAAGTTCGGGTCACTCTTTCCAAGTTGTGTGCGACGAGGAGATACTGGTAGAGCGGGGGTTTCACCACTAGGAGCATTCGGAACAAGTCTGCACATAGATCCGAATCAACTCTTAGGGCAGTGCTACGTGCGCGACTTTCCCGGAGGCCGGTAACATTTACTTTATTTTATTTTGGTTGCAGATTTTTAAAAGAAGAAAATGGAATAATTTCCAACACTAAGGCCATCTTCAATGGGGATTTCTCTCTCCCCTGTTATGGTAGAAACCAGGTCAGGTCCTGAGTTGATGGAGTCTTAGACAAACTTTTAAAATGGATCCAATATAATATAAAAAAAATTAAAAACTAAAATAAAAGTAAAAAAGAAAAGAAAAGAAAAAGAAATTGCCACCAAGAATTGAATCTAAGACCTCTAGTGTACAAATCTAACATAATAACTACTTCACTACAATTATTTTATGTAAAAAGAGAATCTTGATACATACTAGTTCTATTCTAAATACAAAATTATTTATTTATACGTTTAAATTAATTTTTTTGGACCCTCCTACTTCCGGGGTTCTAGGCAGTCGTGATGAATGTCCTGATCCAGGACCGGTTCGATATATTCTTGTACCTTCATGTTTAACCATGTGTTATGCATAATACTATTTTGGACATATTTTTATCCTTAATTGATTTGCTTATCTCTCTATTTATACTATTCATAATACTATTTTGGACATATTTTTATCCTAAATTGATTTGCTTATCTCTAATTATTATTTTGGGATATCTTCCAACGATTTCATGTTGGTAAAACATTTATGGATATCTTTTCTATCTTTCACATTTACCAACTACTTTATGTTGACAAGCTACTTGTTACATTTAGATTTTCTTGTCTTATTCTTGCACTCTTCTCCCATTTTAATTGTCTCGTTTTATATTTGGTCATGAATGTCTATGCTTTCCACTTGTTTTTATTTATCTACGATCGTTTTCTTTTCAATAATTAACAAATGTAAGCTAAATTTTTTTTATCGTGTCATGGGGAAGAAGACGTTTAAGGATAAATGTTATTGATATATGTTTCATTTGTATTTATCTTAAATTTAACCGTTTTTTATAATTAATTTTTTTTTTGGGAGATTGTAAGCCTAATAATTTATTGAATATTTTGATTACACCTTATTGATTAAGTTTTTTATTAAATAATTACTAATACTTGATTACAACACATGCGAAGTACTTCTCATCCACAGTCCTATTCATGAGATTGCTATTAGTGCTAGATATAATACAGATCATGCTTGGTATTGCATTGTATGCGAGGTTATCCATGTGAGCGTAGGGTGTGCGTTCGATTTATTCGGTTTTAACCGAACTGAAATAGTCAATCGAATAAACTGAAATTCTAAAAAACCAAAAACGAAATCGAATTAGCCAAAAATTAAAACCGAACCGAACCGAATAAGCAATTTAGTTTGTTCAGTTAAATATTTATATTATGTAATGGATCAGGTCCAAAGTTGAGATCGTAGCTACATTATATTAAAATGATAATATCTATACACACATTTGTTATATTTTAAAACTGCACACAAAGTTACTAGTTGTTAAATTATCAATGTTGAGCTTCAAAACATATACATAGAATTGTCGTTTTCAAAATATACAAACTTTTAATCACAAAATATGCATAAAATTTAGAATATTTACATAATTGTATAATTCTTATTCGGTTTTGGGTTTTGGACCAAAATCGAAACCCAAAATCGAAACCGAATAAGAAATTTTTGTATTTTCAAAACCAAAATGAACGAAATTTTTTTTTAAAAACCGAACCAAATCTCTTATTCGGATCGGTTAGATTCGATTTTCGGTCTAAAACCGAATAATGCTAACCCCTATGTGAGCGTGCACCTCTCTTCCGATAAATGGGAGACTTTGCATAAATTGAGTGGAGCCTCATATTTTCTTTTCACATTATGCATATACTTGGTGACAATTATGATATAATTACGGATATTATGCCACTAGCATGACCTAGTAGCAAAGACAAAAAAGCACAGAAAAATTGAACAAAGCTCTAGCACAAAACAAGACGGATGAATATGGAGAGCCGAGTTATTCAAGAAAATATCGAGAAAGTCAAACTGTAATATTTTCTTTATAGTGTTGTATTATGTATTCCTAGGAAATGGATGCAACTCAAGCATGTAAAGGCAAATGAAAGCTCTAACTTAGCCTTAGATAAAACATAGAATTGAGTCTATGTCCAAATCCAACCATTAAAACCTTTTCCAATTCAATATCCAAATTGATATACCATATTTCCCCAGAACAATGCCATTAGAAGTACATTGTCATCGTATTACTAGTACATGCCTTGTGGCCATTTCTTTCACTCAAGAAAACAATTCTTGTTGTTCCCACAGTACGCTGACAGTACACTACCAGTGTAACCAGTGTACTGTCCGTATAGCACCCATGCCCCATTCTGTTACAGCAAGTTCCTATGTGCTCAAAATTTTCTATATATATACTGGAAGTATACTGAAGTGAACTGCCAATATATTTTTATACCATCAAGTTTTTCCAGAATCCAATTTTATTTGTTCCATGGTTCACTAGATGTATACTTCTAGTGTATTGTCAGTATACTTCTAGACTTTTTTTCTTCTGTAATTTTCTATAACGGCAAGATTTCAACGGCTATAATTCTAGGCGTTACTATGCAGTAGTATACCGGTAGTTTACCATCTCTATAGTTTTTTGTTAGATTATATTTGTAACTAATGTAAATATGGCCCATAAGCCCAATCGTGTAGCACTATATATATTGTAAACAGCCCCCATCAATGAGAACAAGGCATCATTATTTTCTACATGGTATCAGAGCCTCCCGAAAAATCCTAACCGCCAAACCCTACATCTCCACCTGAATCCGGCGCCCGATCCGGCGCCCCTCCTCCCCGGCGAACCCTAAATACCGGGGTCCGACTGCTCTGCACGGCTGCCGAACAGCTGACCGCCCGGCGTCCGACTGCTCCGCCCGACGTCCGCCCGGTCCGCCCGGCCCCATCCGTCCATCCGACCCCGTTCGCCCGGCGGCGTCAGGATTCGTCCGACCCGCTCCCGCGCCGATCCGCCGATCCGCCGCCGTACGCGCCAGCCTTACGGCCTGACCGTACGCGGCCGATCCCGCGACGATCCCGCGCCTGACCTCGCCACCGACCCAGACCCCTACGCGCCAGATCCGGCGCCCCGATAACGGCCGATTAGCTGCCGACCCCGTACATCAGCGGCCGATTCGCCGCTCGTTCGACCGATCCGTCGGAGTTGTACTTTATTTTGTACACCCGACTTCGGTGATGACTGATGATGCTGCGTCCAGCTACTCCATCGCGACTGGGGGTGGCGGTGCACACTACCCAAATTATCATAATCCAAAGGATCCATATTTTCTGAGTTATGCTGATCAACCAGAAAATATCATTATTCCTATTGTTTTCTGTAGTGTCCCAAATCCGTGATACGTATTTAGTATACGTATACGTGTTTTGGACCCGTATTTTTGCTTAATCATGATTAGTTAATTTTGATTAATATTGTTTAAATTGTTTAATTGGCTTGTGGTTCCCTATGGCAATTGCATTGGCTTGGTTCGGCTCGGTTGGCTTGGCTTGGTTTGGTTTTATATGTGAACCACTCCTACCTACCACCACCAACCCCTTTATTAATGCACTCTCTCATTTCTCTCTCTTCATTCATCCTCATCTTCCTTCACCATTAAATTTCTCACCAACCTGTGAGTGAGAGGGAGAGAGAGAGAGAGAGAGCTAGGCAAGTGCATCTTGCTTCATGGAGGAACCCAAATATTATTGTTTCATTCTCTTCCTTGTAGCATTTTAACACTCTTTAGTACTTGACATTTTTCGTTTCCATGGCCAGATTCTTGTAGATCTAAGTTTATTTTAATTTCGGATTTTCTGGGTTTTGATCTATTTAACATTGTTACTTTTAAGTTTTGTTGGTTCCATGTTGTAGAGTAGCTCGTTCTACCCCATTTTGACCTAAGGAAGTCTGGATTTGGACTCCGGATGAGGGTTTTATGCATCATGGCAGCCATGGTTTCTTGGTGTGCTTCTTCTCGGAAATTTGGAGAAGTAGCACAGTCCTGAGCCGCATGGCAGCACTTGACCGCATGACAAGTTCATGCGGCAAGTATTCATTTTGAGCCGCACAGAATTCTGCCTTTGGCAGCCGCATAGGATTCCATATCCCCTGGCCGCATGGGACTTGACTTGGATCGAGCCGCATAGCCTTGCTCAGACTGAGCCACATAAGACCCTGCCCTGCCCAGCCGCATGGAAACATTCTTCCTTGGACGCATGAGACTTAATTTGCCTCAGCCGCATATGACTAATTCTCTGAGCCGCATGGAGCTCACTCCCCGCGAGCCGCATAGGCTCTGTTACCCCGAGCCGCATGTGACTCATCTAAATTGGGCCGCATGGGATTTCGTCCAACCTGACCGCATGAACCCATATCAGTTGAGCCGCATTTGAAGTTATTTCCAGCCGCATAAGAATTGTTATCCCTGGCCGCATAAGATCCTGTTGTCTCAGCCGCATAGAATTCTGCCTGGACCCAGCCGCATGGACTTCCCTGTCGTGCCCTGTTACATTATTATTGCTACTATTGTTACTATTGTTCTTTTATTATTATCATGTATCTTGTAACTTCAGTACAACATGAGTACGCTTTACCTCTATTAGATATTTTACGCTCATTTTATATCCTTACGCCTTTTGTCCTGAACTTGAAAATCATGAATTCATTTGTATGTTTGGAATTGATAATTGAACACGACCTGATAGTGACCCGTAGTGGTGCACTCCTGACATGATAACCTGGCATGACCTGATAGTGGCCCGTCGTGGCGCACTCCTGACAAAGTACACCTGACATGATAACCTGACATGATTTCTCGAATAGCTGTTGCGACGGCTACCTGACATGACATGACCAGTATAATTGATCCTGACACCGTGGGCAATTGTGCTTGTACAAATAATCCAGTCCTGTCTTGCATCATGTCTAGGAGGGGACTCCTGAGTACCACGGTCAGGAGTACCTACTGAAATGGACTAAGGTTAATGACTAGTATAATTCACTAGACATGAAGAGATGTTCCCCAGTTACAGGCGATCCCGTTATCCCGGCCGCAAATGTTTGGACATGTAGCCTGCCGACGAGTAGGGCACATTTCCAGCCCACTGTCATGTGGGGCACTCTTGATTGTCACTTAAATAATTGAACTCTATTGTCACTCTAATGTATTGTACTCTCTGAATTGTCACTATAATGATTGCCGGGATAACCTGGATAGCTGCAGGGCCTGTGACTACTTGGAGCATCTCGTTGCATCTTGCTAGTAATTAGGATTGTGATAACCCTAGTTAGTTAATGTAGAAAGCCGTAGGCAATGATTGGCCGTGATTGCTTGGATGGAGTCTAGTCCAGTATAGTATTGTCTAGAATTGATTAATTGTAAGATTGTACCAGAATGATTGAATGATTGTCACTCCAGATTGTCACTATAATGATTGTCACTCCAGATTGTCACTATAATGATTGTCACTCCAGATTGTCACTCTAATGCCTTGTACTCTCCAGATTGTCACCATAATGATTGTCACTCCAGAATGTTACTTGACCTAATTTCTTATATTTATCTTGCCGATAAATGGTGAGAGAAACCAAGTTCCGTTCAGACGAAGGGTTACAACCCCGGTCCTTATTTGGTTTACGGGTTGTAACCTGGCTATCTGAATAGTCCCATGGTTATCTCATCGTATATCATCCTGTCATGCTTTCTTTCCATATGTCCTGTCTTCTAGTGATTCTATACAAGATTGTCTTTTATAATTACCCATCATGCTTTTCTTAAACCACTGCTTTTTATGTAATTGTATTCTTGTGCTAATTTGCTGGTTTTAGTTCCTAAGTGAAGCCTCCTTTGTGGCACTTGCTCTTTCTGGGGTCTGACCCAGCTGGTTTTGTATGGCCAGATACCGGAGCAGCACCAAAGGATCTCCCTGCTTTTCAGCCCGATGGTGGTCACCAGGCGTAACCAGGGCAACGAGTGGGTTTATTTTTGCTCTCCACTCGATTGTAAAATTATTCTTTTGAGGCGTTTAGCCGCCGAGCAAGTGTTAGCTCGTTTGCAACTTTATTTACTGTCTGCCTACGGGCTGTAAGCATGATTGGCAACTCGAGGTTGATCATGTATGACTTAAACTCTTGCTAGTCCTTACATTTTGTACGACTAGCTTCATGATCATCTGGATATGTAATGTTTGGGACGCCTTACAATTGTATATTTGGTGATCTGATATCTTGTGATTATTATTAGTTGGTTGAGATTGAGACAATAGGCTATTTTATGACCTTAAGAGACTGATGGATTGTAGTGAAACCCTCACATATCTAGACAGCCGTGACCGTATAGCGGTGTGGATTCCATTCCGTTATACGTAGCTGGCTATGTCTGCCCCCGCTCTCCAGTATTCTGGATCTGGGACGTGACATTTTCCATGGACCGAACTATGCTGAGTGGTCTCGGTCGATACGTCTCTCCCTGATCTCTAGGCGAAAGATCACATTTCTGGAAGGTACTGAAATCAAAACTGTTAATGATGCTAGTAAATTGCTTGATTGGAGATGTATGAAAGCGCTATTGGTTCAATGGGTTCTTAATACCATTGATCCGTCTCTGAAGAAATCTTTGCCGTACTTTGAGGAGGTTTATCCATTGTGGAACTTGTTGGAGAAAAGATTTGTTGTTAGCAATGGCACTCGGATGCAACAAATTAAGGTGGCTTTGGCCGAGTGCAAACAAACGGCGTCGATGTCTGTGGAAAGCTACTTTGGAAATTTGCAGTCTTTGTGGGATGAACAAGCTACTTATTTTCTATTGCCTACTTGTACCTGTGGTAAACTTGCTGCAAATCTACAGGCTATGAGGGATGAAGACCATTTTTATGACTTTATGTATGGGTTGAATGCTGAGTTGTATGGTCATACCCGATCTAATCTTCTGGCTCAGGATCCTCAGCCAAGTTTAGATCGGACATACCAGGCAGTCCGTGAGGAGGAGGATATGCGAAGATCTCAGGTCCAATCCGCTACCGAGGAGGTGTTGGCGCTGGCTATCAAGACTTTACCTCGTCTTTCTACTACTTCTAATAGTAGAACCTCAGATTCTAGGGACAAATCAGGTATGATCTGTACTCATTGCAAGAAAATAGGTCATGATGTTGCAACTTGCTTTGCCAAGATTGGCTATCCAGAGTGGTGGACGACTCGTCCTCGGCGTGAGGGCGGACGTGGTGATGGTGGTGGCAGAGGCCCGACACCACAGCAGAGACGTGATGGGGTACGCGGTGCTGGTGGCGCAGGAGTTGTTTATCATGTCGCTGCTGCTGGTTATGGTGACCCTGCTGGTCTTGTTGGGAGTTCGGCGGATATGATGCATGGAGGATATCATTCACCACTCTCAGGTGAACAATGGCAGAAACTGATGAGCTTGCTGGGTAACGATAATCCTTCCAACCCTAGTTCTTCAAACTCTGATCGTCTGATGGGTAAGAATTCTTCTGTCACTTGGATATTCGATACTGGGGCTACTCTTCATGCGACAGGTTCTTGTGACTGTTTAGTTGATTGATTTGAGGGCCCTATCTGTCCTATGATTTTGCCTGATGGGAGCACTATTGAGGTTGTTCTAAGAGGCAAAGTATTTTTGACCGCTTCATTGTTGTTGACGGATGTTCTTTATGTTCCGACATTGACTTGCAACTTGATCTCTGTCCCACAATTGATTGGTGCCAGAAATTGTGATATATTATTTACTCCTGATTTGTGTTTTGTTCAGGACCGAAGTACGAGGATGGTGATTGGAGCAGGTGAACAAAGGGGTGAACTTTACTTCTTGGGGGAGGTTCCAGCTTCTTTGGCTTCGGTGATCCTGGCATGCAGAGAGAGTGATTCCGAGGTTTGGCATAGTAGACTGGGACATCCTTCAGATAAAGTAATGCAGACTTTACCTTTTCTCTCTGGTAGTAGTGTATTTTCTCATAAGGCTTGTGATATTTGTCATCAAGCTAAATAGACTCGTGATACTTTTTCTGATAGTAGTAGTCGTGCTTTGAGATGCTTTGAACTTATACACTGTGATCTGTGGGGACCATATCGTGTTCCGTCATCTAATGGGGTACGATATTTTTTGACTTTGGTGGATGATTTTTCTAGAGCTGTTTGGGTTATTTTATTGAAGGATAAGTGTGCTGTTGATTCTATGTTTCTTAAATTCATTGCTATGGTGAAGCGTCAGTTTGGGGCCGATGTACGTCGTGTGCGGAGTGACAATGGCACTGAATTTAATTATTTACGAGGTTATTTTTTATCTCAAGGTATATTGTTCCAAACATCCTGTGTTGGGACACCTCAACAGAATGGAAGGGTGGAACGAACGACATATTTTAAATGTAGCCAGGTCATTGAGATTTCAGGGTTCTCTTTCTGTGAATTTTTGGAGGGAATGCGTTCTGGGTGCATGTTATTTGATAAATAGAACACCTTCTAGTATCTTGCATTTTAAGTCTCCTTATGAAGTTTTATATGGTTCGGCTCCTTCGTATGATCATCTACATATTTTTGGTTGTCTGTGCTATGCGTATGATTTGAAATTCCGACATGATAAATTTGCTAGCAAGAGTAGAAAATGTATCTTTGTTGGGTATCCACTTGATAAAAAGGGATAGAAACTGTATGATTTGAAGACTGGTGAATTTTTTGTGTCCCGCGATGTTACTCTTTTATGAAAAAGAATTTTCTGGGTGTGGCTCTGCTAACGAGATGTCTTCTGCGACACGCCATACATCTGTTGAGGTGCTGGAAGACGATATAGAGGCTTTTGGGATGGTGCCGGCTACGGTGGCTGAGGCCAGAGTGGTTGCTGACGGCTCGGCACCGAGTGGCAAAGATGCACAGGTAGCTGCAGAAGTATTGACAGGCGAGTTCGCTGGGGGTAATGCGGATACTACTGATGATACAGGGGATACAGTGTTGCCAGAGGTGCCCGACGGGGTAGTATTGGGAAGAGGAATGAGAAAAAAATCACAGCCAGTGCGATTACAGGATTTTGTGACGAATGCTGTTCGAAGTAAAAGTTTCCCCCTTCACCATAGTTCATCTGTTCCCGTCACTTCCTCAGGTACTTCGTATCCTCTAACACAATTTCTAAGTTATGACATATTTACTGCTGGACACAGAGATTTTTTTGCAACTATCACTGCAGGTGTTGAGCCTACTTCATATCGCCAGGCCTCGCGAGATTCAGGTTGGCGCGCGGCTATGCAAACTGAAATAAAGGCTCTGGAAGATAATGGGACATGGAGTCTTGTCGATTTGCCTCCTGGGAAGAAAGTACTGGGAAGTCGATGGGTGTACAAAATTAAGTACAACTCCGACGGAAGTGTTGAGCGCTTAAAGGCACGGCTGGTTGTGTTCGGTAATCATCAGGTTGAGGGTATCGACTATTCAGAGACATTAGCCCCGATAGCTAAGTTGCCTACAGTTCGGGCGTTCTTGGCTGTTGCAGCTGTGAGAGGCTGGAATTTGCACCAGATGGATGTGCACAATATTTTTCTTCATGGAGATCTGACAGAAGAAGTATATATGAAGTTGCCGCCAGGTTTTTCGCATAGTGAACCCAATAAAGTGTGTCGCCTACGTAAGTCTCTATATGGATTGAAACAGGCACCACGTTGTTGGTTTGCTAAGCTTGTTGCTTCTCTGATATCCTATGGATTTATTCAATCTCATTCTGATTATTCCATTTTCTCTCTTTTTAAAGGGAAGGTAGAGTTGCATGTTCTGATCTATGTGGATGATATGATTGTGTCTGGTAATGACTCAGGTGCTTTAGATGCTTTCAAAAAGTACCTTAGTTCTTGCTTTCATATGAAGGACCTTGGTGTGTTGAAGTACTTTCTTGGCATAGAGGTGGCTCGGAGTGCAGAAGGAATTTTCTTGTGTCAAAGGGAGTATGCTTTGGATATCATTTCAGAATACGGCTTGATGGGGTCTCGACCTGCTGGTTTTCCCATGGAGCCCAATCACAAGCTGGCAGAATCGACTAGTCCAAAGATGGCGTATGCAGAGACTTATCGGAGGCTGGTTGGGAGGTTGATTTATCTATCATTTACTCGCCCTGACTTAGCCTATGCTGTGCATATCTTGTCTCAATTCTTACAGGAGCCTCGACAAGATCATTGGCATGCTATTTTGAGAGTTGTCAGATATCTCAAACATACACCGGGATAGGGTATTCTTTTGAAAGCTGATTGTGATCTCCGTCTTTCTGGTTGGTGTGATTCCGACTGGGCAAGTTGTCCCTTGACTCGCCGCTCTGTTACAGGCTGGTTGGTGTTTCTGGGGGATCTTCTATTTCTTGGAAGACCAAGAAGCAACCAACTATTTCTAGATCTTCCGCTGAAGCTGAATATCGATCTCTTGCTATGCTTGTTTGTGAGTTGAAATGGTTGAAGGAGTTATTGGTGTGTTTGGGCGTTCCCCAGGAGTCTGCTATGTCGGTGTATTGTGACAGTCAGTCAGCCCTGCACCTGGCTCAGAACCCGGTATTTCATGAGCGCAGTAAGCATATTGAGGTGGATTTGCATTTTGTTCGCGATGCTATTAAAGATGGCACCGTAGTAGCCTCGCATGTTCCTACTTCTTCTCAACTGGCTGACATTTTCATCAAGCCCCTTGGAAAGCATGTGTTTGATTCTTTACTTCCCAAGTTGGGCATTTGTGACTTGCATGCTCCAACTTGAGGGGGGTGTTAGATTATATTTGTAACTAATGTAAATATGGCCCATAAGCCCAATCGTGTAGCACTATATATATTGTAAACAGCCCCCATCAATGAGAACAAGGCATCATTATTTCCTATATTTTTTGAGCTAGTTACTTGCTTGGTTATAAATGTTGGAGTTTTTCCTTTCCTTGAACTTGTAGAGAGCTTGCTCTCAACAAGCCATGTAAGTTTAGTCCCACATTGGAGAGAAAAACTCATGTGTATCTCAATATAACCCCTCTTGAGGACTAGAGCGATGCATATGGGGTGATGACCCTAAGAAGGGGACCATGTGGGTAATTTCACATGAAGGTAAGGATAAGACACATATTAAAAGCATTCATGTTTTTTAGCCAAGCTCAATTTAATTCCATTGGGGCTAAGCCTCAAAGGGGCTTAGCAACTTGGATTCGGACTCGAGCTCGGGCTCATGGGTTCATGAGACGTAATGGGCTCATGAGACATAATGTGGCATTTTGTTGGGCGGTGCCAGGTTGGACGCTACTAGGTGCACTGGGCGCTTGGTCGCGTGGGCGCCGGGCGCGCATGCATTGGCACACTGTGGCGTTGTAACTCTCAGAATGTGGCTGTCCACGCTCTGAACCATTCCAAAATGTGCGATAATGGATCGAATAATTTCGGATCTAACATTCAACGTCGTGCACGTTTTGGATCTGAGCGGTTAAAGTAAAACACTATAAGTAGAGACTCTCTCTTCTCTCAGAAAGGAACTTCTCACGATTTTTTCCAGAGAGAGAAGAGAGTGCTTCTGCGTCGACGTCCTATGGTTTTTTTCGTTCGGCCGAGGAGTCTACGAGCATATTGGCAGAGCGTTCCAGAATTCTAACGAACTTGCTGGTTCCTAGAAGCTGACCGTGTGGACGGATCTAGCTTTGAGCGCCGGTGTTCTTACACCCCAGCAAGATTTCTCTTCCTCATTCTTCTTCTTCCTCTACTGTAAACGTTCTGTCTCAATCACAACTAGTTTGTGAGAAAGAACGTCTTCTACTGTAATCAAATTTTTTTTAGCCTCCACCTCGATGCTGTCATATATCGGAAGCACGACTTTCAGTCGAGAGCCTTCTAATTACGTTTTCTCACAGAGTTTTCTTCTATAATTATGCCTAGAGACTAACAATCTCAAAGCTAGATAAGAAGATGAAAAACTCTCGTGCTTCTCTCCTCGATACCAGCTTTAACAAGTTGGAGAAATTCGACAGAGAACATTTCCAAATCTGGAAGAGGAAGATCACCCTCAATCTTCAACTCGTGGACGTTGACCATGTATTGGTTGAGGATGAACCGACGATTCCAGAAGGTAGTAGTGCAGACGCTATTGTTGCTGCACATGTCAAGCAGAGCAAGTAGAAAAGGGAAAAATAACATATGTAAACTACTGATTCTCAATTCTATGGAAGATTCTCTGGCAGAGTCATATTCCAAGAAGGTAAAGGCCAAAGAGATCTGAGATTCTTTGGAAAAGCTGTATGAAGATGATAAGAACAGGTCCAAAATTTTTATCGTCGAGAAGTACTACAAGTGGCTCTTCGAAGACGAAAAGGCGATGCTGCCTCAAGTGAAGGAATTTCTGAAGTTACGCCAGAAGTTGGATGACAAGAAGATGCCCCTCGTCGACAAGTTTGTCGTTGGAGGGATAGTCTCGAAACTTCATGCTGGATGCAGCAACTTCTATGCAAGAATGCATCAGAAGAAGCTGGACATTAGTATGGATGATCTCTTGCAAGAGATCCATGTTGAGAACGAGATAAAAGATGGACTCCATGTCCAAATAACTGGCTAAAGCCAACTTGGTACAGACTAGAGAATTCAAAGGGAAGCAGAAGGCTTCCTGTAAGCCCCTAGATTTCAAAAAATAAATAAATAAATAGTTTTTATAATTTTCAATAACATTTAATTTAAATACGTATTTTGTAGCATATTTCGTATTTTCTTGGTTTTCGTAATGCCTTGAAATTTTTCCTAACTTATAGATTTTTCCTTGGCCGGCATACCGTCCAGACAGATTTTCTACATTTTAGATATTTTCGATTTTAGATATTTTGATGAATAGTGTTTTGGATATTTTGATGAATAGTGTTTAGATATTTTCATGAATAGTGTAGAAGCACCCTATTACCCAATGAACATTTGGTTTTGTTTGAATGGCCATGATTGACTTAGATTTTGACATAGATCACGATCCGACGGCTAAGATTAATTCCCCCTTCTATATATACCCTTTCACTTTCTCTCTCCTCTATCTTTTCATTCTCTTCACTCTCTCTTCATTTCTTCTTCCTTTCTCTTCCCTTGGAGCTTTGCTAGGAGCTTGGCCTTGAGGTCTAGAGTGTGGTTTCGTACCCCTCTTGGTGGTGGACTAGAAGATTAGGCTTGGAGCTTAACCTAGGCAAGTGTATCTTGCTCAAAAGTGGCATGACCATACTTTATTTTTGTTTTCCATGGAAACTAGAGTTTTATTGGCCTATAATTTGCTTCTTTAAATTGTTAACATGTTTAGTATGTAGCACTTTTGGTTTTGATCGACAGTATTGCGTAGATCTGAGTTTCTAAATATGATTTTCGAGTATTTCGAGGTTTTGATCTATAAAATGTTTTGATTTGTGAAAACTAATACTTCCATGTTGTTGGAAATTCAATTCTATTCAATTTTGATTTTTGAAAGTCCGAATTTCGATTTAAAATGAAGATTTTATGGTCGAAACAAGTTTTGGCAATTTTCTGAATTTCGTTGCTGTTTGAAAAACTGGTATACCGCCGGTATGCCGCAGTATACCGCCGGTATGCCATTTTTGGCACCAGAAACTTACTGTCTTTAGTCCGGTATACCGTCGGTATGCCGCAGTATACAGCCGGTATGTCGTTTTATGCTGTTTTAGGCTGTTTTTGTCCGTTTTTGCCCATTTTTGTCCCTTTTTGATATTTTCTCGATTGTAATAGGATCTTAACATGATTAGATGACCTTGGATAGTTAAAGAATGATTATACACTCTATATACATGGTACATGCTTATGTTTACGTATTGTTCCATGTCCAAATTATAGATAGTGGCCTGTTATGGTGCACTCCAGATTACTATATATGCCTAGCTCGATATAGTGGCTCGTAGTAGCGCACTCATGACTTGATTTTCTTATTAATTTCTAGACCCTAGAAAGTTAGTTTGAGTATAGTGTCACCCCACATTGGACTTGGAATTGACCGGAGTTGACCAGTTGACCAAAGTCAACTATAAGTCAACCTCTGACCCAGTTTGTCTTAGTTTGCCCTAGTTAACTAGACATTATAGTATGTCTTTTCATCCTGATTAGCTATTGTATTATCTCATCTTTAGGACTGTGGCTTCACTCCGAGCCTTGATTCATATTGATAGCAGGATCCCAGGCAAGTACATCTACACACTCATTTACTGTCTTTTAATGCTAGAACATGTATTAACCCTATTAAAATACTGATCCTTGAGGTAGCAAGTTGTCTTCACATGTTGTATTACTTTCACTACTTGCCATGCTTATACTGCTCCCAGTATCTCCCACATGTTTTTACTGTTCTCATATCTCTCACATGTTTAAATAACGGGTTAAGGGAAAACTGTTAGTATTGTACGTGAACATGACCCCCTTCTCCGTATGTATTTACCGCGCTCGACGACATTCTATATGTAACCTTGCCGTAGGTTCTGATCTCGCATTTGTGTATGGATATACGCCGATGCCGTTCGTACACGTATGTACATGCCAGAAAAACTTGATATGTGCCACTGTACATCCTGATTACCTATTGACCGATTCACGTACATACTACAGTTTTAAACTTTTAAACTATATGTTGTCATTTCTAAAAAGAACCAATTAAACCATGATATGCCATGTTCCCTATGTTACTATGATACTGTGATCCCAGTTGTACCATGAGGCCATATTTTCCAGTATTTCCTATTTTATAGACTTATCACACCATGTTTCTTGTTGTACATCTCTTTTATTATATGTTCAGTATTTTAGTTGTAGAGGTTGTACTTGCTCCCGTCCTGACAGGATAACGTTGTAGGTATCCTTACTGAGGAGGAGTTGCTCTGCGACTCATATTATGGAGTTACTGCCGAGGACCCGGCTTTGCCATACGAGGATGTTCCTGCGGGGAGACTCGTCTAGTTTGCTTAGCTGCTTGGGATACTTAGTGTAGTCATGTATTAGACTATGTATTTTGTAACTGGACATGTATCCAGTTTTATATTTCAGACTTGTACTTTGGACTTATTTCTATATATGAGATGACTTTTGTGTTTGGAGCATTTATGATTCTTCTTCACTTATAGAACTGTTAGCACATTTAGTCTTATCTTGTTATCTCTAGAACAGCTTACTGCGCTTTATCTTAAGCGTAGGCTGGACATGGCTCGGCCCGGCCCAACAATTTGGGTAACGGGTCGTGACATGTTTTTAGTGGTGGCCCACGCAGGTCCTGACTAAACTGTTTGGTTACGTTATTGTACCAAGCATGCCTGCAATTAGGAACTTAAGGTAATTAGACAACATTAGGAAAGACGCTTAGAACACCTAGAGAAATGCTAGGATTGCAACATAGAAAATATGTCACATGTTTGCTATTATAATTAGATTTCCTTGCATATGATTGCTTACTTTAAAATAAGTCCTTACAAGTCTTTTTATGTGTAATTTAGATGGTGCTTACTCGTTCATCCCAGTATGTTACCCCCGAGAATGGGGCCCTCCATATCCAGTCAGCTGACCAGTTGACTGATACATCGCCACCTACCACATTTCCCCACTCCATAGATCCACAGACCCAGATACCACCTTCCACATCCCAGTCCCAGCAGGCCCCGATACTTCCACCACCCCCTATCACTATACCCACCCAGGCATCCGTCACACTCGACGGGAACCAGCTGCTCATACTGATCCAGGAGTTCCTAACAACCCATCAAGAGCAGACTACCCTACTCCGCCAGAGCATGGAGCGTTCTGAGGGACGTCCCGTGGTCCCACCACCTGTAGAGGCACGGCAGAAAGCGGGGACGATCAAGGACTTCATGGGTCTGAATCCCAAGGAGTTCTCAGGGACTGAGGGCATAGTAGTAGCTGATGACTGGCTAGATTCGGTAGAGAGGAAGCTTCTGGGAGTTAGGATGCCGGATGACCTTCAGGTCGAGGCAGCAGGATTTCTGCTGATAGACTTAGCCGGAGTCTGGTTCAGGAATGAGCCGTTATTCGCGAGAGGTAGAGCCACTTGGGACCAGTTCAAGACCCAGTTCAAGAAGAAATTCTTCTCGACCACTGCTAGAGTAGCCATGGGGCTACGATTCCAGAACATCCAGCAGGGGAACCGTTTTGTTGACGAGTATGCGGCAGAGTTTAGTCGCCTGAGCCGTTTTGCTCCTAGTCTGGTTGCTGATCCAGAGGAGATGACCCGTAGGTTTTGCTATGGTCTAGTTCCAGACATTGGCATTCTTATAGTGGCGAACGGTACGACTGACTACTACCAGAGCCTAGAGTTAGCCCGGAGCATTGAGGAGCATCTTCTGTCATGCAAGAGGCCGGCTTCTGTACATCATGAGGGACCGTCCAAGCATCAGGCTTTCCAGCAGAGAGCACCGACGCCACCCCAGCAGACTTACCGTCCCCCTACATCACATCTCCCGACCCAGCCAGTTAGAGCCTCGGGACCTCAGCAGCAGCAGAAGGGGACTACGTGTTCATTCTGTAGAAGGGTAGACCACGACGCTTTCGTTTGTAGGAAGAGGTTGGGGCAGTGTTTAGCTTGTGGGTCTGCCATCCATCAGATTCGGGACTGTCCAGTAGCCAAGGGACCCCAGGGGAAGACTTATAGCCTAGTCCTTGAGCCGGAGCCGGAACAGGTTTCTGGAGGTTAGTTTTGATCGTGGCCTTAGTCATTTGTTGCATTGCTTGTTATGTTAGAATGTTTGTAGAGTCTTCTATCCTTGTAAATTTCGAGGACGAAATTTTTCAAGAAGGGAAGATTTGTAAGCCCCTAGATTTCAAAAAATAAATAATAAATAGTTTTTATAATTTTCAATAACATTTAATTTAAATACGTATTTTGTAGCGTATTTCGTATTTTCTTGGTTTTCGTAATGCCTTGAAATTTTTTCTAACTTATAGATTTTTTCTTGGCCGGCATACCGTCCAGACAGATTTTCTACATTTTAGATATTTTCGATTTTAGATATTTTGATGAATAGTATTTTGGATATTTTGATGAATAGTGTTTAGATATTTTCATGAATAGTATAGAAGCACCCTATTACCCAATGGACATTTGGTTTTGTTTGAATGGCCATGATTGACTTAGATTTTGACATAGATCACGATCCGACGGCTAAGATTAATTCCCCCTTCTATATATACCCTTTCACTTTCTCTCTCCTCTCTCTTTTCATTCTCTTCACTCTCTCTTCATTTCTTCTTCCTTTCTCTTCCCTTGGAGCTTTGCTAGGAGCTTGGCCTTGAGGTCTAGAGTGTGGTTTCGTACCCCTCTTGGTGGTGGACTAGAAGATTAGGCTTGGAGCTTAACCTAGGCAAGTGTATCTTGCTCAAAAGTGGCATGACCATACTTTATTTTTGTTTTCCATAGAAACTAGAGTTTTATTGGCCTATAATTTGCTTCTTTAAATTGTTAACATGTTTAGTATATAGCACTTTTGGTTTTGATCGACAGTATTGCGTAGATCTGAGTTTCTAAATATAATTTTCGAGTATTTTGAGGTTTTGATCTATCAAATATTTTGATTTGTGAAAACTAATACTTCCATGTTGTTGGAAATTCAATTCTATTCAATTTTGACTTTTGAAAGTCCGAATTTCGATTTAAAATGAAGATTTTATGGCCGAAACAAGTTTTGGCAATTTTCTGAATTTCGTTGCTGTTTGAAAAATCGGTATACCGCCGGTATGCCGCAGTATACCGCCGGTATGCCATTTTTGGCACCAGAAACTTACTGTCTTTAGTCCGGTATACCGCCGGTATGCCGCAGTATACCGCTGGTATGCCGTTTTATGCTGTTTTAGGCTGTTTTTGTCCGTTTTTGCCCATTTTTGTCCGTTTATGATATTTTCTCGATTGTAATAGGCTCTTAACATGATTAGATGACCTTGGATAGTTAAAGAATTATTGTATACTCTATATACATGGTACATGCTTATGTTTACGTATTGTTCTATGTCCAAATTATAGATAGTGGCATGTTATGGTGTACTCCAGATTACTATATATGCCTAGCTCGATATAGTGGCTCGTAGTAGCGCACTCATGACTTGATTTTCTTATTGATTTCTAGACCCTAGAAAGTTAGTTTGAGTATAGTGTCACCCCACATTGGACTTGAAATTGACCGGAGTTGACCAGTTGACCAAAGTCAACTATAAGTCAACCTCTGACCCAGTTTGTCTTAGTTTGTCCTAGTTAACTAGACATTATAGTATGTCTTTTCACCCTGATTAGCTATTGTATTATCTCATCTTTAGGACTGTGGCTTCACTCCGAGCCTTGATTCATATTGATAGCAGGATCCCCGGCAAGTACATCTACACACTCATTTACTGTCTTTTAATGCTAGAACATGTATTAACCCTATTAAAATACTGATCCTTGAGGTAGCAAGTTGTCTTCACATGTTGTATTACTTTCAGTACTTGCCATGCTTATACTGCTTCCAGTATCTCCCACATGTTTTTACTGTTCTCATATCTCTCACATGTTTAAATAACGGGTTAAGGGAAAACTGTTAGTATTGTACGTGAACATGACCCCCTTCTCCGTATGTATTTATCGCGCTCGGCAACATTCTATATGTAACCTTGCCGTAGGTTCTGATCTCGCGTTTGTGTATGGATATACACCGATGCCGTTCGTGCACGTATGTACATGCCAGAAAAACTTGATATGTGCCACTATACATCCTGATTACCTATTGACCGATTCACGTACATACTACAGTTTTAAACTTTTAAACTATATGTTGTCATTTCTAAAAAGAACCAATAAAACCATGATATGCCATGTTCCTTATGTTACTATAATACTGTGATCCCAATTGTACCATGAGGCCATGTTTTCCAGTATTTCCTATTTTATAGACTTATCACACCATGTTTCTTATTGTACATCTCTTTTATTATATGTTCAGTATTTTAGTTGTAGAGGTTGTACTTGCTCCCGTCCTGACAGGATAACATTGTAGGTATCCTTACTGAGGAGGAGTTGCTCTGCGACTCATATTATGGAGTTACTGCCGAGGACCCGGCTTTGCCATACGAGGATGTTCCTGTGGGGAGACTCGTCTAGTTTGCTTAGCTGCTTGGGATACTTAGTGTAGTCATGTATTAGATTATGTATTTTGTAACTGGACATGTATCCAGTTTTACATTTAAGACTTGTACTTTGGACTTATTTCTATATATGAGATGACTTTTGTGTTTGGAGCATTTATGATTCTTCTTCACTTATAGAACTGTTAGCACATTTAGTCTTATCTTGTTATCTCTAGAACAGCTTACTGCGCTTTATCTTAAGCGTAGGCTGGACATGGCTCGGCCCGGCCCAACAATTTGGGTAACGGGTCGTGACACTTCCCATCACATGAAAAAGGACTCCACTAATCTAAAAGTGAAGGGTCCTTCGTTCAAGCAACAGTAGTCCAAGTCCCACGTCAATTGTGGCAAGAAGGGCCACTAAAGAGTGAATGAAAATCCAAGCCCAAACAAGCTGAGCAAGGTGAGCCTAGCAAGATTTCTATGGTTTCTAACATTATTGCTATGATCGCTCAGGTCACAGCTGTAGGGCTGACTCTGACTGATGGATTGACACTGGTGCGACCTGCCATGTCTGTTCTGCCAAGGAATGGTTCGTTACGTACCAAGCAACTTCCGAGAAAGTTATCATGGCAAACCAGGCCCAAGCTGAAGTTCTGGGGATCGGGACTATGGAGCTGAAACTTACTTCCGGGAACACTCTGACGCTTCAAGGTGTGAAGCATGTTTCGGTGATTGCTAACAACGTGATCTCTGGGAGCCTGCTTAGCAGCGCAGGCTTGAGGATGGACATTAATGTTGGCCAGATGGTAATGTCCAAAAAGAGAACATACTTCGAAAATGCTTTTCAAACCAAAGGAATGTTTAAAATTCAGCTTGTAAACCAGTCAAATGGAATTAATATAATTGCTCGTTTTGATTATTCTCTTAAATTATGGCATAATAGACTAGGACATGTTCACTGTAAAAGGATAAACAAAATGTCCAATCTAGAACTTATCTCCAAATGTGGGGGTAAGGTAGAGAAGTGTGAAGTATGTGCTCAGACAAAGACCACAAAGAAACCCTTTCATTGGGTCAATCGAAGCACAGATCTTCTAGAGTTGGTGCACTCCGATATCTGTGACTTCAAGCAATTCTCTACAAAGGCCGGGATGAAGTATTTCATAACCTTCATGACTTCTCAAAGTACGCGTTCGTCTACTTGCTCAAGTCTAAAGATGAAGCATTCGAGAAGTTCAAAGAGTTCAGAGCCGAGGCTGAGCGACAAACTGGACAATAACTCAATAGGCTAAGAAGTGATCGAGGCAGAGAGTATCGGTCTCATGAATTTACATCGTTCTACAAAAACAATGGAATCATCAACGAGACTACTGCTCCGTATTCTCCTCAATCTAACGGAGTAGCAGAGAGAAAGAACATAATGTTGACAGAAATGATGAACTAAATGCTGTTAACTGCGGGCCTTCCAAAATGCTAATGGGGAGAAGCTGTATTGATGGTCACTTTTATTCTGAATAGAATGCCATATGCAACTTCAGATGTAACTCCTCATGAAATCTGGTTCAAAATCAGACCTAACTTGAATGTCATTCGAGTGTAGGGGTGTCTGGCTTATATGAAGCTCCCAGATATGAAGATTCAGAAGCTGGGGACAAGGACTACGAAGACGATCTTGTTGGGGTATGCCGAGAAGAGTGATGCTCAGAGATTTTTTGATATTGAGTCAAATTATATCATCGAATCTCAAGATGCTGAATACTTTGAAGACAAGTTTGCAAGGCACAAGAATATTGTTCTTACGGATATTCCAGAGAATGATGAAGGTGCAAAGGAGACTGAGATCTCCAATAAGCCGGTAATACAATATAAAGTTGTTTCTGAGAAGACAACGATTGAACTAGAACTCACTGAGCCTTTTACGAAGTGAGCGAGGAGGCCGAAGAACTTCGGAGATGACTTCGTCATCTATCATATGGAAACAGATCCGCTTACCTATGATGAGACGATGAAGACCAAAGATGCTGTCTTCTAGAAGGAGGCGATATATAATGAAATTGACTCAATCACCTCCAATAACATTTGGGTGTTGGTTGATTTACCTGAATGAGCAAAACCTATCAGATGCAAGTGGATATTCAAGAAGAAGATTAAAGCCGATGGAACCATTGACAAGTTCAAAGCCAGGCTTGTGGCCAAAGGGTTTTCTCAGAAGCAGGGGATCGACTACTTTGACACGTATTCTCCAGTAGCCCATATGACAACCATCAAATTGTTAACTGCTCTTGCAGCAATACACAAGCTGGTGATACATCAGATGGATGTGAAAACAATATTCCTGAATGACGAGCTAACCGAAGAGATTTACATGCAACAGCCAAAAGGGTTTGTCGTCAAAGGTCTTGAAGACAAAGTCTGCAAGTTGGTGAAATCTCAATACGGTTTCAAGCAAGCTTCCAAAATGTGGCATGAGAAGTTTGACAAAGTCATAAGGTCAAATGGCTACAGGGTCAGTGAAACAGACAAGTGTGTCTATATAAAATTTGCTGACGGAAGATGAGTCATCGTTTTTCTATACGTGGAAGACATGCTAATCATAGGTACGGATATAAGCTGCGTGACGGAGACAAAGAAGTTCCTCTCGACAAAGTTCGATATGAAGGACTTGGAGGATGCTGGTGTTATCTTGGGACTCAAGATCATCCGGAAAGACACTGGATTGGCGCTGTCACAATTTCATTACATTGAAAAGATGCTCACTCGCTACGGGTATCAAGATCTTCCTATAATTGATACGTTTTACCGCGGTGATCAGATGCTGGAGCCAAACTCGAGTGAAAGCGTCAGGCAGCTGGAGTACGCTAGCATCATCGGGAGTTTGATGTACACTACTACTGCCACTAGGCATGACATAGCTTTCTGTAAGCCCCCTCATTTTTGGATCTTATTTTAATTATTTTATATATATATTTTAATTTATTAAAGTCAATAATGACTATGTTAGTAGTTTACTGTAGCTTTGATTTTGGAAGCACAACAAATATTGTTTTCTCAAATCCAGTTTCATATTTGAATTCTAGACTCGTCCACCTTGAGTTGGATATATCATATCCCATCCAATTTTTCTTTTCAATATTCCTTTGACTTTGCACAATTTTGGGCCAACTTAGGCCAATTTGAGCCATTGACGTAATTTTAAGCCAACTTTTAATTTGATTTTTGGACTTGACATAGATCGAAACCGTATGACCCAATATATGATTTTGATCAATTTTGAGTCTATAATGCACATGCCTAGGGTGTACCATCCAATCGAGTTCTCATGTGCTACTTATTTGCAAATGGCACATGAGACTCATTAAGTTGATTTTTCGGGTCCAATTTGATTAGTACTGCTACTCGGACCCTAACTTAGTCAATCCTACTAGTTTGAGCCTAATTAAGAGTACCAAAATCAAGTATACATATATTTAAGAGAATTCTAGAGGTTTAATTAAAGCCATATGTAATATTCCTTTATATATTTGGCTTGGTCAAACTTCTAACCAAAATAGGAAACCTATTAATAATAGTATGGTTTGGAGAACCAAATCCTATCCAAATTAGATCAAACCAAAGCCCATGCACTATATATATATATATATATATATATATATATATATATATATATATATATATATATATATATATATATATATACCTCTCAAATCCTAACCATCCCCCTCTCTCATAACCGCCCACTACTCCACAAATCCCCCTAAACCTAGCGGACACCACTCCAAATCCGAAACCCTAGCCGACCCTATTTCTTCAAAAAATATAATTTCTCCTCGATTTCTATGCCAACCACCACCACTTGGACGTCCCTCTCAACATTCTCTTCCACCCTAGCAACTGTAAGAGCAACCCTGCGGTCGTTAGAGAGGTGCACGACGCGCTACTTGGGCCAAAACTCTGTCAAATCGAAGTCTGAAACATCACAGCAGATTATTCGATTTGTAGATGATATTTCATCCACTTTTTTTCATCCGTTTCTCCTCAAACCAAATCTGAGAGTTACCTTTGTATGTCTAATCCAACCTCTGATCGCCGGATCTCCTAGTTCCCAACGGTTTGCCCGTGGCGTTGATTCTACGGCAGGGTATCCAGAACTGACGAATTCTGTTGCGGGCCACTTTTTGCCTATCTAAGTTTAGTTTCTAACCTTTTTATATTTTTATTCAGAATCTAGACGTCGATACCTTTCCGACGCATATATGAAAGTTAGGTTTTGCGTCCGTTTACTATTTTTAAAATTTTATGACATTTGCCGTGTCACCGAACTCCGAAAAATTCTGTTTTTCTTGTGTCCAAAGTGTCAAAGTTCTATGAATCCATAATAAACTTTATGTTGTGCAAGATTTAACATTATCTATACTATTTTAACTAATTTCTATGATTTTTATAGAATTTATTAATTTTATTTTATCATTGTTTTGGAACTAAATTAATGAGTCGAATTGATCTATGTGGCATTGATATAAGAACTCTTGTGAATGGATTTCCCTATTGAAAATATCATTATAGAAATATATAAATATTTATAGATAAATTTTAGAATTTAAATATATTTATTTATAATTGTAAAGTATTTACGAGAGGATTTGGTACCTTATGTACATATATAATAGATGCAGTGTTGTAACAACGTTATGACAACTAGGAGGCATAGATACTCATAAAATCGATACATAATATGTTGATATAGAATATTAAATATAATGTATAATAATAGGTGAGCTTGGGAGGATGGACAAGGCCACCGAAGTTGGACAGGCCTTTCCGCAGACAACAGTTACAGGCATGCGTGCCTTGCCTTCGTTACAAATTATTCTTTTCTGTTTTTTTGTTCTTTTTGATTAGCATTGCATGACGTAGGACATTGATACTTAGTGTCTGTTTATAGACGGGTGCCGATATCATGATAATGATATCGAGTATTGACATAAGGCATTACGTACATACTGATGTGTCCATTGACACAATTGTCCATAGGACACCGACACATTCATGATGCGAGGTTTACATGACTATTCGTGGTAGTGACCTCGTGTTAGCATTCCAGATTTTCTTATCAGTATTGCTTTTACTTTCGAGATGACTGTACAGATTTGACATTGCTAGATTCTAGACATGGGATTGGGGAGAACTTGTAACGCCCCAGAAACAGAATACTGGAGAGTGGGGGCGTACATAGCTAGCTACGTATATTGAAAGTGTAATCCACCTCGCTATACGGTCACGGCTGTCTAGATACATGAGGGTTTAACTGCAAGCCAACAGTCTCCTATGGTCATGAACAAGCCTATTGTCTCAATCTCAAGCAAGCAATAATAGTTCCAAGATGTCAGAGCACCAAATATATAATAGCAAGGCGTCCCATACATTACATATTGGATGATCATGAAACTAGTCGTACAAAATGTCAAGACTAGCAAGAGTTCAGTCATACATGATCAACCCTAGGATCTGTCAATCATGTTACAGCCCATAGGCAGACAGTAAATAAAGGTGCAATACGAGCTAACACGTGCTCGCCGGCTAAATGCCTCAAAAGAATAATTTTTACAATAAAGTGGGAGGACAAAAAGAAACCCACTCGTTGCCAGGGTTACGCCTAGTGGTCACCATCTGGCTGGAAGACAGGTGGATCCTCTGGTGCTACTCCGATATCTGGCCACACAAAACTAGCTGGGTCAGACCCCAGAAAGAGCAAGTGCCACAAAGGAGGCTTCACTTAGGAACTAAAACCAGCATATCACAATAGAATATTAAAGTTAAATAATAAATAAAAAACTGATAATAATAGAGATAACAACAGTAAACTGAGTACGAAGAAACCATTCAAGTAGCCAAGTCACAACCCTTAACCCAAACAAGGACCGGGGTTGCAGCCCTTCACCTGAATAGAAACCCGTCTCAAATACTATTGGTATAGTAAAGACAATTAACGAAGAGAGGACACAGAATTATTCTAGTTATTAGCCTTAGTTGAATTCAGTAGGTACTCCTGACCGTGGTATTCAGGGGTCCCTGTCGTAGACATGATGCAGGACAAGACTGGTTTATTTGTACAAGCACAATCGTCCACGGTATCAAGAGGAGGATTACTAGCATGTCAAGATAGCCGTCGCAACGGCGTTCCAGATTACATGTCATGTTTATTTGTCAAGAGTGCGCCATGATGGGCCACTATCATGTGCTATCCTTACATTATAATAAATGAGAAAACTTGCATAAAATAGCTAATGACATGCTCTTAAAGCCAAGGAAAAGATCTACCACTTTCATGTTAGGAGTTGGAAGAAATTTTGGCCACAAATCGGCCAAATAGGGCATAAAATAGCCAAAAATAGCCAAAATAGGCACTATACGGCACTATTCAGCACTATGCGACACTCCATATGCGGCTCGGACACTATGCAGCACTATGCGACACTCCCATATGCGGCTCAGACACTATACGGTACTATGTAGCACTCCCATATACGGCTCGGATACTATGCAGCACTATGCGGCACTATACAGCACCCTCATATGCGGCTCGGATACTATGCGACACTATATGGCATTTCCATATATGGCTCGGATACTATGCGGTACTATACAACACTCCATATGCGGCTCAGACACTATGCGGCACTATACGGTACTATACAGCACTCCCATATGCGACTCAGATACTATGCAGCACTATGCGGCACTATACAGTACTCTCATATGCGGCTCGGATACTATGCAGCATTATACGACACTCTCATATGCGGCTCGGACACTATACGGCATTCCCATATACGGCTCGGATACTATGCAGCACTATACGGCACTATACAGCACTCTCATATACGGCTCGGACACTATGCAACATTATGCGGTATTCCCATATGCGGCTCGGATACTATGCAGCACTATACGGCACTATGCAGCACTCTCATATACGGCTCGGACGCTATACAACATTATGCGGTATTCCCATATGCGGCTCGGATACTATGCAGCACTATACGAGCACTCTCATATGCGGCTCGGACACTATTTATCGTCCCTGCCAGAATCAGCACAGATGAACATAGAAATGGCCGAAAATACTTTTGGCCATAACTTCCTCAAAACAAGTCAAAATCCAACTTTTGAAAGGTCTATTTTGGGTAAAATCGAATTCTCTACAACATGGAACAATCAAAATATGAAAATAATGAAGTTTAATAGATCAAAACCCAAAAAACTGAAAATAATATAAACTTAGATCTACAAAAAAATATCCATCAAAATAGAAAATACCAAGTTCTAAAGTATCTTAGAATCTCGCGAGAAAGATAATAGAACAACAAAAATGGAGTTTATCCATGAAGCAAGTTGTACTTGCCTAAGCTTCTCTTGGTAGATGGAGAAGTTAAGAGAAAGAAGATGAAGAAATAAATGAAGAGTAAAGATGAGAGAGAAAGGGGGTTGGGTTTAAAATAATGATGGTGGTAGTAGGTAAGAGTTTTCTTTTGGTTCATGATGAACCCAAAAGGAAACCAAACCATGCTAAACCGAACCAAGCTAAGCCATAGCCAATGAAATGCCAAAATAACCATGCCATTGCAATATGCTAAAAATAAAATCATGACTAGCTAACCATGACTAATAAAAATACGGACTCAAAATATGTACACGTATACGAAAATACATAACACGGATTTCGAGGGTGACAACTCTACCCACCTTAAAAGAATTCCATCCTCGGAATTTAATTAAAGAGACTAGAGGTGCCGGGACAAGTTACACTATCAGATGCAATCTACAGCTAAGCAATCAATCAACCAATCAAATATGCAAGCAAGGATTCAAAGTGTAAGGTATAAGAAAGATATTATACCTCACGAGTCAAATAGGTCGGGATATCGCGATCGGATATCATCCTCACGCTCCCATGTTGACTCACCCAAAGAGTGATGACCCCAAGCAACTCAGATTAACTTGATAGTCTTGTTCTTGAGTGTCTTCTCTCTTCGGTCCAATATAGACACGGGCCTCTCCTCATACGAAAGGTTGGCATCAACAACCAATTCCAAATGATCCAGGATGTGGCTCGGGTCCGGGATATACCGTCGTAGTTGGGATACATGAAATACGTCATGCATCTCACGTAGCGATGGCGGAAGAGCGAGACGATAGGATACATCTCCTACTCGCTCTAGAATATCAAATGGCCCTATATACCTAGAACTAAGCTTTCCCCGTACGCCAAAATGAATGACGCCACGGTTAGGCAAAATTCTCAGGAATACATGGTCGCCGACAGAAAACTCAAGAGGGCGCCGATGAGAATCGGTCCAATGACGCTGGCGATCTTGGGCAACTCAAAGATGATCTCTGACTCTCCTGACCACCTCAACGGTCTGAGCAATCATTTCTGGACCGAGCATCTGCCTCTCTCCGACATCGTCCCATACTAGTGGGGATCGGCACTTCCTACCATACAGTACCTCGAACGGTGCCATCTGGATAGTAGCTTAAAAACTATTGTTGTACGAGAACTCTTCCAGGTGCAGGTGATCTTCCCACGAACCACCAAAGTCGAGTGTACAAGATCTTAAAATTTCTTCCAAGGTTTGTATGGTACGCTCTGACTGACCATCTGTCTGTGGGTGATACGCTGAGCTGAACTGGAGGTGAGTCCCCAAACTCTCTTGCAGGCTACGCCAAAAGTGCGACGTAAATCTGGAATCTCTATCCGAGGTGATACTGACTGGTACACCGTACAATCTGACAATCTGCCGAAGATACATCTCCGCTAGCTCAGCCGTCGACTGACCAACTCTGAACGGGAGAAAGTGAGCCACCTTCGTGAGCCTGTCTATGATAACCCAAATAGCGTCTCTGCCAGCCGGGGATTTAGGCAATCCACTCACAAAATCTATAGTTATATGCTCCCATTTCCATTCTGGAATTGGCAATGGTTGAAGTAGTCCAGCTGGTCTCTGATGTTCAGCTTTAACTTGTTGGCAGACTAAACAACGAGAGACAAACCGAGCTATCTCCCTCTTCATGCCATTCCACCAAAAGTGCTGGCAGATATCACGGTACATCTTCGTACCACCGGGATGAATGGAATACTGCGAACAGTGGGCCTTTGCTATGATCTCCTGTCTGATATCTCCACTGGGTACACAAAGACGCTTACCATGTCGAAGTGTACCGTCTTTATGAATGCATAACTCTGGTCTTCGTCCCGTCTCACACTCTGCTCTGAGCCGCTGAAGCTTGAAATCTGCCGACTGTGCCATCTGGTTCCTCTCGACTATGCTGGACTGAACCTGCATGCTGGCCATCAATGCCACATTGGTAGGAAGGACAACTTCTATTCCCATCTTTTGAAGATCGGCTAATAACTCCGGCTGCGCTGTGAGAAAATAAACTTCTGTTCTCCTGTTCAATATATCTGCAACAACGTTGGCCTTCCCAGGATGATACTGCAAATTGATGTCATAATTCACAAGCAGCTCTAGGCATCTCCTCTGACGCATGTTAAGATCTTTCTGGGTGAACACATACTTCAAACTCTTGTGGTCGGTAAAAATCTCTACCCTATCTCCATACAAGTAGTGCCTCCAAAGCTTAAGTACAAACACTACTGCTGCCAGCTCCAAGTCATGGGTTGGATAATTTCTCTCATGATCACGAAGTTCTCGTGATGCATAAGCTATTACCTTCCCATGCTGCATCAGAACACATCCTAAACCTCTGTCCGAAGCATCACAATACATTGAGAATCCTCTGGTTCCATCTGGAAGCGTGAGAATAGGAGCCGTCATTAAGCCTTGCTTCAACATCTCAAAAGAATCCTGGCACTCTGCTGTCCAAGCAAACTGCACATCCTTGTGGGTCAATTGGGTCAATGGTACTGAAATTTGAGCAAAGTCTGAAACAAATCGCCGGTAGTAGCCGGCCAAGCCAAGAAAACTGTGAATTTCTACCACTGTGCTAGGTATCGGCCACATTTTAATGGCCACGATCTTCTGGGGATCCACTTCAACTCCTCCTCGGGTGATGATATGACCCAAGTACGAAATGCGATCGAGCCAGAACTTGTATTTGCTGAACTTGGCATACAATTGGTGCTCTCTAAGAATCTGAAGGACCACATAGAGATACTGCTCATGCTCCACCTCACTCTTGCTGTAGACTAGGATATCGTCTAGGAACACAATCACGAACTGATCCAAGTAAGACATGAAGATACGATTCATGAGGGTCCATGAATACGGCCGGCACATTGGTGGCTCCAAATGGCATCACAAGGAACTCCCAATGCCTATATTTTGATCTAAAAGCGGTCTTCGGGATGTCCTGCTCTCTGACTCTAATCTGATGGTATCCTGATCGTAAGTCGATCTTCGAGAATATTGCTGTCCCCTTGAGTTGATCAAATAAGTCATCTATCCTCGAGAGAGGGTATCTGTTATTTATTGTCACTGAGTTCAAGGTACGATAATCTACACATAATCTGGACGTACCATCCTTTTTTTCACAAGAAGCATCGGGGCTCCCTAAGGCGATCCACTAGCACGAATGAATTCCTTGGTTCTGAGTTCTTCAATCATCTTGTACAATATCTCTAGCTCTGACGGCACCATCCTGTAGACTCTCTCTGACACTGGGGCTGTCCCGGGAATCAAGTCGATGGTAAACTCGATCTCTCGCTCTGGCGGCATCCCTGAAAGCTCTTCTGGGAAAACATCTGGAAACTCTTCGACTATCCGAGGTAACTGTACTACTGCTACTGCCATCCGCAATACTGGAGGAGAAGGTTCAACTTTGCCTCGGGAGAAGGAAAACTCTGGCTCTCCAATAATGCTAAAAACAACCCAGCCAATGTGGCAGTCTATCCTAGTATACTGGTCCCTCAACCAATCCATCCCTAAGACCACATCATAATCGGCCATCGGAAACTCTATCAATCTAGCGGGGAACTCTCTACCGCTAACTACGATCCGACACGAGAAAAATACCCTATCTACTCCCACAAGTCCATTACCAGTAAGTATATTGAGCCTTACTGATAATGACTCGGGCTCCAGTCCTACCCGTGTCGCGAATCGTGCAGACATAAATGAATGCGATGCACCAGAATCAAATAATACTGAAGCTGGAAAGGTGATAACGAGAATAGTACCTGCCACTATGCTAATCCTTCTTTTCCCATGGTCAAGACCAGCACTTGACCATGTCCTCTGGGTGCGGGTCCCCTCTGCTGAAAATTCCTCTGCCTGCTCTGGATCAGGACTTGGGCTTGGGCATACTGCTGCGGTCTCTGCTGCTGGAATGCCTCGATCTGCGTCGGCAATGGCCTCGAAAACGGGTACTGCAGCTGCTGCTGCTGCTGGACTGGTGCTGGTCCTCTAACTGAAGGACTAGAGAAGGCCGATAAACTCCCCCTGTTCGGACAGTTCCCAATCCTGTGGTCCGGGGCACCACAACCAAGCACAAATCCTGTGCTCTGCGATACTCTGATACCACATGCCCCTGGCTTCCCATTGTGTGAATATCCCACTGCGGAAGACTGTTTCTGCTTCTGCTGTTGAGGGTACGTCGGGGTGGAATGCTGAACCTACGTCACTGAGGCCGTCCGCCTCGGAGCTCCAATGGTCAAAGCCCTGGCTGCCGGGGCTGGTACTGATGACTGATTCATCTGGCCGTGAGATCGCTTCCGACCTTCGGTCCTATCCACGATCCTCTGGGAGGTATACTCATGCCTCCGGGCTGCTCTCAACACTGTATCAAAAGTTTGATGCTCAAACTGCTCCACCGCCAATAAAATCTCTAGGTGGAGCCCCTGCTGGAACCGCTGGGCTCTATCGAACTCGGTCGCCACCAAGGTGGGAGCAAACTGACTAAGCCTGGAGAACTCGGCCGCATATCCATCGACCGTCCTGTCCATCTGCTTCAGATTGGTGAACCTCGTCTGTAGATCGTACCGACACTACCAAAATACAGTAAATTAGCGACGGAACATTAGCGACGAAAATTTTCAGTCGGCGTTAGCGATGGCTTCGTGGCCGCTCGTCGACGGATTACCGACCACACGCCGTTACATTTTTTATTTTAATTTTAGGGGGAGGAAAGGTCGCACATCCGTCGCTAGGGTATCGGAGATATAGCGACGGATCGCCAGCCGTCGCTACGTAGTCGATTATTTGGCAGGAATTGTGTAAAGAATTGGCAGGATATTTCTTCGACTACGTAGCGACGGATATTCAGTCGGCAAGTATTAAAAATAGCGTCGACCGGGCGACGGATTCTAAGCCGTCGCGATTCCGTCGCTAAATATACGTTCAAGACTTAAATTAAAACGGCGGGGGGAACTTTTTGCATTCCCCCCAAGGTAATCCCCTCTCTCTCTCCCGAAGGCAATCCCCTCTCTCTCTCTCTCTTGCGGTGTCGATGTAGGGGCAGCGGGGGCGGCGGACTTGGGGACATTCGGGGGCTGGGCGGCTGGCTTGGGGCGGGGGCGTCGGGGGCTGGGCGACGGGCTTGGGGCGGGGGCGTCGGGGGCTGGGCGGCTGGCTTGGGGCGGGGGCGTCGGGTGCTGGGCGGTGGGCTTGGGACGTGGGCGTCGGGGGCTGGGCGGCGGGTTTGGGGCGGGGGCGTCGGGGTCTGGGCGGCGAGCTTGGGGCGGAGGCGTCGGGGGCTGGACGACGGGCTTGGGGAGGGGGCGTCGGGGGCTTGGGGCGGCGGGCTTTGTTCAGGGGCGGCGGGGGGCTTTGCTTCTCAAATTCATCTGAGTTTATATATTGGCAAAATAATGTTTTATCCATATTGTGTGTTATCCATTAGTTTGGTGGTGTTTGGATTAGTAAATGTGAATATAGAGTTTAGGTTCATGGTGTATATATTCACTGTGTCAAGGACAGTACGAGTTCTTCATCTGCATAAGTCACTGAATAAGTGAAGTTTTTCCTGGAGTTTGGACATTCGCTTCACCAAAGTCACTGAATAAGTTAAGTTTTTCCTGGAAAATCGACCCTTAGAGTATATCAGTTGTGTGCTTCTATATAGATGTATATATCTATACATCTAACTGTGATATACATATATATGTGTATGTGTGCTTTAGAGAGTGAGGAATGAAGGCAGGCCTACCATGCCTATTAGCATGCAGGACGGTTTGGGGTGTAATGTGCGAGTGTAGACATGGTAGGAATTATAGGTAATTAATGCTAGTGTAACTAGACTAAGGTAGTGCTTGCTAGATATTAAGGACACTCTAGTATCCTAACCAAGTTAATTTTAGCCTAGATATTTAGGATATAGCTCCCATATCCTAGAAGTGGACTCTTGCAATTTAGAAATAGATAGATTGACTCAGTTTGATTAATTGACCTATAATGACTCTACAACTTGATTTGCTGCTGCAAGCATACAACACCACAAAAATATCTAAGAACTCGTCAAGTTGAACCGTGTATAACATGCTCGATGCTTAAGAGGAATCATTTCGACTTAGTGAACTATCGAAGAATCGATATCGGACTATCGGTATCGGTATCGGTATTGGTATCGAACTATCGGACTATCGGTATCGGTATCGAACTATCGGTATCGCTAGCGGACTATCATACTATCGCACTATCGGTATCGGTATCGCACTATCGGTATCGGACTATCGGTATCGGTATCGTACTATCGGTATCGGACTATCGGTATCGGTATCGTACAATCGGTATCGATATCGCACTATCGGTATCGCACTATCGGTATCGTACTATCGGTATCGGTATCGAACTATCGGTATCGGTATCGGTATCAAGCTATCGGTATCGAACTATTAGTAACAACTGTACTTAGATTTTTCTCTTCTCGAGCTAGAATACCAGCGGATCTACCAGTTACATGATTATATACTAATTCTATTTAGTTTGTCTTACTATACAGATTTTTACATCCAATCTGTGATGGATCGTTATTTCGTTGATCGTATATGGATGTACAAACGACAACACGAGAGCAGAATAGGTATGAGTGACGATTTTCAGGCAGGCGTGGAAGTGTTTCTTAAGTATGCCATGAGCAAAGCTCAGTTTATGGACGGTAACAAAATCAAGTGTCCATGTCGTAATTGTCGCAATAGACGTTACGAAGAAGTGGTGAGTGTAAGAGATCATTTGACCCGTAAGGGTTTCGTACGTGATTACGGCCTGTGGTCATCGCAAGGTGAACTATATGCGAAAAGACAGGTTGCGAATGCTGCTACTTATGCTTTTGATGATAATGCTGCAGCGGATTTTGTCGTCGATGACGATGAATGTTCCGTTGATTATGGAGACGTGCAGAACCTTGTACGAGATATGGTGTACGACGCGGCAGGGCCTAATTTTGATCCGGAGGATCCTAATCCCGAGGCGAAGGAGTTCTATGATATGTTTCAGGATGCTAAAACTTTTTTATATCCTGGTTGTGAGCCACATTCCGTACTGTCCGTGATGATGCCGTTGTTGAACATAAAATCTGATTTTAACTTGCCACAAACTTGCTATGATCGGATTACACAACTAATGAAGGAGGTGTTATCGAAGGAATCAAAAGAGCTTCCAAAAAACTTCTACAAGTCGAAAATGATGGTCCGACAACTGGGACTGGGGTACGACAAGATAGATTGTTGTCGCAACGGATGCATGTTGTACTACAAGGAGAACGAGGATGTAGAAAGTTGCAGCTTCTGTAATGCGGATCGTTACAAGCAAGTCGGGGGAAAAGGAAAGTCAACTAGAAAACGACGTCCTTACAAGTATATGCATTACTTGTCAATCACGAAGCGCTTGCAGAGGATGTATATGTCTCAGAATAAAGCAGAACATATGACGTGGCACAACGAGAACGCACAAAGGACGATGGAGAATTGTCACATCCTTCGGATGGAGAGGCGTAGAAATATTTCAATTTTCGCCATCCAGATTTTGCTGCAGAGCCTAAAAATGTACGCATGGGGCTATATTCTGATGGATTCGCCCCTTTCGGGCAGTCGGGATCTCAATACTCCTGCTGGCCGGTCATTTTGACCCCTTACAATCTGCCACCATGGATGTGTATGAAGACTCCTTATATGTTCTTGACAGCTATCATACCGGGTCCCAAAAATCTGACGAAGAATATCGATATATATTTACAGCCGTTGGTGGATGAGCTAAAACAGCTGTGGAAGATCGGCGTCACGACCTATAATATTTCCAGGAAACAAAACTTTCAGATGAGAGCTTCACTGATATGGACAATCAATAATTTTCCCGCATACGGTATGCTTTCGGGATGGAGTACTCACGGCACCCTGTCTTGTCCGATATATGTATGCAAAATAGTAAGGCGTTCCGCCTTAAGCATGGAGGAAAAACTTCTTTTTTTGATTGTCATCGTCAATTTTTGCCCGCGAGTCATCCTTGGAGAAAGAACAAGGACGCGTTCAGAGCTGGAAAATAAGAATTTTCTCATCCGCCTGCCAGATTGTCGGGATACGATATTTGGGAAGATGTAAAGGACTTGCCCACTGTAATGGAAGATCCATCGAACAATCGTGTCGATGGGTTCGGACAAACCCATAACTAGACCAAACAGAGTATCTTCTGGGACTTGCTTTATTAGAAAGATAATCTTATAAAGCATAATCTTGATGTTATGCATATCGAAAAGAATGTGTTCGATAATGTCTTCAATACCATCATGGACATTAAAGGAAAGACGAAGGACAATCCAAAAGCAAGACAAGACATTGCCGAGATATGCAAGCGTCCTTATCTGAACTTGATACAAAGGGGAGCTGCTAGACAATTAAGTAAGCCGATAGCACAATACACATTGAGCAAGGAAGATAGATTAATAATCTGCAAGTGGGTATCTACTTTAAGATTTTCCGACGGCTATGTGTCAAATTTGTCTAGATGCGTTGATCTCAATGAACGCAAGCTAACGGGAATGAAGAGTCATGACTGCCACATGTTTATGGAAAGATTACTGCCCATTGCTTTGAAAGAGTTGTTGCCTTCTGCTGTATGGGTTCCGTTAGCTGAACTATCAATATTTTTTAGGGATATTTGTTCAACTAAGTTGACTGTGCAACACATGGTTGAACTTGAGGAGAAGATTATCTTAACAATTTGCAAGTTGAAGAAAATATTTCCTCCTGGCTTCTTCGACAGCATGGAGCATCTACCGATTCCTCTAGCATACGAAGCCCGTGTCGGTACATCTGTTCATTATCGATGGATGTACCCATTTGAAAGGTACATAAAAATTGATATAATTTAAGTTGAATTTCAGTGGGTTTTAAAATTCTTTTTTAATTCTCAAGATAATTTGTCTCTCTAGATACCTACACCATCTATAGAAGAAAGTTAGCAACAAAGCTCATATAGAGGCTTCGATATACCAAGCATATCTTATCGAAGAGGTGTCAAACTTCTGCTCTATTTATTTTGATACTCATGTTAAGATAAATCGAAATAGACCTCAAAGGAATGACGAGGACGTTGAGGATGGAGGAATATTCAATGTAAGGGGCAAGCCTGTTGGGGCTAGTAAAAGACGGTGGTTGACAGACGACGAGTATGATACCGCTCACCGATATGTCTTGTTAAACTGTGACATACAAGAAGTGAGAGATTTGGAGAAGTAAGTCAGTACACTTGCACTCGTTATAATCTCGAATTTGATGAAGTAAGTGACTACACTTTTATATTCTTATTTTCTCTAATAGTGTATTTAGAGATGAAGTCAAAATGAGGACACCCGATATTACCGATGAGGGACTTCAAAGAGAGGTTGATTGTACATTTCCGTCATGGTTTCACAAATACGTAAGTAACTGTGATTATAATTGAGATTATAAATATATAATCTGAAACATTTAAATTATAAATATTTGTTTACAGGTTTTATTGCCTGAAACAACACTCACTCATGAGAGTGTTTGTTATCTGGCATTGGGACCGTAGAAGCAAATAAAGACTTGGCCAGGCTATGTCGTTAATGGCTTCAGGTTTAAGTCAACTCAGAATGCTATAAATGTCGAATTTATCAATGACGACATCAGTACCAAGGATTTCGGTGTTTGCATAAGAGGCACCATCTATGTCGACGAGCCAGACTTTGACTATTATGGAGTGCTTCGGGATATTGTAGATTTACAATATACTGGCCCATATGATATGCATATTGTGATGTTCAAATGTGAGTGGTTCGATACGACACCAAATATCGGTTGGAGAATCGATAAACAATTTGGATTCGTCGATATAAACCATCGCAGGAGGTATAGAGGGTCCGATACATTTGCGATAGCAAATCAGGCTGTTCAAGTCTACTATACAAGCTACCCAAGGCGTCGTAGAGATCGATTTGACAGGTAGGTAGTATGCAAGATTAAATCTAGAAATACATTCAACGTTGGAGACCCAGCATACCAAGAGGACCAGATCAAAAAGTCCCAATACTTGGGACAACACTCAGATACAATGGATATTGAAGATATTGTTGAGGAAAATAGAGGGGAGGAAGAGGTTGATACACAAGACTTAGCTGTCAACCAGGGGAGGAAGAGGCATCTTGTCCCAAATATTGAGGCAGAAGAAGAAGAAGAAGAAGACGAAGAAGAAGAAGAAGAAGAAGAAGAAGAAGAAGAAGAAGAAGAAGAATTTGATGGGGATGAGGGTACAGATGAAATCGACGATGAAGATAAGGATGAGGATGAGGATGAGGATGAGGAGAATGAAGATGAAGACGAGGCCGAGGATGAGAACGAAGACGATGATTAGGTTAAATATTGTTGTATATTAAAAATACTTCCAATTACGTGAATTAAGTTTGACCTCATAAAAGCAATTACGTGAATTCATGTTTTTTTCATTCGATTATTTACTTATTGCAGATGGCACTCCTAGTCTTTTTCGTCGCGGCGGCACTCGTCTCCCTACTGGTGGTATGTATATTTTAGTTTAGTTTTTTATATCCATTTACACTTTTATATTGTTAATTATGTTTATGTGTTCTATTTTCAGGTCATGATGGCTGGCCGTGGTCGTGGTGGTGGTGGTGGTCGTGGTGGTGGTGGTGGTTCGGGTCGTGGTCGTAGTCGTAGTGGTGCTGGTGGTCGTGGTCGCATTCAAAATTCCCGGGATGTGACCCCATCGAGCGACCCCGAACCGAAGAGTACCCTGGGCACAGATGCATCCCGCCCTCGATCGACTACTTCATCGAGGCATGAGTCCGGATCTGCTAGCCGATCCGTTCCGCTATCGGAACCACCAGCAGCGGATCCACCAGTGGATGCCCCAGTTACTGCACAGTGGGCCCCGGAGTACCCCCATACTCGATTCCATCCGGTTACTGGGGAGTACATACGCGGACCTGCGGATCCTCCGACGGCACCAGAGAGGCCGAGAGGCGAGTTCCGACGAGAGCTATGGCCCACGGGGACCTCGTAAGTAAATTTAAGATAATTTATTAAATTCCTTTCATTTATTCAAGTTAATAATCCAGTCGTTTCTTCTTTGTAGGTTTTTTCCGTTTAATGTTGGCAGGGCTCTTGGAGAAATTATTAGGGCTAACTTTCATGGTCCCTACCTCAACTTTTCGTCGGTGCCCCTAAACGTGAAGTACGTCTGGCTCGACGAGTTGAGGGTATATATCTATATCTTCTGGTTAATTATTAGTTACTCTTTAATCAACTATTTTTTAAATTACATGATAATTGAATTTCTATGTTAGACGATGTACTGGTGGCCCCCCCATCGCGAGGACGCGATCCGCAGGACCTACAGAAGCGCTGCCTCGAAGAAGATACGGGATATGATTCATGACCTGAAAATGGGGCATACGAGGCCGAATTGGATCCGACAGGAGTATTATGAGGACCTCTTAGGTATGATGGATACCCCTGCGTACAAGGAGAAATCGAAGAAGGCGAAGGTGAACCGACAGGCCGCGGGCCTTCATACGGGGGGATCAAGGCCCCACGCAGCGACGCTTGCAGATCTGGTGAGATACCGTAAATTCATTTCACTATCGAATTAGGTATTATTAATTAAAGGAGTTAATTAGGTTCTACGAAAATTTCATATACAGGTCCAACGGGCGGTGAATGAGGGAAAAGGCGCCAGAATCGGTCACCATGCACGACGTGTTCCAGCATACGCACAAAAGACGGAAGGACGGGAGCTTCGTCGACGAGAGGGCCAAGGAGACTGATGTAAGTACTTATGTTTATGAGATTTACGTTAGAATTAAAAGTATTCGGACTATAACTTAGGTAAACTTAGGATTCACACTTAACTTAATGAAACATAGGATTTAGATTTACAACTCAGGTAAATCTTATAATATAAACACATTCATTTGACAGGCTGCGTATCGTGAGGCCCTTAGTCGGGCTCAGTTAACTGACACCGAGGATGTCGGTGAAACGACGCCCGCCCGGACGCCCTCTTCTTTGGCCACTCGCAACGACTTGTTCGTAGATACCGTCGACGGCTTTAAGAAAGGGCTCCTGTACGGACCCGGCTCCCTAGGGCCGTTGCACATGGCGACGCAGAGATTTCCACCAACACCGCCTCCTCCTGTGGCCCCGACAGATGATGATGTTAGGTCGCAGCTTACGCAGCTGCATGCGGCGGTGTCGTCCTTACGGGAGCAATTTGCCACGTACTTTCCGTCTCCGTCTGCTGCTGTCGGTCCGTCTGCTGATGGTGTTGGTCCGTCTTCTACTGGTCTGTCGACTGCTGGTGTCGGTCCTTCTTTCGTGGGTTATCTTTCTTTCAACCCTGATGCCCCTGTGGTACCGCCTACGACTGTGACGTCACTCCTGGATCTTATGTCGCCAGAGCAGCTACGCCGACTTCCGAGCAGTGTCTACAACGGCTTGTCGCTGTACCTAGTGGAGGAGTATATTCGTCGATCGCAGCTGGGATTACCACCACCGGACAATCGACCTCCTCCTTCTTCTTAAAATATTGTATTAAGAAAATTTGGATTATTTATGGCAATTTTGGATTAATTGTGCTATAATCGGATTATAGCACCGAATATTATGTTATTCTTCAGGATAATTGATGTCTATTTTCTATTAATTTGGTTTGGTCTGTGATTCTTAGATAATTGGTGTGCATTAAATTCGTATGTGCATATTTGGTCTATGTGATTCTTGGATAATTGGTGTGCATTATATATTTGGTCTATGTGATTGTTGGATAATTGGTGTGCATTATATATTGGTTTGGTTTATGCATATTTTTGTGAACAGGGAAAGTGCTGTATTTTTTCCAAAAAATCTCAGTTACCGACGGACTAGTGACTGGTTAGCGACGGATATTCCCAGTTTCCGACTGATTTTCGACGGATATGCCGTCACTAATTGGAGATTTGAAACTGTTTCCAGGTAGCGACGGGTGGTCGACGGAATATCCGTCGGCAAGGTTCTGGTGGTATATAATTCGACGGAATAGCGACGGAGCATCAGTCGCCAAGGCGACTGATAATCAGCCACTAATCAGTCGCTCTCGCGACGGTGTAGCGACGGATAATCCGTCGACAAGGTTCTGGAAATGCTTGACATTTCCAGAACCATGGCGACGGATAATTAGCCACTAATCAGTCGCTCTTTCGACGGCGTAGCGACGGAATAGCGACAACTAATCCGTCGATATGGTGCTGGAAATGCCAAGCATTTCCAGAACCTGATCGACGGATATTCCGTTAGCATACCGTCGCTAATCCGTCCTTTGTTATCGACGGCGGTCGACGGATTAGCGACGGAACGATACACTCTGATACGCTATTACGACGGTTTACCGACGGACCTTTACATCGCTATTGTCTACACAGTTCAGTATTTAATACTTGAAATGGACGACAGTCCGTCGGAAAGTCGTCGCTAATGCTTCATATTGTGAAGTCAAAATGTCGTCGCTATTCCGTCGCTTGATGACTACGTAGCGACGGACTGTTATTAGCGACGAGCTGATTGCCGACGGATTTTTTTGGCCAAGACCCGTCAGTGATCGGTCGCTAGTAGAAATTTTCGTCGGATTGGCGACGGATCGGGCCGTCGCTAAATTGACAAATTTTGGTAGTGCGAGTTACAACATCGAAGTACTTGGTCTGGAATCTTTTCCTAAATACTGCCCAGGCAATAGGGACCACTAATCTAACGACCTGCGCCGCCCACCAGCTGCGGGCAAGATCCAATAACTGCAGGCGCACCACGGCCACCTTCTCGTTCTCTGGAGTCCTGGCTGCTTCTAGAATTACTTCTTTGTCCTGAAGCCATACATCTGCAGCGATCACATCTTCACTGCCGTCGAAAAAGGGAGGGTTCAAGCACTTGAAGCTGTTGGCCGCGCTATTACCCTGATGTCCTCCTCTGGTCAAAGTGTCTGCCACTGCCTGGTGCAAGGCATCTCCTTGTCGATCCTGAGGGGCTAATAGTGACCCGATGAGACCCACCAAAGTGCCATTATCAGGCTCTGCAGGTTGGACGGGCTGAACGGGTGGTTCTCCTCCGGTAGGCACGACTCTGGAGGCTACTCCTGAATGCTGGACTTGATCTCCAGGTTGTTGCTGGTCCACGGGAGGTGCTCCGCATTACTGATGGCAGGTCCAGGAACAATGCCGCTGAAGAATATGACATAGGAAACAATAAGGAAGGACCAGGACAGACCAACGATACAAGTATGTGATCAGGTCAAGATTCTTAGGGATTTGAAGATACGAGCAGAGATCAAGGGCGAATACTGATTGAGACATCTATTCGGTAAACACTCATATATCTTGGTTTACAAGACCAGCATGGGCCACCACTAAAACCATATAACGCTCCAGAACCAGAATACTGGAAAGCGGGGGCGTACATAGCCAGCTACGTATATTGAAGTACAACCCACCTCGCTATACGGTCACGGCTGTCTAGATACATGAGGGTTTAACTACAAGCCAACAGTCTCCTATGGTCATGAACAAGCCTATTGTCTCACTCTCAAGCAAGCAATAATAGTTACAAGATGTCAGAGCACCAAATATATAATAACAAGGCGTCCCATACATTACATATTGGATGATCATGAAGCTAGTCTTACAAAATGTCAAGACTGGCAAGAGTTCAGTCATACATGATCAACCCTAGAATCTGTCAATCATGTTACAGCCCATAGGCAGACAGTAAATAAAGGTGCAATACGAGCTAACACGTGCTCGCCGGCTAAACGCCTCAAAAGAATAATTTTTACAATAAAATGGGAGGACAAAAAGAAACCCACTCGTTGCCAGGGTTACGTCTAGTGGTCACCATCTGGCTGGAAGACAGGTGGATCCTCTGGTGCTGCTCCGATATCTGGCCACACAAAACTAGCTGGATCAGATCCCAGAAAGAGCAAGTGCCACAAAGGAGGCTTCACTTAGGAACTAAAACCAGCATATTATAATAGAATATTAAAGATAAATAATAAATAAAAAACTGATAATAAAAGAGATAACAACAGTAAACCGAGTACGAAGAAACCATTCAAGTAGCCAGGTCACAACCCTTAAACCAAACAAGGACCGGGGTTGCAGCCCTTCACCTGAATAGAAATCCGTCTCAAATACTATTGGTATAGTGAAGACAATAAACGAAAAGAGGACACAGAACAAATCTGGGAGCCAGGTTACAACCCTTAACCAAATAAGGATCGGGATTGTAATCCTTCGTCTGAACAGAACTGGACCCCTGATCTTTATTGCTAAGGCCAGTATAAATAATCATAGTATTAAGGTAAGGTAAAATATGACGAATATGGCATGGGATTGAAATAAGACAATAAACGAAGAGAGGACACAGAACTGCTCCGGGAGCCAGGTTACAACCCTTAAACCAAACAAGGATCGGGGTTGTAACCCTTCGCCTGAACATAACTGGACCCCCGATCGTTATTGTTAAGACAAGCATCAATAATCATGTCATGTCACAATCTTGCACAGGATCAGGATAAGACTAAGTTGGAATAAACTCAATCTAATCAATCACGGCCAATCAAGAGTACGGCTTGATACTTTTAACTAACTAGGGTTATTACAGGCCTAGTTACTTGTAAGATGCAATGAGATTATCCCATCAGCCACAAGCCCTGCAGACCATCCGGTTATTCAGGTCGAATGTCCGCTTATGAAGAATGTAACACGTGACTGTGTGCTGGAAATGTGCCCTATTCGTCGGTAGGCTACAAGTCCACTTGAACGCCCAGATAACGGAATTGCCTGTAGCTGGGAAATCTCTTCATGACTACTGAATTATTCTAGTTATTAGCCTTAGTTGAATTCAGTAGGTACCCCTGACCGTGGTATTCAGGGGTCCCTGTCCTAGACATGATGCAAGACAAGACTAGTTTATTTGTACAAGCACAATCGTCTACAGTATCAAGAGGAGGATTACTAGCATGTCGAGATAGCCGTCGCAACGACGTTCCAGATTATATGTCATATTTACTTGTCAAGAGTGCGCCACGATGGGCCACTATCATGTGCTATCCTTATATTATAATAAATAAGAAAACTTGCATAAAATAGCTAATAACATGCTCTTGAAGCTAAGGAAAAGATCTACTACTTTTATGTTGGAAGTTGAAAGAAATTCTGGCCACAAATCGGCCAAATAGGACATAAAATAGCCAAAAACATCCAAAATAGGCACTATACGGCACTATTCAGCACTATACGACACTCTATATACAGCTCGAATACTATGCAGCACTATGCGGCACTCCCATATGCGGCTCGGACACTATGCGGTACTATACGGCACTATACAGCACTCCCATATGCGGCTCGGACACTATGCAGCACTATACGACACTATACAGCACCCTCATTTACGGCTCGGACACTATGCGGCACTATACGACATTCCCATATGCGGCTCGGATACTATGCGATACTATGCGGTACTATACAGCACTCTATATGCGGCTCGGACACTATACGGCACTATACAGCACTCCTATATGCGGCTCAGATACTATGCAGCACTATACGGCACTATATCACTCTCATATGCGGCTCAGATACTATGCAGCACTATACGACACTATGCAGCACTATGCGGCACTCTCATATGTACGGCACTATACGGCATTCCCATATGCGGCTCGAATACTATGCAGCACTATGCAGCACTCTCATATGCGGCTCGAACACTATGCGGCACTATACGGTATTCCCATATGTGGCTTGGATACTATGCAGCACTATGCGAGCACTCTTATATGCGGCTCGGACACTATTCATCGTCCCTGCCAGAATCAGCACAGATGAACGTAGAAATGGCCAAAAATATTTTTGGCCATAACTTCCTCAAAATAAGTCAAAATCTAACTTTTCAAAGGTCTATTTTGGGTAAAATTGAATTCTCTATAATATGAAACAATCCAAACATAAAAATAATGAAGTTTAATAGATCAAAACCCAAGAAAACCGAAAATAATATAAGCTTAGATCTACAAGAAAATATCCATCAAAATAAAAAATGCCAAGTTCTAAAGTATCTTAGAATCTCGCGAGGAAGATAATAGAACAACAAAAATGGATTTTCTTCATGAAGCAAGTTGCACTTGCCTAAACTTCTCTTGGTAGGTGGAGAAGTTAAGAGGAAGAAGATGAAGAAATAAATAAAGAGTAAAGATGAGAGAGAAAGGGGGTTGGGTTTTAAATGACGATGGTGGTAGTAGGTAGGAGTTTTCTTTTGGTTCATGATGAACCCAAAAGCAAACCAAACCAAGCTAAATCGAACCAAGCTAAGCCATAACCAATGAAATGCCAAAATAACCATGCCAATGCAATATGCTAAAAATAAAATCATGACTAGCTAACCATGACTAATAAAAATACAAACCCGAAATATGTACACGTATATGAAAATACGTAACACGAATTTCGAGGGTGACAGAACTTGACTACAATATCAGACCTATTGTCGTGTGGCCCGTTGTTTAGTGACCTTTATCTCTGTAGCAAAGTAAGAGATTATCACTGTCGAGAATTGATTGTTCTTGGTGCCGCGACATAGGTACTGGCGACAATACCCTGCTGAGGTGCTAGTGTGCCTTAGTGGAAGGGGTCTGGTATTCTAGAAAAGTATCTCACTTGCATAGCACATAGACGGATGCAGTAGATTGTCTTAGTTTATATTTTTATTTCTGTACCTTGGCATGTATATTATGCACCTTGCTAGTCCTCTGAGGACCTGGCTATTTTCCAGGCTTAGACGAAGCTAAAGACTACCAGGAGGTTTACGGTTCGGGAGCAAAGACCGGAGGCGTACCGGCACAAGAGGACGAGATAGCGCCAGAGGATTTTTTGTGATCATGTTATTATCATATTTAGTCTTTCTATATTATTTCCTTTTCCTTTCATCAGACTTGTAGTTGATTTGTACTTTGTTTCTATTTCTGTGGTTTCGGGATGTTTTACCCATACAGACTTCATTACTTTTATTGCTAGATATTTGAGACATTTTCTTATTTATTTTTGATCTCTTTGTGGACTCTGTGGATGTGATTAGATGTATATACATGTGGACTGTATTGTATTTCTTGGTGTTATCATGATTTACAGCTTAAACCTTTCGCTAATGGGCATGTTGTGTAGCTTGGCCCATTGGTGAAGTGCTGCTGGCATGTATTCGTATACCTGGTCCCACGTATTTTGGAACTGGAGCATTATACGTTTTTGTGGTGACCCACGCAGGTCCATGTTAAAATCACTTCAGTTACGTTACTGTACCGACGTGAGCCTGCAATTAGAATAGGAAAGACCCATATGATCACATCCACATGCTTGAAACCTTCCTTGATTTTGTTTCGAACTCTTACTTGACTTTTCGATTTGCATCCAGTTTGATTATGTTTTACCGTAATCGTTATTTATTCATACTAGCAAGACAAATCTTCGTAATGGATGTATCTTCCCTTTACTATCACATCAGGAAAGTCGGGGTATAGACACTAGAAGTCATAAGTGCAGGTAGCGTTTTCACGAATTATGCGAAGTCATGGTGATACCTAGGATAGTCATACTACTACGTGCCTGCAACCAATTAAGGAATAGGACTTGAGGATACATCCACAAACATGATTATAGACTTCTCTCAAATTTTTTAGCATGAATGTTTTCATGTTATCTTCTTGTTCAACATGATTGCTTTTGTGTTCTTTCCTACTCGAGATTTGACTAAACCCTTCCATGTTGACTTCTTGAGTAATTATTCTCTTTTTTTGTGCTAAGTTGTTGAAAAGTGTCTTATGGATTGGTCCAAGAAAAAGTTTAAGAAATTATATTTAACCTTGTATTACATAATCAAAGTTTTTACCGCCAGAGAAATACTGGCGAGGCAGGACTTCAGATAACTGTATCATGGCTACATATGTTTCTCAAATTCTACTTGACCTATAACCTATGCATGTTGATCTCTTACCATATATTTTCGTAAAAAGTCAATTTAGAAATCTTTTATGGATTTGGCCAAGATAAGCTCAAGAACCTGTATTACCTGGCATAGCAGATGTGCACTGCAGCCATCATCGTATTATGGAACAAGAAAGTTATTTGCAGCCAGATGCACACCGGCATGGCAGTAACTTCATGTGACATAATCACGAAGATATATGATTCTTGAGTCTTGCCCAGACTACGTCCTATGCATCATATTTGACCTCATACCATTCTTGGAAATAATTTGACAAACATTACTGCTTTGCTTGACTATACCGTTGTTTGAAATTGATATATAGGTTTGTTTGTTTGACCTGGCCTTAGGTTTTTGTTACCTTCTATTTATCAAATGACTAAAATAGACAAACCTTATAGTTATATTATAGAATATAATTAAGCTAGATTATTGGTGTGATTGTGATGTTGGGTAAATAGAAATGGGTAACTCTCTTAGAGATGGATCCTGGTGAGATTATGAGTCGAATATGATCGTGCTCGGATATCGGATGCCTAGAGCCTATTAGGAGAAATTGTTAGGAGTGAACCGACCAGTATCATTGAATAGGTTATAATACTATACCTACGATAGAACAAGTTGTATTGGAAGTATTGAGGAAGGAGAAGATGTATGCCAAGCTTAGTAACTATGAATTCTGCATTGATAGAGTTCCTTTCCTTGGATACATTATCTCGGGGAAGGACTTTCAGTGAATCCGAAAAAGATAGCTACTATGGAGTCTTGGCTGATGCCGACATCTATTGCAGAAGTTTGGAGTTTTTTCGGACTTACTGAGTATTACCGCAGGTTCTTAGAGAATTTCTCACGGATCGCAGAACCTATGCGCGATTGACGTGCAAGGATCAAGAGTTCTAGTAGACAGAAGATTTTCAGAAGGCTTTTGAAGAGTTGAAGAAGAGGTTGACCTCGGTACCTATTTTGACGCTTCCTTCTAGATCAGGAGGATTCGTGGTTTATAGTGATGCGTCAGGTAGTGGACTTGGATGTGTTTTGATGCAACATGGAAAGGTCATAGCCAATATATCGAGGCAGCTGAGGTTACATGAGAAGAATTATCCTACTCATGATCTGGAGTTAGCAGCGGTCATCTTTGCATTGAAGCTATGGAGGCATTATTTGTATGGAGAACGTGTGGAGATATTTACGGATCAGAAGAGCTTGAAGTATATCTTCACGCAAAAGGAGCTGAATATGAGACATATGCGATGGTTGAAGATCATGACAGACTATGATATAGAATTACAGTACCATCCTGGCAAGGCGAACGTAGTGGCGGACGCTTTGAGTAGGAAGCCTACTGCATATTTCTTGACAGCCCAGCCATAATTATTAGAGGATCATCAGGAGCTTGAAATAGAAGTTATTATGCCGAGACATCAAGGAGTACTTGCCAATTTAGAAGTACAGTCGTCACTCGTGGATAGGATCAAGGCAGCTTTGCCTACAGACGCAAGATTTTAAAGACTTCGTGAGAGGACAGAGGCTGGAGAGCGGACATGACTTCGTATTCATGAGGATGGGACATTAAGGTGCGGGAATCGCCTATATGTTCCAAATGGAGAACTGAGGCAGAAGTTGTTGAGTGAAGCCCACAGTTCTATTTATTCTATTCATCCTGGGAGTACGAAGATGTATCAGGACTTGAAGCAGTACTATAGGTGGCATGGTATGAAGAGGAAGATTGCACGCTTTGTAGCAAAGTGCTTGGTCTGTCAGCAGGTAAAGGCAGAAAATTAGAGGACCGCAGGTATGTTGCAACCGCTTTCTATTCCTGAATGGAAGTGGGAGCACATTACCATAGATTTTGTTACTAGATTGCCGAGGAGTCCTAGTGGAAAGGACGCAGTTTGGGTGATTGTCGATTGACTCACGAAGTTGGCACATTTTCTGCCGTTCAAAGTAGGTCAGTCCACCGAGATGTTAGCTGACTTGTACATAAGGCAAATTGTGAAACTTTATGGGGTACCAATTAGTATAGTCTCGGACAGGAATTCTAGATTCACCTCACATTTTTGAAGGAGTATGCAGGAGAGCCTGGGTACGAGACTCAAGTTTAGCACTTTTTATCATCCACAGACGGATGGTCAGTTGGAGCGTACTATTCAGACCCTAGAAGACATATTGAGGGCGTGTATGTTGGACTTTGGAGGTTCTTGGAAAGACCACTTGCACTTTGTAGAATTCTCCTACAATAATAGTTACCAAGCTAATATACAAATGGCACCATATGAAGCATTGTATGGAAGAAAGTGTAGATCACCCATATGTTGGAGCAACGTAGGAGAGTGACAGATACTTGGACCAGAGCTTGTGATGCAGACAATCAAAAAAGTAAAGCAGATTTAGAGTCATCTTCAGGCAGCTCAAGACCGGCAGAACCATTGGCCCGATATGCATCGTCGACCACCGGAACTCAAGGAGGGAGAGCAGGTATTTCTGAGGATCTCACCGATACGGGACACCATTCGATTCGGAAGTAGAGGGAAGTTGAGTCCAAGGTATATTGGACCATTCGATATCATTGAGCGTGTAGGAGAGGTAGCATATCGTCTTGCATTACCCCCATCATTAGAGGGAGTGCATGATGTATTCCATATCTCACAGCTGAGGAGGTATGTGACTGATCCCAGTCATGTGGTCGATCACTCTGAGATCACGATGGGACCCAATTTATCATACGAGGAGCAGCCGATAGGTATCTTGGATACGAGTGAGAAGACGCTCAGAGGACAGACGATTAGACTGGTTCGTATTGCATGGATGCACCATTCTCCGAGAGAATCAACTTGGGAGCGTGAAGATTCTATGCGTGAGCGTTATCCCCACTTATTCGTAGATGCCGGTAAGTCTTATCTTAATTATTCTTATGATAAGTTTTTTTTTATGATTGTATTATTTTTTATTTCGAGGATAAAATTTTCTAAGGTGGGTAGGTTGTAAGTCCCCTCATTTTTGGATCTTATTTTTAATTATTTTATATAGATATTTTAATTTATTAAAGTTAATAATGACTATGTTAGTATTTTACTCTAGTTTTGATTTTGGATGCACAACAAATATTGTTTTCTCAAATCCAGTTCCATATTTGAATTCTAGACTCGTCCACCTTGAGTTAGATATATCATGTCCCATCCAATTTTGCTTTTCAATATTTCTTTAACTTTGCGCTATTTCGGGCCAACTTAGGCCAATTTGAGACATTGACGTAATTTTAAGCCAACTTCCAATTTGATTTTTGGACTTAACATAGATCGAAACCGTATGACCCAATATATGATTTTGATCCATTTTGAATCTACAATGCACATGCCTAGGGTGTACCATCCAATCGACTTTTTATGTGCTACTTATTTGCAAATGGCACATGAAACTCATTAAGTTAATTTTTTGGTTCCAATTTGATTAGTAATGCTACTCGGACCCTAACTTAGAAAACCCTACTAGTTTGTGTCACGCTCCAACTCGCCAAATCGGTCGTCGTCGCCTTGACTCGAGATAAATCGATCCCACGAGTCGGGACATGATGCCGTACAAGTCTTTATTGGACTTGTACAAGGCAAGAATGTGCACTTGAAATTTCCTTTAACACGACACGTTGAAATTAAACAGTACAGAAAGTTGAAGACATAGAATAGGAAGAAATTTAGCTTTTCATTCATAAAACTTGTAAAGTATATGCAAGGTCATTTTTACATTACATATGCCGTTGCGGCTACATCTTGAAAACACAAAAGAAAACTCTCGACAGGCTTGCCATGAAATAATCATTGGCGTTCCATGCATTCATGCCACTTTATACATTTGAACAAAATCCTTTGATCTGAATTGTACTTCAAAATACTTCAAAATAGGAGAGCTTCGAGCCGCCTCCCGTTCTTCAGCTTCAGTCTAGTTTCGAGCTCCCGCAGCGCGCTCGTTATGGTGAGTTGGGGGTTAGCACACTTGCTAATTGATGGGACGAACCCACTCGTCTAAATCGACACTGCTTATTAAGGATTCTAGCATACGAAGTGATCTTTCTATTTAGAACTATATAATTTACAGTTCATATCGAAGGCACATTTTAAACAGTAACAACATAACCAATTTCAACTTATCTTACCACGGTCGTGCTCCTTTCCAGCACAAAATATACATAATACTTACTACCTGCACAAGACAATAGGTGAGCATGCAATATATCTTATATGTTGTTATTGGTGATATCGGCACCATCAAGGACGATTACGTAGCATTGCGACGCGCCCTACCAGTCCAGGTTGCGAGCCTATCTAGAGGTCTCGTAATGCCTCGCGCCTAAGCACGATTCCATAATTTCCTCCTAGGCTGATTCGGTCCCAGCGCCCCTGGTACCGTCTCGAAGAAAGATCACCTTGTGTACAAGTCGTCCATGACCAAGCGAATGTATGAACAGTTTAATATATATGTATGAAGTAAATTGCATAGCGTAGACATTATTAAACCACATAATCATTTCTACTCGTGCGAGAGTTCCTTTCCCCGAAGCCGTACGTTCTGATTTAGCATCCCGTAGGCACCAAATTCTCTAAGGCGTAGTCTACCGCAACTGAAGTCTCTTTATTATGTTTTGCAGAACATGAAATAAATTTTATCACTTTCATAGAACTTTATCTTTTCTCTACTTAGTGTGGCACTTATGGATTCGGAGTTAACTTCTCTAAGTTACTATATTATTCCAAGTTCTTGATCTTAGTAGCAAAGCATACATCCAGTTAGCATCATTGATTTGAACGTTGAACTTTAGGAATTTTGTTGGCAGGAAGGAGTAGAAAAGAAGAGGCCGAAGAACCATCCACCTGGAGAGATTGCACCGAGAGTAGGAGAACGCTTTGCGACGGTCAAGTGTCAGTTACACGAACTCTTGTAATGGCACGAGCATCGAATTAGAACCCTTCCTTCAATCATTCTTTCGAAATTCCCAAAGACGCATTCAGAAATCGACCCGAAAGCACACTTATCAAATCCATGCAACAATTCGTTCAGAAAGCCAAGAAAACTAATAAAACTAACAACAGACTGGTTGCATCGCTCTCTTTAGAGTTCATTCGCCAAGACACTGTTTACTACATCTAGGACTTATTTCAGCAGTAGCCGATCCATTAGTTGGAACGGTACCCATATCACTCGTCCAACTCGATTTATTGATGCCATGGTTTTCGTATACCAAACTCGTCACTGAATTAGACTAGCCATCTATGTTCCCGACCATGTCTGACTGGACATGAGCCAATTACATAGTGCTTTGCCCCAACGGGGGTGGGGCACTACATAATATACCACTAAGAAAACATTTTGTTCCGAAACTTAAGAATAAGGGTTTGACCTTCGTCGACGAAAAGTGAAGGGTACTTCTCTTTCATCTTCGCCTCTAGTTCCTACGTCGATTTCTCAACTGAATGGTTGCGCCAGAGTATGCGAACCAAGGACATCGATCGGCACCGCAGGATCTTTTCTTTATGCTCCAAAATTTGTACGGCACCTCCGAGTATGATAGATCGGCGCGCAACTCCAACTGATCAAAACTAACCACATGACTTGGGTCATGTACGTACTTTCTAAGTTGGGAGACATGGAAGACATCGTACACTTCAGCCAGGACAGGAGGTAGCACAATCCGGTAGGCAACTGTCGCTACTCTTTCGAGAATCTCAAAGTACCCTACCAATTTCGAACTTAGTTTGTCCTTTACCCCGAATCGCATGACGCCCTGTATCGACGTCACCTTTAGAAACACGTGGTCCCCAACCAAGAACTCTAACGGTCGTCGACGAGTGTCTGTATAACTCTTCTGTCGACTCTGAGCAATACGAAGCCTATCTCGAATCATGCGAAACTTCTCAACGGCTTGTTCAACTAGTTCTGGCCAGAGTATCCGTCGCTCTCTGACTTCATCCCAGCAAATCGAAGATCGGCACTTCCTCTCGTAAAGTGCCTTGTAGGGAGCCATCTGGATGCTCGATTGATAACTGTTATTGTACGCAAACTTCGCGAGCGACAAGTGCGTGTCCCAACTTGTCTTTAAATTTATTGCACACAGACGTAATATATCCTCCAGGATCTAATTTACTCTTTCTGTCTGGCCATCGGTTTGCGGGTGGTACGTGGAGCTAAGGTTCAGCTTAGTGCCCATCGCCACTTGTAGATTCGTCCAGAAACGTGACAAGAATTGCCCATCTCTGTCTGAAATGATTGTGGCAGGTACCCCGTATAGTCGGACAATCTCATTGATATAGATCTGAGCTAACCGATTGACGCTCCATGATGCATTGATAGAGATAAAATGAACGGATTTGGTCAAACGATCGACAATGACCCAAATCGCATCATTTTCCCACGACGTCTTCGGAAGGCCCATGATAAAATCCATAGAGATGTCTTTCCACTTTCATACTGGAATGTCGAGGTTCTTTAGCTCCCTGTATGGTCTTTGATGCTCGGCCTTCACCTGTTGACAAGCTATGCGTTGTGACACAAACGTTACCACGTCTTTCTTCATGTCGTGCCCCCAAAAGGTCGTGTGAAAGTCCTTATACATTTTGGTACTCCCAGGATGCAATGAGTACTTCGTATAGTGGGCCTCTATCAGAATCTCTTTTCTAAGTTCGGCATGGTCTGGCACGCATATTCTTCCTTTCATCCGCATCATTTCGCTCTCGTCCACCACAAAGTTGGTCGCCTTTTCCGTCAAAATCAGCTCGTGCATCTTCTTCAGGAATGGATCGTCCTCCTGTACGATCTTTATCTTGTTGTGCAAGCTCGACTCAAGGTGTAATTGGGCCAATCATGCTCCACGGTAGCAAATTCGGAGTTCGATACCCATTTCTGCCAAGTCTCGCTGTATGTCACGGTTGATAGACAGGCATCCTGCAAACATTCTACTCAAAGTGTCCGCTACGATGTTTCCCTTACCTGGCATGTACTCGATAGTCAAATCGTAGTCTTTTATGATTTCGAGCCAACGCCGCTGCCGTAAGTTCAAATCCCGTTGGGTAAAGATATATTTGAGACTTTTGTGATCCGTATAGATGCTGCAAGCCACACCATAAAAATAGTGCCGCCATAGCTTCAATGCGAACACAATCGCCGCTAGCTCAAGATCAAGCGTAGGGTAATTCTTCTCGTGTTGCTTCAATTGTCTCAAAGCAAACGAAATCACCTTATCCCTTTGCATAAGCACGCATCCCAAACCAATTCGCGATGCATCGTTAAATATTTGCAACCCTTCTGGTCCGTCCGGAAGGGCAAGGATTGGAGCTGAGACGAGTCGCTTCTTTAACTCTTGAAAGCTAGATTCACAGGCGATATTCCACTCGAATGTGACTCCCTTCTGGGTGAGGCGAGTCAGAGGCGACGCAATCTTGGCAAAGTCTTTCACAAATCTTCAGTAGTAGCATACCAAGCCGAGAAAACTTCGGATGTCGCTTGCTGAGGTAGGCCGCTTCCATTCAACTATCGCTTCAATTTTTTTGGGTCCACCGTGACACCTTCAGCTGAAATAACGTGCCCAAGGAACGTCATATGGCTCATCCAGAACTCGTATTTACTTAATTTGGCATAAAGTTGGTGTTCACGCAGAGTCTGTAGTACCGTCTTCAAGTCCTCCACGTCCTTGTCCTTGCTTTTCAAATATATGAGAATGTCATCGATGAATACGATGACAAATTTGTCTATGAACGGTCGGAACACCCGGTTCATCAGATCCATGAAAGCGGCGGGAGCATTTGTCAAGCCGAAAGGCATGACTAGAAATTCGTAGTGACCATATCGAGTTCGAAAGGCGGACTTCGGCACGTCTTCGAACTTGATCTTCAATTGGTGGTAGCCTGAGCGAAGATCAATCTTGGAGAATACCGTTGCCCCTTGCAACTGGTCAAATAAATTGTCTATCCTTGGCAACAAGTACTTGTTTCGCACCGTGGCTTTGTTAAGTTCTCGATAGTCGATGCACAGCCGCATCGATCTATCATGCTATCTTACAAACAACACTGGAGTACCCCATGGGGAGACACTAGGGCGAATATATCCACGATCTAGCAACTCTTCTAGTTGTCCTTTCAGTTCCTTCAGCTCTGTCGGTGCCATTCGATCGGGTGCTTTGGATATCGGTCGAATGTCCAGAAAGGTGTCGATGTTGAATTCTATCTCTCGATCCGACGGCATCCCTGGCAACTCATCTGGGAACACAACAGGAAACTCTGCCACAACTTCAGTCTGTGCCGTGCTTGCAATCTCCGTTCTCGTGTCTTGAACTGATGCTAGGTACCCGCTGTAACCAGAATGCAACATGCGCCTTGCCAAAATCACCAATATCATCATTATTGTCCTTGATGTTGCTCCGTACGAATTGGAGAACTCTGTTTTGCCCGGAAGGCGGAACACAACTCTCTTCTTCGCGCACTCGATCGTTGTGTGGCATGCACCCAACCAATCCATGTCGATGATTATATCGTACTCTTTGATGTCGAGTACGATAACTTCCAAGGATAGATTTTTTCTTCTGATGCAGAAGTAACCTTCCCTACAAATTTTAGCGGCAGGCATATCTACTCCCGATGGAGTGCTAATGCTAAGATTCATATCTAAAAATTGCATGGGTAGTTTATTCTCTTCTACAAAGTCGACAGATATGAAACTATGCGTAGCACCCGAATCGAACAGTACTCTAGCAGGCATATTTTTATAGAGTAATATACCTGTCACAACAGTGTCGGATGCGAATGCTTCATTCCGAGTCAGAGCATAGACTCGGCCTTGCACCCCTTGGCAAATTTGTGGGTTCACGGGTACTGCATTTGCGCCATGGACGGGAGGCGTCCTGTTCTGATTCTGGATGTTCCTTGGTGGATATTGGTTCGCCCTCCCTATTCGACAATCTACTGCCTTGTGACCTAGCTGGCCACACTTGAAGCATCCTCCTTGGCAATCGACCGCCAGATGTCCCATCTTGCCGCAGCGATGGCACCGTACGCCGGGGTGTGGCCCCCGATACTCGAACGTGTTCTGGCGCTTTGGTATACCAGATCCTCCCGCATCGTGAGGACACTTGTTGAAGTTGTTACGGATGCCTGACCCTGTCCTTTACGAAGCTCGACCAAAGATTCGCTCGCTATCAAGGGCGGCATTATATGATTTCCTGTAAGTCCGGCATCTTTGGTTCATGACGTCCCAACGCAAATCGTCATTCATGCCTTGTTGGAAGCGCTCGCACCACGGCTCCTTGTACGGCAGGAAGGCTCCGGTAAACTTCATAAGCTTTGTGAACTTTGCATCGTAATCTTCGACTAAAATATTTTCTTGCTTCAAGGACATGAATTTCTCTTCCGTCTGTCGATGAACGGCACGAGGAATGTATTGCTCGAGGAAGGCCAGCTAGAACGTCTTCCACAAGATCTTGGCGTTGGGGTTGGCCTCGTGGAGCTCTTATTTCTTCGCCTCCCACCAGTCGTAGGCCCTCAAGTTTAGTTGCAAGACTGCACACCCGACTCTCTTGGACCCCTTGATGTTGAGGAGATTGAACATACCCTCAATCTTTACTAGCCACCCCATGACTTCATCAAGCTCTGCTCGGCCGTCAAATTCAGGCGGGTTCACCTTCTTGAATTTGGTTGCCTTGAGCCGGAAGGAGGAAGACATATGCTTCGTCGTTACTGGTTGCACTTCTTCATCTGACATGGCGGTCATCGAGTTCTGTTGGGTCGCTATGGTGCTCACGATCCGGGTCAGGGCCTCTATCTGCTTTTGTTGGACGCTGATTTGGGCCTAGATCTGTTCTTGCAGCTGTTATTGCTGCATCTTCCCCTGGCGCTGTTGGACTTCCATGAGGCACAGTAATTGCTCCATGGAGGATTTGCTACATGTCGCGTCTTCGGTGCTATCCGTGCTAATCAACATGGCGTTGACAGCGGGGACACCCTTTCTTTTCGGCATTCCTACAAAATTGAGCAAATCCGTTAGTATTCTCAAAACATCTACGGGCTTATATGTATGAAACGATTATTTCATGCCGTATATGTCGAAAAGCATAGTTTTTAAAAAAATTACAACAGCATCTAAAAGTAAGTATTTTTGAAAGGCCCGAGGTGTGAACCGTGCTCTGATACCAACTTGTCACGCCCTGACTCGCCAAATCGGTCGTCATCGCCTTGACTCGAGATAAATCGATCCCACGAGTCGGGATATACTGCCGTACAAGTCTTTATTAGACTTGTACAAGGCAAGAATTTGCACTTAAAATTTCCTTTGATACGACGTGTTGAAATTAAACAGTGCAGAGAGTTGAAGACATAGAATAGGAAGAAATTTAGCTTTTCATTCATAAAACTTGCAAAGTATGTGCAAGGTCATTTTTACATTACATATGCCATTGCGGCTACATCTTGAAAACACAAAAGAAAACTCTTGACAAGCTTGCTATAAAATAATCCTTGGCGTTCCATACATTCATGCCCTTTTATACATTTGAACAAAAGCCTTCGATCTGAATTGCGCTTCAAAATACTTCAAAATAGGAGAACTTCGAGCCGCCTCCCGTTCTTCAGCTTCAGTCTAGTCTCGAGCTCCCGTAGGGCGCTCGTTACCTGGGGAGTTGGGGGTTAGCACACTTGCTAGTGGATGGGACAAACCCACTCGTCTAAACCGACACTGCTTATAAAGGATTCTAGCATACGATGTTATCTTTCTATTTAGAACTATATGATTTACAGTTTGTATCGAAGGCACATTTTAAATGGTAACAACATAACCAATTTCAACTTATCTTACCATGGCCGTGCTCCTTTCCTGCACAAAATATACATAATACTTACTACCTGCACAAGACAATAGGTGAGCATGCAGTCTATCTTATATGCGGTCATTGGTGATATCGACACCATCAAGGACGATTATGTAGCATTGCGACGCGCCCTACCAGTTCAGGTTGCGAGCCTAACTAGAGGTATCGTATTGCCTCGTGCCTAAGCACGATTTAATTTCTTACTAGGCCGATTTGGTCCCAGCGCCCCGAGTACCGTCTCGAGGAAAGCTCACCTTGTGCACAAGTCATCCATGACCATGCGAATGTATGAACAGTTTAATATGTATGAAGTAAATTGCATAGCATAGACATTATTAAACCACATAATCATTTCTACTCGTGCGAGAGTTCCTTTCCCTGAAGCCGTACGTTCTGATTTAGCATCCGGTAGGCACCAAATTTTCCGAGGCGTAGTCTACCGCAACCGAAGTCTTTTTATTATGTTTTGCAGAACATAAAATAAATTATATCTCTTTCCTAGAACTTTATCTTTTCTCTACTTAGTGTGAAACTTATGGATTCAGAGTTAACTTCTCTAAGTTACTATATTATCCCAAGTTCTTGATCTTAGTGGCAAAGCATACATCCAGTTAGCATCATCGATTTGAACGTTGAACTTTAAACATTTTGTTGGCGAGAAGATGTAGAAAAGAAGGGGCCGAAGAACCACCCACCTAGAGAGATTATGCCGAGAGTAGGAGAACACTTCGCGACTGTAGGTCCTAAAAAAGCAAGTTGCATCAATCAACAAAGTCAAAAATTCAAGATATTCATCATTTTGATGAGTTGCGCAGACAACAGATTGCGCAGACATCACTTTGCGCAGGTTGGTTTGCGCATGTTCCCAACTGTGCAGGCTGACGTGGCAGAAGTCATCATTGACTGAATCAAATCAGATCTTCCTGACAGCTGACAACACGAATAACGAGGAGACTGTTCATTTTTGGCGCCGCACAGTGCTCGAGGACGGCTGACAGTTGGCAGCGCAATCCGTGGTTGCGCAAACGAAGCCTGCGCAGTCTGAGTCTGCGCAAACCAGTGTATGTGCAGTTCACTTTGCGTATTCTACCAACATAACTGATAAATTACATGTGGCATTCATGCCATCAATTGCTCATTACGTGGCAACTGTCTATGCACGATCGTGCGCATTTCAATCAAATAATGCCATGTGTCTCAGATAGTTGGCCCACGATCCAGTAACTGCCTGCGCAGTCCATATCTGCGCAAACCAGTTGCTGCGCAAATCAGCTTGCGCAGTCCAAAAATAACTAAAAGTTAGTTATTTTCAGAACTCTATAAATAGAGTTTCAAGTCTTCATTTCAAGGGGGATCAAGATCAGAGATCAAAAATCAGAGAGTTCAGGAGTTCTTGCCAAAGTGCTGCTGCATTCTTTCGAGACTTTTGTCTTCAATTTCAGAGGCTTTTGCCTTCAGTTTCCAGAGTTGTTTTCAACTTCAAAGGCTTCGTCTTCAAAATTCACATCGTCCAAGGGATAAAGCAATCGTCATCAAGATTGGATTCCTATAGTTGTAATTTTTCCAGAATTCTTGTAATCTTTATTACAGTTTGTATCAATAAAGTTTTATACTTTTGTTTTTGCAAACAAAATGGCGACTCTGCTAGGGACAACTTTCTCCTCCGACGAGGAAGTAGCAACTCAATGTGACGTAGCGTCTATCGGGAAGACGCAGAAGACGCTGGTTGTTAAGGCAACCAGACAGCCTACGAGGTGATGCTCAACTCCAAGACCACTCCCCGTACTGCAGTCACTTCTGCCAAGAGCAAAGTGCGCTCAGTTTGGGTCTCCAAGTCTGCTGCACAATCTGACAGTTTTGCCACCAAGGATGCTGTGCCAACTGTTGCACAATCTGCTAGTCAGACTGCTGCACAAACTGCTGTGTCAACTGTTGCATAGTCTGTCTCAGCAACTGCTACACAATCTGTTGCAGTCAAGGCTGCGTAGTCTGCTGCAACTGTTGTGGAAGCTACTTCATATGCTGCATTGTCAAAACAGAAGACTCCTATGACTCTGACGCAATTGGCAGTGGCTTTTCCTGTGCAAAATAGCACTCCAGTAACTAAAATGCATCCCAAGCACTCTAAGACAAAGACTCCTGATGCACTTCCTACCAAAGCTTCTAATGTACAAATGACTAGTGCACCTTCCACCCATGCGCAAACCAAGTCTGCGCAATCCAAGAAAAACAGCCTTTTGGCTAAATTCCCTTCTTCTCACAATAAAAGAAGAGATTCTACTCCTCTTCTCAAACACCCTATTGCCTCTGCGCAATCCACTGAGGGTAGTCCTTTGACTATTCCTCCTTCTCTTCAAAGCAAAGGAAAAGGCCCATTGGTCTTTTCTCAAACTTCCTTGTCTCATGACTTGGAAGATAACAGAGGGAAATGCTCTTTAGCTAACCCTTCATCTCAAAATAAGGGAAAAGGCCCTTTGGTTTTTTCTCAGTCTTCTTCAGTCTTTACTGAAGAGGATCCATCTCAATGGGTCTCAGCACCAATCAGTTCGAGAACTCTTACAAACAAGGATTCTTTTTTCCTTTATAACAAGAGTACTTGTACTAATCAAAGAGGTATCTTGCCTACTCCGATAGCAGAATTCCAGGACCTCCCGACTCTCCAAATTTGTCGTTCCAGACAGGGAAAATTGTTAGTATCTCAAACAGAAACTCCTGGGGGTGAATTTGCTGACCTCAGAACTTATCTTAATCGACCCACTTCGGTAAAACGCAAATAGCCAATGCCGAAGGTCAAACATCATCAGAAACAAATCTCCAAGGTCAAAAATCATGACACTTATGCCAATGAAGTGAGTACTTCCCTGTATACTCAAGGGACTAAATATTTGAAGAATCAGAATCATGTTCCAAATGTTATCAAAGAACAGATCCCTCGGAACTTTCCTTGTCCTGTTGTAGATCTTCGAGAACATCTAAGACAAAAACAGGATAATGTCTCAATATCTCCATCTCAACCATCTGATCATCACTGTAATCATAAAGTCATCATCCAATGCTGTTGTCAAACGACAAAACGATCTGTCTTCGATCGTTTAACTTTTGCTAAATCTGAATACATATCAGATGAAGACAAAGTTTTGTATGCTTCTGTTAATATGACTTCCCGAGACACTGGGAGTAAAAGATGCTCTAAGCATGGTAGACTCCGCAAGCCAAGCCAACGGTATTTGGAATTACTTCAAGAATCTTCCGAAGGAGTATTTCAACATACCCGTTCTCGAAGCCGAGATACAATCGGTCAAAGGAATCTTCCTCAAAACCCTTCAGGTCATCTTCCTGTTTCTCAGTCAGGAGATGATTCGTTCTCTGATTATGATGCATACAGTGAAAGTTTTCAACAAACAGTATCTTCCACTGTGCCAAGAGAAGTGACGGCTTATGTTGTCACCGATGATCCAGATGCTTCAACCTCCGCAAATCAGGAACAGCGAATTGCTGCACTCGAAGACAAATTAAAAACCATGGCTGAGATGGTTGCTAGTATGCATTCCATCATTGTAGCACAGCATGTTACACCACCAACTGCACCTATTACTAGTCCAGAGATCATAGCATCTTCAATACCTGCCAAAACTGGGCTGGGGGTAGTGCCTCCCTAAATGCCTCCTGTACAAGTGCAAGTACAAACTACGCCTAGCCAGTCAGGAGCTGGGGGTATTGCTTACAACGCTATTCCTCCTCCTACCACTACAACTCAACCTGCTCCTTCTTCTTCATCAGAAGACGCCAATGAAGCTATCAAACTCTTACGAACCCAGTTTGAAGCATTTAAAGAGAAAGACAATCTACAAAGGTTGGGGATTAAACAGCCCTATCCGGTTGAATGGAAGGATGTCCCATTTCCCCCAAAGTACAAAATCCCTACAATCTCTCTGTACGATGGCAGTACTTCCCCGAGTCAATTCATCAATCATTTTGAGGTAATGACTGTTCAACTTCAGCCAAATGACGCTCTTCTTACCAGTGTTCGTCGGTTGTTTAGCCGGCGTAGCATACGACTGGTACAGAAGTTTGCCAGATGGTTGCATCATATCCTTTTCAGGTCTCAAACAAATCTTTCTGGAACGGTTCTATGAAGGATTTAATGATATGACTATGTCAGCTCTCAACAAAATCAAACAAAAACATAATGAAACTGCTGAGAGCTTTATTGAACGGTTCCGCCGTGAAGCTTTGAAAATGCCTCCAGGGACTCCAGCTGCTGTCACTATTGATACTTGTAAGGCAAATCTTTTACCTATTATCAGTATGTGGACGGGATCAACCCAATTCCAAGATTGGCCCTCATTCATCGTCAACGCCAAAGCTGCTGAAGTAAGTGCCGACAAGTTCAAACAATTGGGGGTACAAATGTCTAACCCTGATCGAGATGAGCATCAAAATTCAGGTGGTAACAATCGTCAGAACAATCGCAAAGCGAAAGAGACTTTGAACATTAATTTGAACAAAAATAAAGAATCTTTGGCTGTCAATGTGGCCCCACCTATATCTACTCCTACTCCTTCTGCACCTCCACCGAGGGAACCTCGTCCAAAAGTGGAATATTCTTTTGATGAGAATGACACTACAAGTATCTTTGAATGTTTACTCAAAAGCAATAAAATTCAACTCCCTGATCCAAAGAAACCTGATGAAGTCAATAAGACTGATCATCCCAAGTATTGTGTCTATCACCGATTCATTGGACATCCTACTCGAGCATGCTATGTGCTCAAAGGTAAGATTCAAGAGCTTGTCAATGCTGGTGTAGTCACTCTGCAACAAGATGAGAAGACTGTTACTGCAAATATGGTTTCAGTCCAGTTTGGGGATTTCCCTCCACAGATGATACAGCATGGTGTCATTCCAATTCCTAAAGCAACCCTTGAGAATGAGAATCTCCCGCTTCCATCCAATGAAGGTCTTATTCCCTTGTCTCTTGACAACGGTGAAATTATGTGGATCCATCCTGATCTTGCTCCAGAATTTAAGATATCTTCCAAGAAGAAAACTCGTTCTAAAGGCAAAACCAAGATTTGCAACATGGTATCTTTTGATCCCATTGTTGACGAAGAGATTCTGTTAGGCACCAGATCAGGGAAAGCCTATTTGAAAGATCATTCTGAAAGTCAAAAGGATCCTGCTTCTTCTTCTGAACCTGCTCCGGTACGACCCGTATCTGCTGAAGAAGTCCCTTCTACATCTTCACAGTTGTAGTATCAATTCCTCCCAAGCCAACAACGGCTGACAAAGATAAGCAACAAGTTCGATTTGACAAACCCCTAAAGAAGTCATCTCCTACTGGGCTTGAGAAGCCTTACAATTTCGATATATTGGCTCAATTAGCCAATACACCAGCTAGGCTGTCAATCTTTGAACTCTTGCGTCTTTCCAAAGAGACACGAGAAACTCTAAGTGAAGCTCTGATGCAGGCTGAAACTTGCTTAACTCTTCTCAAGAAGCCAGAATCAGAACCAGTCTCTTGTCATCACTGTCATAGTGTCTTGGAACTGATCCCAAACATTACCTTCACTCAGGATGATATGCTAATGGAAGATAATAGACATGATCGTCCTCTTTACTATACAGGATATGTAGATTCAATGAAGGTTGATCGTATCTTGATAGATCCAGGATCTGTACTTAGTATCATGCCAAAGACTATGCTAGATGCGTTGAAGATATCGGTGCATAGTCTTTCAACTACAATCACTACTATCTTGGGATTTAACCAAGGGAAGAGTGAACCTTTGGGTAAGATCCGCCTGAAACTTCAAATAGGCAATCTTCGTACAAAGGTGACCTTTTATATCATCGACAATCATGGTTGTTCTTACAATGCTCTCCTGGGAAGGCCATTCCTCCATGAACACAATATCGTTCCATCAACTCTTCATCAATGCTTTAAATATGTTGATGACAAAGGACAAGTTCACAAAGAAGTTGCGGATCTTTATCCTTTCAAGGGTGTTGAAGCTTATTGCAACGATGCTCGTATGTACAAAGACGAGTTTATAAAGGTGGTATTGGCTATGGACACTGAAGAAGATCAAAAAGCAGTACCTCAAGACACTCTTATCATACCTGTTAAGGGGCGAGTTTCTCATCCTCAATCTTCCAAGCCACTGGTTATTCACTTACCAGTTCAAAAGAAATCAGTTAATGCTGATGAAAATCAAAGAGAGCTCACCTCTTCTGAGCCACTTGTTATCGACTTACGTCGTAACAAAGACAAAAAGCAGCTCATTCCTTCTGAGCCACTTGTTGTTGATCTAAATCGCAACAAGGAAAAAAGGGAGCTCACCTCTTCTGAGCCACTTGTTATCGATCTTCGTCGTAACAAGCCTCCTCCACGTTCTTCTTCTCCCCCGCTTGTAATTAATTTGACCAAACCTGCTAAGGTTAAAGGTCCTGTTGTAAATACTGATGTACAAATCAATGAAAAAGTACCTACTTTCCAGTATATTGATGTTATTTATTATACTAAAAGTTATTTGGATATGTTAGATAGCTTCCAATCAATTACACTGGAAGTCGTATAATTTCTTCAAACAGAAGTCTCGCTTGAAGATCCAGATGATTCTTACCGTATTCACCCTTCTTTGAAGAAAGGTGAAAGTCCAGCATTTTTATATAAAAGACCGGAAACAAAGATTAACTATACGGATGATAGCAAAGTTAACGATACGGGACGTCTCTAGTTCCATCGTTATAGTCAACAATCAAAAGACATCGTCCGAAAGATGGGTTACGATTTCAAGAGCGGCCTTAACTATGGTAAAGGTAGACGAACTCCCATTCGTACAACAGTTCCAAAGAGAAAATCATAAATGTATTATGGCAGGACCAAGAAAGCTCTCGGATATACTTCTCCTCCACTGTTATCCCCAACGGCTTCTGAATCAGATAGTGAAGAACGTTCTAATTCTTCTGATTCCAGATCATGGGATTCCGATACCAGCATCGGTGAAGTCCATCGTATAATCGTATCTTCTAACATGGTTTCTGTTGAACTACCAGAAGACTGTGATGAAGATGTTGAAGAAAGTTCGGAAACAGATCCTTGGGCTCAACATATGGATAACCAATGGGTACTCCGATTTGAACAAAGAGAACCTCCTACTGAAGATCAACTAATTCAAATTGATGTAGGGGAAAGAGAGTCACCTCGGCCAATCTTTATTAGCAAGAATCTTCCAGAAGCAGATAAGCAAGAGTTGATTCTTCTTATTAAAGAATACATTGACGTCTTTGCTTGGAGTTATGAAGACATACCAGGTTTAGATCCCAAGATTGCTACTCACAAACTGAACATTCTTCCTAATGCTAAACCAGTCAAACAGCAACAAAGGCGATTAAAGCCTGAAATGATGGACGCAATCGATGATGAAGTTAAGAAGCTTATCGCTTGTGGCTTTATTCGAGAAGAGCAACATCCTGATTGGGTAGCCATTGTCGTCCCAGTTTTGAAGAAAACTGGAAAAGTTCGAGTCTGTATCGACTTCCGAGATCTCAATGAAGCATGTCCAAAAGATGAATTTCCTCTTCCTATCATAGACGTCATGATTGACAATACTTGTGGGTTCGAGCGAATATCTTTTATGGATGGATTCTCCGGATATAATCAGATTAAAATGCATCCTGAAGATGAAAAGCATACATCTTTCCGCACTCCTCGAGGAGTCTATTGTTATACAGTAATGCCATTTGGTCTTAAGAACGCTGGTGCAACTTATCAGCGAGCTATGAGTACCATTTTTAGAGAACATCTTCGCAAGACAGTCGAATGCTATGTTGACGATATCGCCGTCAAAAGTCGTCTAAAAGAAGATCACATCCAAGATTTAAGAACAATATTTAATCTCATGCATCAACATCAGCTCAAGATGAATCCCACCAAGTCATTCTTGGGTGTCTCTAGTGGCAAATTTCTCGGCTTCGTCATTACCTCGAAGGGTATACACGTGGATCCCGAGAAGATCAAAGCCATCCAAGAGATGCGTCCTCCACGCAACCTAAAAGAGCTACGAGGATTCCAAGGCCGACTTGCGTATATCAGGCGATTCATTTCGAACTTGTCTGGACGCTGCAGACCATTCACTCAACTAATGAAGAAAGGTGTATCTTTTGTTTGGACTGAAGAGTGTCAACGAGCATTCGATGATATCAAACAATATCTTATGAACCCACCAGTTTTGGTGCCACCTATCTCTGGTATTCTATTTTTGATGTATGTCCGTACTATGGACCATTCGTTGGGTGCTTTACTTGCCCAAAAGAACAAAGAAGGCCATGAACAAGCTATCTACTATCTTAGCCGAACTATGATTGGTGCTGAACATCGTTATAGTCCGGTCGAAAAAGAATGCCTGGCTCTCATGTTTGCTGTGCAAAAGACGAGGCATTATATCATTGGTCAAACTATTCATGTTATATCTCGAGTTAACCCTCTCCGGGTACTAATGAAGAAACCTAGTACACTTAATTCTCGGTTGGCTACATGGGCATCCTACTAGCTCAATATGACATGGTGTACGTTCCACAAAAGTCTGTCAAAGGTCAAGCGCTGGCGGATTTCTTAGTAGCTCATCCTGTGCCTGAGACATCTAAACTCTATGACAAAATTCCTGACGAGACATTAGAAGTCAACATGATCTCCAAAGAGTTTCCAACCTGGCGTCTATTATTTGATGGTGTATCAAGAATTGGACCAAATGGTGCTATTGTGGCAGGTGTTGGAGTTGTTCTCGTTTCTCCAGATGGATTAACTATCCAAAGAGCCTACTCTTTAGATGAACCTTGTTCCAACAATGTGGCAGAGTACAATGCTTTACTTGTCGGCCTTCAACTAGCTAAACAACTGAATGTTGAATATCTCGAAGTCTATGGGGATTCTAAATTGGTTGTGAACCAGGTTAGAGGAACCTATGAAGTCCGTCATCAAGACCTGGTGCCTTACCATGAAGCGGCAATCAATATAGCTACATCATTCAAAGCTTTCTTTATCGACTATGTTCGACGAGCTTGCAATACTGAAGCCGATGCTTTGGCCAATCTTGCAGCTGTCTTAGCCATCCCTATCAAAAGACATCAGGTGGTGGTTATTTCTAACCGAGAACTGTTCTGTATTGAGAATAATCGTAATATTGAATTTAGCAATCTTGCTGAAGTCAATATTATTGATGACGATTGGAGAACTCCTTTTATCAATTTTTTAGTATATGACATACTCCCTGAAGATCCTAAGGAGGCTACAAGCATTCGACGTCGATCTCTACGATTCTATTACAATCAAACCACCAAAACACTCTATCGGCGAACTTATGATGGTTTTCTTCTACGCTGTTTAGCTGGTGATAAAGCCAAACAAGTGTTGCATAAAGCTCACGATGGCGTCTGTGGAGCACATCAACCTGGTCCTAAGTTACAGGATCGCATCCGACGTATGGGTTACTATTGGCCCACTATGGTATCAGATGCCATTGAATATGCAAGGAAATGTCGTGCTTGTCAAATCCATGCAGACTTTATTCATCAACCCTCGGAATTCTTACACCCGACTGCTGCTTCCTGGCCTTTTGAAGCTTGGGGTATGGACATTATAGGTCCTATTAATCCTCCTTCTTCTAGAGGACATCGGTTCATATTGGCGATAACCGATTACTTCTCCAAGTGGGCTGAAGCTATACCTCTGGCTGAAGTCAAGACTAGCAGTGTCATTAACTTCATTAAACACCATGTCATCTATAGATTCGGTGTACCTCGAAGAATCATTCATGACAATGGACCTCAATTAATTAGTCAGAAGTTTACTAGATTCTGCGATGATCATCGGATTAACAATGTTGCTTCGACGGCCTACAATCCTGCTGCTAATGGTTTAGCTGAAGCCTTTAACAAAACCATTATTAAGCTCCTTAAGAAATTTGTATCCACTAACAAACGGAATTGGAGCGAGAAACTTGGCGAGTGTCTTTGGGCCTATCGAACTACAGTCCGCAATCCCACAGGCTTTACACCTTTCTCTTTGGTGTATGGCTGTGAAGCTGTCCTTCCTTTAGAGCTGCAAATTACTTCTTTAAGGATTGCCATTGCTAATGAGCTCACTACAGAGAATAACGACCTTCTTCGACTTCAAGAATTGGAAGCACTTGATGAGAAGCGATTAATGGCTCAACAGCATATTGAGTTATACCAAGCCCGCATCTCAAAGATATTTAATCGTAAAGTGAAGGTCAGAGCCTTTCAGCAAGGAGAACTTGTTCTAACGGTCAGACATCCTATGACTATGACTCATATGTGCAAAGGGAAATTCGATACGAAATGGGAAGGTCCCTATGTTGTAAGCAAAGTCTTCTCAAACGGAGCTTATCAACTTTCAGAACTTGATGGTCGAGTTGCTATGATGCCTATCAATGGCAAATTCTTAAAGAAGTATTATGTATATATGTAAATACTTGTAAATTATCAGACAGAATCAAGTTCATAAATAAAATTCAAATTTTATTATATGATAGTACATATTAAAGGTCACTATCATCTTTTTCTACATTGGGACAAGGGCCACTGCCGTCCTTCTCAAAAATACGGTCAGCAAAAGAGCCGAGAACCTCCTTGCTGGATCCCACAAGAAACTTGCAGGCGGCCATCCTCATGGCTTCTTCTTCTTTAGTCTTTCCTGGTTCGAGCAGGAAGTCCAAAATGTCCCGCGGTGGCTGGGGTGCAGACGAACCTTTGCCTGCTTCTGCTTCCTTTGGCTGAACTGGATCGGCAGGGTGTTCTTCAATACCCTTCTGAACCTTCGAGACAGTCTCAACCTTCTTAGATGCTTCTCCGGAAGACATTTTTATGTTGAAGAGTAGAAGTGTTCGTTCCTGTCAGATTTCTGCTATATTTATAGACAGAAGTTCCTCAATTAATGAAGCATTACATTCATCCGACGGTTCATCCGTTCATTAATACCTGACGGTTCATCCGTTCATTTATAACACTCATCCGACGGTTCATCCGTTCATTAATACCTGACGGTTCATCCGTTTATTTATCACATTCATCCAACGGTTCATCCGTTCATTAAATGCTTGACGGTTCATCCGTTCATTAAATGCCTGACGGTTCATCCGTTCATTTATCACATTCATCCAACGGTTTCATCCGTTCATTTATCACATTCATCCAACGGTTCATCCGTTCATCTATTTTGACGGTTAACCCGTTCATTTATTATCATTTGACGGTTAACTCGTTCATTTCACCATCATTTGACGATTTACCCGTTCTTTCATCATTACTTGACGGTATTCCCGTTCATTCATTTTCATATACATTGACGATTCATCATCGTTCATCTTCTACATCAGCAACTTGTCGTTTTCGATTAAGTTGTCAATAAATATATCATATCTATCTATTATTTATATCTGAATAAGATATGCAATAAATAATGGAGCCACAACAAAATGTCTTTTATATCAAAAAAATGAGACATTACAAAAATGCAGCTACATCAACAAAACCCAAATACAAAATCAAGAAGGAAGGACAATCAGATTATCAATTTGCTGCTTCAATGTCTGCAGCTCTTCTTCGTGTGTTGACGCTACTATCTTTCTTGCCTCCTCCATCCCGCTTTCTTCATCAAAAATGGGCATATCTACTGTCCTGCGAGTGATCTCTTCACCATGAGTGGTCTCATACTCATTCCTTTCTTCAATCAATGCATTAAATTGTTCAATCACCAGTTGGTGATTAACAGTTTCTTCTTTAAACTCTTGTTGGAGGCGAGTAATTTCAGCCTTCAGCTCAGTATGTCGCCGTCCTTTGCTTTCAGCCACTAGAGTAATTGATTCTATTTTAGAATTATATTCAGCTGATTTTGCTGAATGAGCTTCTAACAGATTTTGAAGAGTTAACCTTTCCATATCAGCAGCTTGAGCCAGCCGCTCAAATTCAGCTTGTACTAAAGAGTCTACATCTTTCTTCTTGAGTTCTTTATACTTCTTGATGGAGACTTCTAATTCATCTAGTATATGTTCAAGGAGAGTGGCCTGAGCTTCGTCTCCTTGGTCTCTTATGGCTCTTATCAAGAAAGAAGTGGGCTTCCTAACCATAATGAAGTCAGCCCCTTCTTTCTCTATCATTTTATGGACGAGAGATCCCAGCGACTCAAAGAAACATCGAGTAAATGACTGGACCACTTGTTGATTGATGGCCAGAGTTCCAGGAGTCGCTGCTACTCCTAATGAAGACGGGGTAACAGGTTGCTCGATTCTTTGAGGTTGGACAATAGGCTCTTTAAATAAGGGAGCCAGAGTAGAGCTGGTTGCTCCTCCTGCTTGATCTTCTGCAAAAGTAAAATTGTTATTTTTACTAATTGATTGTTGATGAACAAAAAGATCAAATTAAGAGCAATGTTACCTTGGTTTGGTCTAACAACGAGTTCATTTCTTACTAGAATGGAATACCGTTGAACAGAAGTAGCCTCAGCTGCAACAGCCTGGCTGCTGCCCGCCTCAGAACCACAAGATAAATGATGACTACTGCTAATAACCACCATTGGTATAGGCACCATAATCAGGTCCGTTGGAGGTGTTGGCAAAGTCTCAAGATCTGCAAATGAAGATATTAGTTATCAGTTCATTTTAAAAAAGAAAAGATTGTTAAATCTCGTTTTATACCTTGAGGGTCGGTGGCAGGATTTTCTTTTAGCACACCTTCGTCGGCTACTTCTTCAGGAGATATTTCTATCTCAACATCGACAGCTTTTTCTGCAGATGCCTCCACTTCAATATCCTTTTTAGGATTTAAAATATCATCGACAGTATCAAGAGAATTGTGTTCTTCATTATCCTTTTTAGGATCTTGTAAATACTCATTAACATTTTCGGATGAAGAACCTTCCTCGTCTTCTTCTTTTTCTTCTTCTTCTACTGCTGCATTTCCACTGCTAGTGGCAGCTTGATCTTCCTGTAAGCTATAACTGCAATCCTCCAGAGCTGCAATCATTTCACGGTCTTCGTCCTCACGAAGAGTCCTGGGAGTAGGAGGAGGTTGAGTAATATCTGCAATAGGAGAATGAGGTTGTATAACACTTTGTTCTTCCTCTAAAATATGTTCTCTAGGCTTTTCACTTCTTGGGGCAAAATCTCCCCTCTGTTCATTCTCCTCGAGAGTTTTGCTTCCTGATTCAGAAGCAGGTGTGGGAGATGCCATTAGAAGTCCTGCAGCAGCATCTACTGAAGTCAGGAGTTGTATAGAAGAAGACTCTTCCAAGACTCTTCTGGTGACTACTCTTTTCTTTCTGTGTAGAGGTTTAACAAGACTCTCTACATTTTCTGGCTCTGCTTGCTTTTGCACGAAAGTTGGTGTACTGACAAGTTCTTGACGTGTCTCGGCCAATTGCCGGGATTGAGATCTGGTAGTCACTTTTTCAGATGAAAGATCAAGAATCAATTTCTTCTTCGCCACAGGAGCAGGAGGCTCCTCTCTTCTTCTTTTCTTCGCAGGAGATTTACCCACCTTCAGAGAAATACGAAGTGGTGCATTTACTTCTTGGGGGAATATAATATCCCTTGTAGTTTCCAGAGGTGCATCTGCCGGTTCATGTGCTTCCTCATTTATAGGGATCGATGGAGCAATTCTTTCTCTCCTTAATCTTGTTGCAGTGGCGAAACTATCTGCGAGATTGAAATTCTCGGCAAAAGTATTCGCTGATGTGTAAAACACGGAGTATGTAAAAAGCATTCGAGGACCCTGAGGAGTAGTCCTTGCTGGTATAGAGAAAGTGACTTTTGTATCGCGGGCATTGTAATAAGCCCAAGCCCTAGCTCCGTCTATCAGATAACCTTTGCCTTGGAGGCAGGTAATTGCGTTCCCTACATGGAACTGATCATACCTAAACTGTCGAGCAAAATGGCATGGGAGGTATGGTTCTAAGTAGCACTCTTCTTCGAATCGGTAGACCAAATGAGATGGTCGAATTGTCTTCAACCATTCAAAAGCGACACGAGTTAGAGGCTGCAGTTTCGAATCCACCATATTCGTGGGCATCTGATCATACCCAGCAGGAAAAGGAGCGCAGCAGAAGTTCTAGCCTCTGTTCAGATTCAACATAAATCTACACTCAGTTAAGGAAGTATATTTCCATTTTCCATCGGAATACCTTCGAAGAAAACTGCCGTCAACTGGTCCCATGCCAGGATCCATTAGGGTTGGATAGTGGAGAAGCAACCATCCAAACAAATATGTATATGGCAATTCTAAGCGAGGGAATTCTCTCTCTCCTTTTGCTTTTAACATCAAGTCAACATATAAACGAAGACTGGCGTTCAGCTTGCAGGTCATTGCTGATAGTAAGTCCATTTTATAACCGAAGACTAGCTTAACAGCTGCAAACAAGACGCCGCGGTGAAAACGATCTACTGCACTGGATCCGGGAACTACGAACCTTCGCAGCCAGTATGTCAAGAATCCCGCCAATTGTGCTGCTTCTGACATGGGCCTATAGCCCATTCTCAAGTAACTTTCCAAATTGTCTCCTCTCTTCAAAGGAGGATATTCATGGTCATCCTTCACTTCTTTATCAAAGTGACCACTCTGTTCCATTAATTTTCTGACCTCTGTATGGCTCAAAGGTTTGAAAAAGGTTGGGTAGCATTTATCGTTCTCCTTGGTTTTCTTCTCCTCTATATGACTAAGAAACAGATATGGTAGCCACTTTGAAGAATAACAAGTATTGGCAGTGGCACTCTTGTAAAATAAAGAGCAGATCTTGTAATGGCACAATAGTTCTTCGAACACTGTCACCATCTCTGGATTCTCTTTTCTGAGCTTGTTTAACTCATCATTTGTTGGTACATACTCCTCATACGGAGCATCTGCCATGGGCAAGTACGAGATATACTTCATCTCGTGGAGTGCAAAGCCCATCTCTCCCCCTGGGGTCATGAAAGTTCCAGTCCTGTAGTTGTATCTCTCAGCTAAGGCTAAGAACATATGAGGATTGGGAGCAAATACGTAAACAGTGGCATGCACTGCTTCATACAGGTTGATTTGTTGGAGTCTGTCTTGGAATTTTCCCAGAACCCAATTCGCGATATAACTCCATCACTTGTAGTCTGGATTCACCAATCCAGTCATTCTTATATCTTGCTCAGGATATTTTCCTTCAACCTTCGCAAACTCATTTGCGAATATTGGTGTCCTAACAGGCATTAGCATGGAGGAGTTCTCTGGTGGAATGCAGCCAGGTCTTAAGCCTCTCAGTAGGACACTATATCTGTCGGAAGAGCTATAAAACATATCCTTATGGTGTGGCCCTTTCTTTACGAAGATTTTTCCTGCCCGAGCATCCTGAAATAGAGTGATATTCCAATCCATCTTCCTAGGGTAGCTTGCATGAGCGTATCGTGACAAAGGAAGGCAGCGAGCGATGTCGGGTATAAAAAAGATCTATCTTGCTGGTGAACTACCCTATCTTCCATCCTTGGCCTAGGCTGAGAGGCTCTCTCAAAGGCGTCACCGAATAGGAATAAGGGTTTCTTGTGAATTACAGCATCAGCTGATTCTAAAGGCTGTCCGTTCATCAAATACATCAAAGTTTCATTGTCCTGAGAAATCAATATAGCCTGACGGGAGGCCGGCAGATCATACTGAGGGTAATGGACATGAGACAGATCTTCTTTGTATTCAGACTTTATAAGGGTTCCCACAAAATGTTCGTAATCTGGATCTTCATTGACTTCAACTGCATCAACAAACAGATGAAAATTAGTCCAAGACAAAGATTCTGTTTTTAAACATAAAACATGATTTGCGCAACCTCAGACTGCGCTGACATGATTTGCGCAACCTCAGACTGCGCTGACATGATTTGCGCAACCTCAGACTGCGCTGACATGATTTGTGCAACCTCAGATTGTGCTGACATGACTTGCGCAATATCAGTTTGCGCATCATAAAAGGTGCGCAAAGCAATAGTTTGCGCTGATATCAGCACAAATCAACAATTTGTGCAAGAATACAGCCTTCATAAAAATGAAGAACTGATAGTTGATGCAACCGAAACCCTAAAAAGGGTGGCGCAATATGAACTTATCTCTAAAAAGATATGAGTTTCAAGGGAGTCGAATCACCCTAAGAAGGGGTTTTCGATCGGTTCAACTACCTCTCAGAGCAGGGTGTGCGGATTCGTGTCGGAAAGCTCGCCGTGCAATCCTGTCAGAAGACTCGGCCGGAGCTTTTCCCTTCGTGGCGGCGGCAGTGGCAGCTTTTGATCGTCGTGGGGCCATGACAATCGTCGGAGGAGGAGAACAGTGAAGGTTTTTTTTCTTAAAAAGCTCGAAAGATTGCAAAGTAAAGAATTGAAAACCAAAAGAGGGGTATTTATAGTTTTTGAAATGCGAAACGGATGCCTCGGATTGTGCCTAAACTTGTTGTCTATTCGCTTTGCACAGACAGCTCATCATATTGCGCAAAATGATTTAACATTCAAAAATTCAAAGTATTTCGAAATTTTGATTATAATCAACTTTCGAAAACTTTGAAAGGGGTCTTGTAGGTCCTAAAAAAGCAAGTTGCATCAATCAACAAAGTCAAAAATTCAAGATATTCATCATTTTGATGAGTTGCACAGACAACAGATTGCACAGACATCACTTTGCGCAGGTTAGTTTGCGCATGTTCCCAACTGCGCAGGCTGACGTGGCAGAAGTCATCATTGACTGAATCAAATCAGATCTTCCTGACAGCTGACAACACGAATAACGAGGAGACTATTCGTTTTTGGCGCCGCACAGTGGTCGAGGACGGCTGACAGTTGGTAGCGCAATCCGTGGTTTCGCAAACGAAGCCTGCGCAGTCTGAGTCTGCACAAACCAGTGTATGTGCAGTTCACTTTGTGCATTCTACCAATATAACTGATAAATTACATGTGGCATTCATACCATCAATTGCTCATTACGTGGAAACTGTCTATGCACGATCATGCACATTTCAATCAAATAATGCCATGTGTCTCAGATAGTTGGCCCACGATCCAGTAACTGCCTGCGCAGTCCATATCTGCGCAAACCAGTTGCTGCATAAATCAGCTTGCACAGTCCAAAAATAACTGAAAGTTAGTTATTTTCAGAACTCTATAAATAGAGTTTCAAGTCTTCATTTCAAGGGGGATCAAGATCAGAGATCAAAAATCAGAGAGTTCAGGAGTTCTTGCCAAAGTGCTGCTGCATTCTTCCGAGACTTTTGTCTTCAACTTCAGAGGCTTTTGCCTTCAGTTTCCAGAGTTGTTTTCAACTTCAAAGGCTTCGTCTTCAAAGTTCACATCGTCCAAGGGATAAAGCAATCGTCATCAAGATTGGATTCCTATAGTTGTAATTTTCCCAAAATTCTTGTAATCTTTATTACAGTTTGTATCAATAAAGTTTTATACTTTTGTTTTTGTAAACAAAATGGCGACTCTGCTAGGGACAACTTTCTCCTCCGACGAGGAAGTAGCAACTCAATGTGACGTAGCATCTATCGGGAAGACGCAGAAGACGCTGGTTGTTAAGGTCAACCAGAATTGATTGTCCTTGGTGCCATGACACAGGTACTAGAGACAATACCCTGCTGAGGTACTAGTAAGCCTTAGTAGAAGGGGTCTGGTATTCTAGAAAAGTATCTCACTTGTATAGCACATAAACGGATACAGTAGATTGCCTTAGTTCATATTTTTATTTCTGTACCTTGGCATGTATATTATGCACCTTACTAGTGATGGAATTGGGGATTCCCAAGACCCTTCTTTTGGTGTGCGTATTGATCGATAGAAAGTTAAACAGATCTAATACGTGTTCTAACCCTTCATAGGCGGAAACTAGGGTTCACGAATTATACCTGCGGCGGAAAGGAGACAAGTAATTCCTGACAATCTCGAGCAGACGACCCCAAGATCTTCTGCACGTATTCCTTCCTCGAGTTGGACGTCGTGTAGGCGACGATCTCCCAACCTTTTTTTTCTCCTTGGCAGCCCTCTCTTTCTCTCCTTACGTGAATCACGAATTTAGAGAAAATTTTAGATTTCTGATCAGTAATCTGACGGCCAGAGAATAGAGGATATATATAGGCTACGGTAAGGACCATGAGGAGAAATTAGGGTTAGGCCTCCTAACGGATCTGGATATCCCGTGTTCGGCCCGAACACATATTCCAGGCCCATTAACAATAGCTCGGTCCACTAATGAGCTATTGTTGCACTACCTCCCTAATCTCAAATTATGTTTGTGGGCTCCTTTTATTATATGCTCGTTTGGCTCCCCATATTAAGATATCGTATGTCCGTCGATCAAATCAAGTTACTGACAACTATATTGATTCGACATCTTTTATCCTTAAGTAGTACCGCTTAACTTTATTTGTCATGTCGGATATATTCTACCTGTAGGGTTTACATGACAATCCTTATGAGCTCCTTAAGAGGACATCATCAACCCGATGTATCGGGACATGGATTCCATTTATAATCAACAGCCCATCATACATACAATGTTATTAACCAATTCATAGAGGTTGTTGATCCATAATGAATCTCACTCTTTTATGAGTCAAAGTAATGCACACTATATATACATGTCCGTTATTATATCCGAATTAAGAGCACAAGCATCCATAATAATAGAGGTGTTTGTTCTCTTATGTAGTCAGTACAAAGAGAACAACCTCAAGTGGTCCTGTTCAATACACACAAAGTGTACTAGTGTAAACCTATAGTCAAGATAGACTAATACCATATTACACTACAACCTTTCCAATAGATTGTCTAAGTCCATCTAGGTTGTGAACTATTTATATACTCCATAGAAAACTGATAATATGATCTTCTGTGTGACACCACACACCATATTATCTACAATATAAAATATCAGACATTTGCATTAACACTTGCAACAAATACAATATGCAAACATTTGCCCATATGATTCTCATTCAAAATTTAAGGAAATAAGGTTACTAAAAAAGTGATGCTTTTAGTATATAACCCTAACAATCTCCCACTTATACTCAAAGCAATGCTTTTCAGTATACTGTTACAAATCTTCCACTTATACTTAAAGCCATACTGCTATACATCTAACTACCATTCCCTCATGTCACTCCCCGATCCTGGAATACGTATTTTAATACGTAAACCGATAAACCGTATCTACCTTGTATTTATACTGTATTTATATGCTATATTTCTTCATGTATTTCCCAAAAATATTCAAAAAATATTATTTCGTAATTTATTATCTGCATTTGGGCCTACTGTTTTGGCTCATTTGGGGAACCTATTCTTGGTTCACCTTGGTTCATCATGAACCCATGGGTTCAAGATTCTATATAATAACTCAACTCATTCTCTCTCCTTTCATTTATTTTCTCTCATTTACTTTCCTCCACCAACCAAGGCAAGTACCAACTTGCTCAAGAGATGGATCCATAAATATTGTTGATGTTTTCTTACAAAATTATTTGTCAAAATATGTTCTTCTCCTTATTCTATACTAGTTTAGAACTTGAAGTTTTCCATTTTGAAGCTTTAATCTTTGTAGATCTAGGTTTTAGCCATTTTCGGATTTTCTTGGTTTTGATCTAGCAAACTTTATTATTTTTAAGTTTTGATGGTTCCATGTTGTAGAGAATTTTGTTCTACCCCATTTTGACCTAAGGAAGTTCCGATTTGGGTTCCGGATGAAGGTTTTGTGTAGTTTGGAAGCCATGGTTGCTTGGCTCCTCTTCTCGGTCAAGTGGAGAAGAAGAGCAGTACTTGACCGCATGAATCTTCATGCGGCAAGTCTCTGGCCGCATGGCCTATCCAGCCGCATGAGACTCGTTCGAGCTCAGCCGCATGAAAAGTCCTTCGCAGCCGCATGAGCCCCTGTCGCATGGACTTCATGCGGCTAGCCTTCGCAGCCGCATGAGTTCTTTTGCACCCAGCCGCATATGCGCCACTGTTTTGGGCCGCATAAAGCTCATCCGTCATCCAGCAGCATATGTATCGCCCATGCTCAGCCGCATAAGGCTTCGTCTGATCCTAGCCGCATATGCTGTTGAACCCCGGCCACCTGGCGATTGCTCCCTTCGCAGCCGCATACGCTGACACCCCTTCGTCCGCATGAACCCGACCTTCCAGCCGCATGCGCCTTGGGGCTCTGTGAGCCGCATGAGCGTGTAGTCCCAGCCGCATGAACCAGTATTGACCCGGCCGCATTGACTCACTCCCCTTGGGCCGCATGGACTTTTGTGTCCTGTATTGTTACCTTATTATTATTATTATTATATATATATATATATATATATAATATATGCCCATTTTTATATCCTTACGCCTTTTGTCCCGAGCATGATATGAGCACTAATGTGACCCCGGAGAACAAAGTGTTCCTACCTGATACATGTACATGAATGTCCCAGTTCTTGTTCATGCTCGACAAAAGACTCGTAACTCCACGTGGCATATTTGCAATGATGCATTACACTAAGGAGGGTAGAACATGTTGACATACTGATTGACATGGATCCTCCTTGGGGTACTCGTACTAAAGTACGACCTTAGGAGGATAATCATGCAGGCCACAGCATGTGAGTCCGAGATTTCACCTAGGGTTAAACTAGGCAACTAAATATACTAGATGTATGGGGGGGGCAAAATCCCGAGATCGTGTTACACCAGCCGCCTTGAGATGCTGTCTTGACGCGCCGGCTGGTCTCCACGGATACTGTGTCATCTGCAACGAGTGGATGACTGTATCCGATTAATTTCTGCTATATATTATATATTTTAGCAAGGTGGCCTTGCGAGGGACCTGTGCTCAATCATACCTGTCTACGCGAACCCCTGGATTGGCTAGCCTTGCTGGAAAGATACGATCTGAGGATTTTCTAATAACATGACGCGAGGATAACCTCGTTCCACTAGAAACGCGTAGACTTGATTGGCCGTGAAAACGACTTGCTTGTATCCTATTACCTTCCGTGAGTAACTGAGGGAAGCGGACTGTCATGGTACGTGATCCAACCCATGTTCTTGTTTGATTGTTGGGTTGGTTATCGTACTATGATAGGCTGTGGACCGAAGTTATGAACGGAAGACTTATTCTGGTTGTGAAGTGCTACTTCTGTGAATTGACCGAGGAACATGGTTTATCATGGTACATGATCCAACCCATGTTCTTGTTTGATTGTTGGGTTGGTTATTGTGCTGCGATAGGCTATCGACCGAAGTCACGATCAAGAGATTTTATTGTTTATACCCTTTAACTTATGCGAAAGTTATAGAGTACGACGCGTCCCGACTCCATGCGGCACCTTTTATCCTTGTTTGGTTGTAAGAGTGCCATATGGGTTCGAGGATGTGGCGCCTCCCTATAATGGTAGCATAAGTATTACTATTATCATTCATTCTATTAACTGGGTTTAGTCTTAACTCTTGTGCCCCTTTGGCGGTACTTGCTATTCGGGGCTGACCCCGCTGGTTTTGTTTGGCCAGATCCCGTAGCAGAGCCAGAGGACACGATCTTCCTCCCTGACATTCATGGTGCATACTAGGAGCATGGCAGTTCGGGGACTCGAGTGGGTTCCTTCTCCACCACTCCTGCTTATACTTTTGCGACATTTAGCCACCGGCACCTGTTAGCCGGATTACTTGATATTTTGTGTCAGTACATAATTGTAATTAAACAGACTGCAGCTGTGTATAATTTTGTACTCCTGACTCTCCGAGATAGCTAAATTATGAAGCTAGTCTCTCATGATCATTTTGATACAGCGTCGGGGACGCCTTACTGCTTTATCTTTAATGCTCATCTTTTGCTGATATGATTTGATTGATTGAGACATAGAACTCTGTGGGACCATAGGAGACTTGATTGTAGCATGTACCCCCTAGTCTCTCGACAGCCACGATCGCCGTATGACGTTACATACCTCATATGGTGTAGCTGGCCTAGTCCGTCTCCGTATTTCGGTACTGAGGCGTGACAAGGTTTTAGTGGTGGCCCATGCAGGTCAGATTTTCAGACTTGTGGGGTATTGCGAATTATTAGGAGTCTCAATCAAAACTTGTTTCCCTTGAAATTCTGTTTCGAATTCTCTGTCCTTGCCTTAATCTCTAACCTGACTTGCATCCTCGAAATCTTCCTCGTCCGGACTTGATAATCTTATATTCTTCTCTATAGGGGTGCTTCATTCTCAGTAGCGGGTGAGGCCCATGAGGAAGAGCAGCAATAGCATGGCTCTACTGGACAGCAACAGGGGAGAGAACCTTCTCCAGTGCAGGCACGAGCAGAAATAGAGCCAGAGGCAGTGCAGCCGCAGGTTATTGAAACTCCAACAGCACCAGCAGCAACGGCAGTACCAGACGCCGTAGCACTCCTGGAGATCATCAGGGGGTTTCTTGTCACTAACCAACAGCAACAGACTCGGTAGCAGGAGCAGAACGTGTTGCTGAACCAAGGGATTCAGTTAGCTCTTGAGAGGAGTGCCGGGGTTGACTCGGGAGCATCAGGAAGGTTCCGTCGCTTGAACCCGAGGTATTTTGATGGCACGGAGGATGCCATCACTGCGGATGCATGGATTCAAGACATCGAAGCCATTCTTGTGGCAGCCAAGGTTTCAGATGATGAGAAGGTTGATTAGGTCAAACTGGTACTTCAGGATCTTGCCCGCGACTGGTGGGCATCAGAAGAAGTTGGTACAAGATGCCCTGTTCGTTGGACCACCTTCAGTGACAGATTCAAGGTCAAGTATTTTGGCGTAGTAGCTCGATATGAGCTCCAGCAGAAGTTTATCAGTCTCAAGCAAGCAGGCAAGACCGTAGATGGGTATGCAGCAGAGTTCTGCAGATTGTGCCGTTTTGCGCCAGCAATGGTGGCAACGGAGCCGAAGAAAGCTATGAGGTTCCAGCAGGGACTTCATTTGGAATTATTGCAGCTTGTGGAAGGACACGACTACCAGACGTTTGACGCTGTCTTGACGGCAGCCCGGAGGCACGAGCTTACCCAGCAGAGGTTGGCATCGAGGACAGGAGGTCAGAAGAGATCTCATTCTCAGGTTGGAGGAGGAGCAATGCAGCGAACATCGGCACCAGCACCCGGTGTACGTATTCATGATGCAGGAGCGCCGCGGAGGACGGCCGTGTCAACTAATACAGCGCCAGTTCGGCATCAGCAGCCGAGGAACCAGCACAGCGTCAGGGAGCACCCCAGGGCTGTACATTCTGTAGGAAGACAGGGCACACGAGGGAGGTGTGTCGGTCAGCGAATGGCTTATGCTTGAGGTGTGGTAGTTCAGACCACCGTATTTCTACTTGTTCTATGATGCAGAGGCCAAGAGGGCCAGCTCAGCAGTTTCCAGCATTGCCAGCTCCGGCGGCAACCCCGAGTGGAGGGCCAGTATTAGCAGTAAGGCCCCTAGCCCAGCGTCTTCCAACGCAGGCTCAGATGTTCCGCCAGGCACAGGAAGCCGAAGGCCCTCAGAGGCAGCAATAGTATGGTCGAGGAAGGCCGCAACAAAGGGCTCCGTGGGGCCAGGCTCTCACATTGACCTTGGGAGAGGCTCTAGCGTCTAGTGACGTGGTGGCAGGTAAAATTCTCGTCACCTCATTTCCCGCTGTAGCATTATTTGATTCAGGTGCTACTCATTCATTCATCTCTGCACAATATGCTACACGGATTGGACTAGTGTTTGAGGCATTGCCGGAGAGGATGGATATACTCACCAACAATGGGCTCGTAGAAGTGAGCAGAGTGCGCTTTTCATGTTCGGTAGTGGTGTGTGGGCATTTATTGCCCGTATTATTGATTGAATTCCCTATAGGGAATTTTGATGTTGTTCTTGGCATGGACTGGTTGAGAGACAGTCATGCGACCATTGATTGTAGAGGAGGTAGGGTCATATTCAGCATTCCTGGGATGGAGCAGTTCATCTTTACTCGAACCTTGAAGAATCAGGCCGGAGGCGTCATCCTAGCAGCAGTGTCAGAGCCAGGACAGATTCCGAGAGTGGTCGAAGATTTTCTCGACGTCTTCCCTGATGAGCTCCCAGGGATACCCCCAGTCAGAGAGGTAGAATTTAGCATTGAGTTGAACCCTGGAACGAGGCCTATTACAGACAGAGTTTACAGAATGTCGCCGTCAGAACAGGATAAGTTGTATCAACATGAAGAAGAGTTGAAGTCTAAGGGCTTCATCCGAGACAGTAAATCGCCCTGGGCCGCGCCAGTAATTCTAGTTCCCAAGAAGGATGGGTCGACGAGGATGTGCATCGACTACCGCAAGCTGAATGCAGTAACAGTAAAGAATAAGTACCCGCTACCAAGGATTGATGACCTGTTTGACCAGTTGAGCAAGGCCAGCGTCTTTTCCAAGATCGATCTTCGGTCGGGATACTATCAAGTAAGAGTCCGGGAGCAAGACATACCGAAGACAGCATTCAGATCTAGATACGGGCATTATGAGTTTTTAGTAATGCCCTTTGGACTAACCAACGCACCCGCAGTATTCATGGATTTAATGAACCGCATCTTTTTGTCGTACTTGGATAAATTTGTGGTGGTGTTCATAGATGACATTCTTGTCTATTCCAGCAGTGAAGAGGAGGATGGGAAACATCTTAGGACTGTCTTGCAGACATTGAGGGAGCATCAACTTTATGCGAAGCTCGACAAGTGTGAATTCTGGTTAGATCACATTTCGTTCCTGGGGCATGTAATTTCTGGGACAGGAGTGTCAGTGGATCCGAAGAAGATTGAGGCCGTAGAGCATTGGCCAGTCCCGAGAACGGTTGCAGAAGTGTGAAGTTTCTTGGGATTAGCTGGTTACTACAGAAGGTTCGTGGCGGACTTTGCCAAGATCTCTGCGCCCTTAACGCGTTTGACGCACAAGGACGTGGAGTTTGTTTGGTCAGCTAGCTGTCAGGCATCATTTGAAGAATTGAAGAAGAGGTTGATCTCAGCCCCGATCTTGACGCTTCCGGTAGGAGCGGGAGGCTTTACAGTATATTGTGACGCATCTGGGAAGGGTCTTGGATGTGTATTGATGCAGCATGGAAAGGTGATAGCATATGCGTCTCGGCAGCTTCGAGACCATGAGAAGAATTACCCGACTCACGATTTGGAGTTAGCAGCTGTGGTGTTTTCCCTCAAGTTGTGGAGGCATTATTTGTATGGGGATCGGGTAGAGATTTATACTGATCATAAGAGTTTGAAATACGTATTCACGCAACGAGATTTGAATATGAGGCAAAGAAGATGGTTAGAACTGCTGAAGGATTTTGATTTAGATCTTCAGTATCATCCAGACAAGGCGAATATAGTTGCAGATGCACTGAGTAGGAGAAATAGTGCCTTTATCCTGACCTCGCAGAAGCATATTTTAGAAGACCTTCAGAGTATGGGAATCGAAGTAGTTTTGCCAGGGGATATAGGAAGAATGACCAGTATGCAGATTCAGTCAACCTTAGTAGAGAGGATAAGGGCAGCACAAGCAGGAGATCCACAGATTCAGAAGTTACGGTAGGAGTCTGAATCAGGCCGTAGGAAGGAGTTAGTGATTCATGAAGATGGTACGCTCAGGTTTGGAAACAGACTTTGTGTACCGAGTGGAGACCTTCGGCAAGAAGTTATGTCCGAAGCTCATAGTTCTATTTACTCTATTCATCCAGGAGGAACGAAGATGTATCGAGATATCAGGCAGTTCTTTTGGTGGAATGGCATGAAAAGAGAGATAGCGAGATTTGTATCCAAGTGTCTGGTCTGTCAGCAGGTGAAAGCCGAGCAGCAGAGACCAGTAGGGTTGCTCCAGCCGCTTCCTATCCCAGAATGGAAATGGGAGCACATCACGATGGATTTTGTGACCGGTTTACCTAGATCCCCGGCTGGCAAGAATGCAGTCTGGGTAATAGTAGATCGACTCACGAAGGTCGCTCATTTTCTTCCCTTCCGAGTTGGACAGACTACTGAGCAGTTAGCAGAAATGTACATGAAGCAGATAGTAAGGCAGCACGGTGTTCCAGTTAGTATAGTATCAGATCGGGATGCGCGGTTTACTTCCCATTTTTGGCGGAGCTTACACCAAAGTTTGGGAACCAAGTTGAGATTCAGTACTGCTTATCATCCACAAACTGACGGGCAATCAGAAAGAACCATTCAGACGTTAGAAGATATGCTACGGGCATGTACCTTGGATTTTGGCGGATCTTGGGAGGATCACCTTCATCTAGTGGAGTTCTCCTATAACAACAGCTATCAGGCTAGCATTCAGATGGCCCCGTTCGAAGCATTGTACGGAAGGAAGTGCAGGTCCCCTTTGGCATGGGACGACGTTGGAGAACGAAAGTTGTTGGGACCAGAGATGATCACACAGACTGTGGAGAGAGTAAAGTTGGTCAGAGAGCGCCTTCGAGTTGCGCAGGACCGACATCGTCATTGGGCAGATCAGCATCGTAGGCCTCTAGAGTTCAGAGCGGGCGACCAAGTATTTCTGCGAATTTCACCTACTCGGGGTATCATCAGATTTGGAACCCGAGGAAAGCTTAGTCCAAGATACGTTGGTCCTTTTAAGATTCTCGCTCGGGTAGGCGATGTGGCTTATCGACTTGCCCTTCCGCCTTCGTTAACTGGCATACATGATGTATTTCATGTGTCCCAGTTACGTGGGTATGTCCCGGATCCGAGTCATGTCCTCGATCATTCTGAGTTAGTCGTTGGTACCGACCTAACTTACGAGGAACAACCCGTATCTATTTTAGACCGGCGAGAGAAGGTACTCAAGAATCGGACGATCAGCCTTGTCCGTGTTTCTTGGAACCATCACTCTTCGGGAGAGTCAACCTGGGAGCGCGAGGACGAGATCAGATCTCGGTATCCGCATTTGTTTGACTGATAAGGTATCTTTTTGCACCTTATTGACACGATTCCATGCTTATCTGCACCTGCTTGTTTTGCACCTTGTGATGTATGATAATAACTGCTATGATAGTTAACTTGTATACGATAGTGCCTTGCTTGCCCTGGTTTTACTATCCTGTCTTGGCTGGAATTCCGAGGACGGAATTCTTCTAAGAAGGGTAGAGATGTCACTTCCCGATCCTGGAATACGTATTTTAATACGTAAACCGATAAACCGTATCTATCTTGTATTTATACTGTATTTATATGCTATATTTCTTCATGTATTTTCCAAAAATATTCAAAAAATATTATTTCGTAATTTATTATCTGCATTTGGGCCTACAGTTTTGGCTCATTTGGGGAACCTATTCTTGGTTCACCTTGGTTCATCATGAACCCATGGGTTCAAGATTCTATATAATAACTCAACTTATTCTCTCTCCTTTCATTTATTTTCTCTCATTTACTTTCCTCCACCAACCAAGGCAAGTACCAACTTGCTCAAGAGATGGATCCATAAATATTGTTGATATTTTCTTACAAAATTATTTGTCAAAATATGTTCTTCTCCTTATTCTATACTAGTTTAGAACTTGAAGTTTTCCATTTTGAAGCTTTAATCTTTGTAGATCTAGGTTTTAGCCATTTTTGGATTTTCTTGGTTTTGATCTAGCAAACTTTATTATTTTTAAGTTTTGATGGTTCCATGTTGTAGAGAATTTTGTTCTACCCTATTTTGACCTAAGAAAGTTCCGATTTGGGCTCCGGATGAAGGTTTTGTGTAGTTTGGAAGCCATGGTTGCTTGGCTCCTCTTCTCGGTCAAGTGGAGAAGAAGAGCAGTACTTGACCGCATGAATCTTCATGCGGCAAGTCTTTGGCAGCATGGCCTATCCAGCCGCATGAGACTCGTTCGAGCTCAGCCGCATGGAAAGTCCTTCGCAGCCGCATAGCCTTGTTCAGACCCAGCCGCATGAGCCCCTGTCGCATGGACTTCATGCGGCTAGCCTTCGCAGCCGCATGAGTTCTTTTGCACCCAGCCGCATATGCGCCACTGTTTTGGGCCGCATAAAGCTCATCCGTCATCCAGCCGCATATGTATCGCCCATGCTCAGCCGCATAAGGCTTCATCTGATCCTAGCCGCATATGCTGTTGAACCCCGGCCGCCTGGCGATTGCTCCCTTCGCAGCCGCATACGCTGACACCCCTTCGTCCGCATGAACCCGACCTTCCAGCCGCATGCGCCTTGGGGCTCTCTAAGCCGCATGAGCGTGTAGTCCCAGCCGCATGAACCAGTATTGACCCGGCCGCATGGACTCACTCTCCTTGGGCCGCATGGACTTTTGTGCCCTATATTGTTACCTTATTATTATTATATATATATATATATAATATATGCCCATTTTTATATCCTTACGCCTTTTGTCCCGAGCATGATATGAGCACTAATGTGACCCCGGAGAACAAAGTGTTCCTACCTGATACATGTACATGAATGTCCCAGTTCTTGTTCATGCTCGACAAAAGACTCGTAACTCCACATGGCGTATTTGCAATGATGCATTACACTAAGGAGGGTAGAACATGTTGACATACTGATTGACATGGATCCTCCTTGGGGTACTCGTACTAAAGTACGACCTTAGGAGGATAATCATGCAGGCCACAGCATGTGAGTCCGAGATTTCACCTAGGGTTAAACTAGGCAACTAAATATACTAGATGCATGGGGGGATAAAATCCCGAGATCGTGTTACACCAGCCGCCTTGAGATGCTGTCTTGACGCGCCGGCTGGTCTCCACGGATACTGTGTCATCTGCAACGAGTGGATGACTGTATCCGATTAATTCCTGCTACATATTATATGTTTTAGCAAGGTGGCCTTGCGAGGGACCTGTGCTCAATCATACCTGTCTACGCGAACCCCTGGGTTGGCTAGCCTTGCTGGAAAGATACGATCTAAGGATTTTCTAATAACATGACGCGAGGATAACCTCATTCCACTAGAAACGCGTAGACTTGATTGGCCGTGAAAACGACTTGCTTGTATCCTATTACCTTCCGTGAGTAACTGAGGGAAGCGGACTGTCATGGTACGTGATCCAACCCATGTTCTTGTTTGATTGTTGGGTTGGTTATCGTACTATGATAGGCTGTGGACCGAAGTTATGAACGAAAGACTTATTCTGGTTGTGAAGTGCTACTTCTGTGAATTGACCGAGGAACATGGTTTATCGTGGTACATGATCCAACCCATGTTCTTGTTTGATTGTTGGGTTGGTTATTGTGCTGCGATAGGCTATCGACCGAAGTCACGATCAGGAGATTTTATTGTTTATACCCTTTAACTTATGCGAAAGTTATAGAGTACGACGCGTCCTGACTCCATGCGGCACCTTTTGTCCTTGTTTGGTTGTAAGGGTGCCATATGGGTTCGAGGATGTGGCGCCTCCCTATAATGGTAGCATAAGTATTACTATTATCATTCATTCTATTAACTGGGTTTAGTCTTAACTCTTGTGCCCCTTTGGCGGTACTTGCTATTCGGGGCTGACCCCGCTGGTTTTGTTTGGCCAGATCCCGTAGCAGAGCCAGAGGACACGATCTTCCTCCCTGACATCCATGGTGCATACTAGGAGCATGGCAGTTCGGGGACTCGAGTGGGTTCCTTCACCACCACTCCTGCTTATACTTTTACGGCGTTTAGCCACCGACACCTGTTAGCCGGATTACTTGATATTTTGTGTCAGTACATAATTGTAATTAAACAGACTGCAGCTGTGTATAATTTTGTACTCCTGACTCTCCGAGATAGCTAAATTATGAAGCTAGTCTCTCATGATCATTTTGATACAGCGTCGGGGACGCCTTACTGCTTTATCTTTAATGCTCATCTTTTGCTGATGTAATTTGATTGATTGAGACATAGAACTCTGTGGGACCATAGGAGACTTGATTGTAGCATGTACTCCCTAGTCTCTCGACAGCCACGATCGCCGTATGACGTTACGTACCTCATATGGTGTAGCTGGCCTAGTCCGTCTCCGTATTTCGGTACTGGGGCGTGACACCTCAACATGACTATCAAAAGCCTTAGCTGGTAAGCTCTTTGTAAAGGGATCAGCTAGGTTGTCGGCTGATGCTATCTTGATCACAGCAACTTTTCCTTTTTTTACGAAATCTTGTATCAGGTGGCACTTGCGCTCAATGTATTTGCCTGTCTTATGGGCTCGTGGTTCCTTCGAGTTTGCAACTGCACCACTATTATCACAATAAAGTGTAATAGACTTAGGCAAACTAGGTACCACATCCAAGTCCAACAGAAAGTTTCTGAGCCAAACCGCTTCTTTGGCTGCCTCAGAGGCTGCCACATACTCGGCTTCCATGGTGGAATCAGCAATACATTTTTGCTTGATACTCCTCCACACAATGGCTCCACCTCCCAAAGTAAACACATAACCTGAGGTAGATTTCCTGGAATCCCTACCTGACTGAAAATCTGAGTCTGTATACCCCAAGGGAACTAAACTATCGGCCTGGTAAACTAGCATATACTCTTTAGTCCTTTTCAGGTACTTCAAAATATACTTTACGGCAGTCCAGTGCTCTTGTCCTGGGTTAGACTGATATTTGCTGACCATGCCTACGGCAAAGCAGATGTCTGGTCTCGTACATAGCATTGCATATATTAAGCTTCCTACTGCTGAAGTATAAGGAACTGCCTTCATGTTCTCTATCTCTTTAGGTGTCCTCGGACACTGCTCCTTTGATAGAGCAATTCTATGTCTAAAAGGTAAGAAACCTTTCTTAGAATTTTGCATACTAAAATGAGTTAGTACAGTATCGATATAGGAAGCTTGGGATAAGCCCAACATCCTTTTCTTGCGATCTCGTAGAACTTTGATCCCAAGGATGTGACCTACTTCTCCAAAGTCCTTCATATCAAACTGTTTGGATAACCATACCATTACATCAGATAATACCTTCACATTGTTTCCAATGACCAAGATGTCATCCACATAAAGTACTAGGAACACCACCACGTTTCCGTCACACTTTCTGTATACACATGATTCATCCTAACATTGATCAAATCCATAGGATTTTATCACCTGATCAAAACATATGTTCCAAGATCTAGAAGCTTGCTTAAGTCCATAAATGGACTTCTTGAGCTTACAAACAAGATGCTCCTAGCCTTTTTCAATGAACTCGTCTGGTTGCTTCATATAAATGTCTTTCTTAAGACTTCCATTAAGGAAAGCTGTCTTGACATCCATTTACCAATCTCATAATCGAGATGAGCTGCAATAGATAAAAGAATCCGAATAGACTTAAGCATGGCTACAGGAGAAAAGGTTTCCTCATAATCGATACCCTCTCTTTGAGTAAAACCTTTTGCTACAAGCCGAGCTTTAAAGGTTTCAACCTTACCGTCTGATCCTCTTTTTCTCTTATAGACCCACTTGCATCCAATGACTTTTACACCAACGGGTGGTTCTACAAGCTCCCAGACCTGATTAGAATCCATAGATTCTATTTCAGATATTATTGCTTTTTGCCAAGACTCTGCATCTTTATCTTGGAGTGCTTCATTGTAGGTACAGGGATCATAATCTTGTTCCTCAGGGACGAAGTCTGACGACTCTCCCAAGAACATATATCTATCAGGTTGTATCACAACCCTCCCACTACGACGAGGCACTATCGGTTGTGGTGTAACATTTGTGACACATTGTGCAGTTATTTGTGGTTCATCCTCTTGTACTGTTGGTACTGAAGTACTTGGTATCTCACGTCTCAGTTCTTCTAGAACAACTCTACTTGTGGGTTTATGGTTCATCACATAGTCTTCCTCTAAGAATCGGGCATTGGTGCTAACAATGACCTTCTGATCCTTAGGACTATAAAATAAACCTTCTTTCGTTCCTCTTGGATAGCCTACAAACAAGCGTACTTCTGTACGAGATTCCAACTTATTTGCTTTCCCATTCAGCACATGTGCTGGACTACTCCAATTGCAAACATGTTTAAGACTAGGCTTACGCCCAATCCACAGCTCTGTGGGAGTAAGAGGTACTGACTTAGAAGGAACCAAGTTCAAAATATAAGCTGCGGTCTCTAAGGCATATCCCCAAAACGAATCTGGCAAATCCGAATACCTCATCATTGATCTAACCATCTCCATAAGAGTTCTATTCCTTCTTTCGGCTACACCATTCTGTTGGGGCGTTCCAGGTGCAGTCAATTGGGATGCAATTCCAGTATCTGATAAATAATCCCTAAACTCTCCAAAGAGGTACTCGCCACCACGATCTGATCGTAATGACTTGATATATTTTCCATAACGTTTTTTTCGTTTCAGCCTTGTACTCTTTGAATTTCTCAAAGCACTTAGACTTACGGCGCATCAAATAAATGTATCCATACCTTGAATAATCGTCAATAAATGTGACAAAATATTCAAAGCCACCTCTAGCTTGGATAGTCATGGGTCCACACAAATCAGAATGAACCAATTTCAACACATCTTTGGCCCTATACCCCTTTGCCGCAAAAGGCCTTTTGGTTATTTTACCTTCCAAGCAGGATTCACAGACTGGTAGTACCTCCACTTCCAATTAACTCAAAGGTCCATCTTCAACCAGTCTTTGAATCCTTCTTAGGTTAATATGTCCCAATCGTAAGTGCCAAAGATATGTTTGGTTCATACAAGAAGGTTCTTTTCTCTTATTTAAGTTAGATGACATATTATTTATTTCTATAAGTTGCATTGTGGGCGAAATAGGATTAATGACATACAAATTATCAACCAATGCACCAGAACAGATAAAATGTTTATTCTTTCTAATAACAATATTATCATTAAAATAAACTGAATATCCATCCTTAACTAACATAGAAACAGAAACTAAATTTCTTCTAAGTGAAGGTGCATAAAGACAATCTCTCAATACCAAAGACTTATTTCTACCAAAAGATAAAGTAACATCTCCTAATGCAACGACCGATACTTTTGTAGCATCACCCATGAACAAGCATATCTCTCCACCACTGAGTCGTCTGGTTTTCTGGAACCCCTGCAATGTGTTGCAGATATGATTAGTGGCTCTTGTATCTACACACCAGGTGCCGGTAGATAACACCGCTAAACATGTTTCAACTACTAGTAAATATGATATACCTTCTTTGTTCCCTTATTTGAGAAGTGGACAATCAGTCTTCCAATATCCTGACCATTTGCACTTTAAACATTTGCCTTTCGGCTTTTTCACTGCGCCTTGAGGTCCCATGCCCTTCTTTGCTGAGTTTGCCAGTTTCTGAATGTTATTCTTCTTCTTACCGCCTTTTGGCTTAGAAGTAGAAGCCTTTCAGAAATAAAAACATGACCACTCTGCCTAAAGAGAGATTCAACATCCTGTAGCTCTTTTGCAAGTTCTGCCAAACTATACAACCTTTTGTTCATGTTGTAATTAAGGAAAAAATTGTCAAAACTTTTAGACAGAGTCCCGAGAATGATATCGACCTGGGTTTCCCCATCGATTTCAGCTCCAAGGATCTCTTACTGGTGTACCCTTAGACATTTTTGTATTCATCAAACATTTCATAGCAAACTGCCTAGCTGCTCTACTCTGATGTCCGAAGAGTTCCTTGAGGTTATACATCATGTCATAAGTTGTGGCCATGGCCTGATGCTTATGTTGCAGTACATTTGACATAGATGCCAGAATGTAACACCGCGTCATCTTATCTGCATTTTTCTACTCCTTATAAGCCTCCTTGACCTCTTCATCAGAGTTAGCATCAGGCTTAGGTGGGCATTCCTCAACAAGTACATATTTGTACTCCTCAGCAGTCAGAACAATGTCCAAATTACGTTTCCAGTCAATATAATTAGGTCCAGTAAGTTTGTTTTCTTTAAGAATCACCATAAGTGGACTGAAAGAACCCATTTTTGAAATCCTGAGAATCACATAAATAAAATTATGTAGGGCAAAAAAACTTTTTGAATTAACTAAATATTGATTCCCTCAAAACAATAATAAGAAATTCACCAACACCTTGAACACCATGAATTTAGCATGCCACGATAGTGTGGACGTATACAAATTCAACTTTGTTCAAGTAGATTTTTCTCATTAATTTTACTATCATGTCAATATAACTTTATGACAAATAAAATTAATATGCTGGTCTTGCTCTGGTCATACAAATAATAGCAGTGACTCCGATGGGGAGGATACCATTATTTGTATCTAAGTGTATACCATTACTTAATACTAAGTCCATTACCTTGTAATGAGTTCCTTCAGATGGAGAAGGGAACACATACTAGGTAACTTTCTACAATTATTCCTAAGGAAGTTTGTACTGGTGATCCATAATTATACTCATCCGATATGGAGAAAAGCACTGAAGCCAACATGCAAGTATAATTACATCACCTACAAACCAATAATGGAGACCATAGGATTTATACTAAATAAAAATCCTCTCACACTTAGTTATTTAACAATGAGGGTTTTTCTACTAGTTGATATTATGTCCATGTTGTCCATTATTAATGTAGGCTTGGTTTTTTTTTAAAAAAACAACCACACAATAATAAACATGCATAATCAAAAAAAGCAAAATGACAAAAATAAAAGAAAATATCCAACTATTATGGTCATCTTTGTTGCTCCGTCCTCAACTATTATGGTTTTTCTTTTAGGTTTTGGCTGTCGATTCCTTCATCGAAAATCATCTGTCTTCCTCTGGACTGCTTAAAACTAGCATCTCGTCCGGCGTCAGAAACAGCCACCACCGCCATCACGATTGATCAAAAATAATTAAAATTACATCAATCCTATGCCTCCCGAAGGTGTTCACACATAATCTAGATTAAAAAATTAAAATAATAAGCACGATCAACCTTCGTGATTTTAATTACATCCACAGTAACAACAACATCCATGACATGTCCGTGGTTTAAACAACACAATCAAAAAAAATACATTGGACCATAATAGTTAGATCTAGGATGCCTGTAAAATCGAGTTAGAACAGATCTACATCTACCGACTATTACATAGCGCAGGTTTTATTGGACAATATGGACGTATCAATCAATACGTAGATCCAAAGTGGCTCTGATACCAATTGATGGAACTGGGGATTCCCAGGACCCTTCCTTTGGTGTGCGTATTGATCGATAGAAAGTTAAACAGATCTAATACGTGTTCTAACCCTTCATAGGCGGAAACTAAGGTTCACGAATTATACCTGCGGCGGAAAGGAGACAAGTAATTCCTGACAATCTCGAGCGGACGACCGCAAGATCTTCTGCACGTATTCCTTCCTCGAGTTGGACGTCGTATGGGCGACGATCTCCCAAGCTTTTCTTCTCCTTGGCAGCCCTCTTTTTTTCTCCTTACGTGAATCACGAATTTAGAGAAAATTTCAGATTTCTGATCAGTAATCTGGCGGCCAGAGAATAGAGGATATATAGGCTACGGCAGGGACCATGAGGAGAAATTAGGGTTAGGCCTCCTAACGGATCTGGATATCCCGAGTTCAGCCCGAACACATAATCCAGGCCCATTAACAATAGCTCGGTCCACTAATGAGCTATTGTTGCACTACCTCCCTAATCCTAAATTATGTTTGTGGGCTCCTTTTATTATATGCTCGTTTGGCTCCCCATGTTAAGATATCGTGTGTCCATCGATCAAATCAAGTTACTGACAACTATATTGATTCGACATCTTTTATCCTTAAGTAGTACCGCTCAACTTTATTTGTCATGTCGGATATATTCCACCTGTAGGGTTTACATGATAATCCTTATGAGCTCCTTAAGAGGACATCATCAACCCGATGTATCGGGACATGGATTCCATTTATAATCAACAGCCCATCATACATATAATATTATTACCCAATTCATAGAGGTTGTTGATCCATAATGAATCTCACTCTTTTATGAGTCAAAGTAATGCACACTACATATACATGGCCGTTATTATATCCGGATTAAGAGCACAAGCATCCATAATAACAGAGGTATTTGTTCTCTTATGTAGTCAGTACAAAGAGAACAACCTCAAGTGGTCATGTTAAATACACACAAAGTGTACTAGTGTAAACCTATAGTCAAGATAGACTAATACCAGATTATACTACAACCTTTCTAATAGATTGTCCAAGTCCATCTAGGTTGTGAACTATTTATATACTCCATAGGAAACTGATAATATGATCTTCTGTGTGACACCACACACCATATTATCTACAATATAGAATATCAGACATTTGCATTAACACTTGCAATAAATACAATATGCAAACATTTGCCCATATGATTCTCATTCAAAATTTAAGGAAATAAGGTTACTACAAAAGTGATGCTTTTAGTATATAATCCTAACAGCTAGTCCTCTGAGGATCTGGCTATTTCCCTGGCTTAGACGAAGCTGAAGACTACCCGGAGGTTTACGGTTCGGAAGCTAAGACCGGAGGCGTACCGGCACAGGAGGACGAGATTGTGCCAAAGGATTTTTCGTGATCATGTTATCATCATATTTAGTCTTGCTACATTATTTTCTTTTCTTTTCATCAGACTTGTAGTTGATTTGTACTTTGTTTCTATTTCTGTGGTTTTGGGATATTTTACCTGTACAGACTTTATTACTTTTATTGCTGGATATTTGAGACATTTCCTTATTTATTCTTAATCTCTTTGTGGACTCTGTAGATATGATTAGATGTATATACCTGTGGACTGTGTTGTATTTCTTGGTGTTATCATGATTTACAGCTTAAGTATTTTGCTAATGGGCATGTTGTGTAGCATGGCCCATTGGTGAAGTGCGGCTGGCATGTATTCATATACCTGGTTCCACGTATTTTGGGACTGGGGCGTTACACTTTCACCGTGGGAATGCTGAGTCGTTTCACTAGCAATCCAGCGCTGAGCACTAGAAAGCTGTGAAGCGTGTTATGAGATATCTCAAGAAGACTCAGACATATGCACTGCACTTCAGCGAAAATCCGTCGGTAGTTGAAGGCTTTAGTGATGCCAGCTGGTGCTCGGAGTTGGAGAGCGAGAGGTCCACAGGTGGATTCATTTTCACAATGGGTGGAGCTGCTATCGTGGAAGTCGAAGAAGAAAACTATGCTCTCGCGATCATCTATGGAATCTGAGTTCTTTGCACTTGATACCACAGTGGATGAAGCAGAGTAGCTTCGAGAGATCATGTATGATCTTCCAGTGGTTAGAGCGCAGATACCGGTAATTCTGATATACTGCGACAACCAGGCGACTGCGGCAGTGGCATCAAATGATCTCTTCAACGAAAAGAAGAGAACTGTCCGGTTAAAGCACATGGAAGTGAACGATCTCATCATGTCACGACCTGCACTCGCTTTTCGGATACGAGTTTGTGTCCAAGTCCAGCCTATGCCACAGTGTCGACGGTAGAACGTTGTCTAGTATACACAAGTCACAGGAATCTAGGACATTCGAGGCAATCTATATCTCATCCATAGAAATCAGAGAATATAACTAACTCAAATAAGAATGAATAAAGAATGATAACATAAAATAAAGTATCAAGTTCCACGAGAATTCCAGTTACGTCCGGTGGATACAAATCCACTACCAGTAGACGGATATAAAATAAAGATATGAAAATACAATGACTAAGTCCAAACTGCTAAATATCAAAGATACCCTCAGCTACAGTGGTACCTGTAGAAGCATAGAAAATATGGGGTTCACGCGGATCACAACGCATGAGTACTTTGGAACAAAAAGAACAGTCGCGTGACAGACTCAATATGCCCCCTGCGGGCCATCTTCACCGGACTGATTTGAGCCGCAGAAAGAATAGTTACTTATGCGGCCAAGCTGATCAACCCTTCTGATAAAGCTGACAAACTCTGTCAAAACTGATAGCTCTGACAGCTCTGACAACTCTGACACTCTGACAAAAAGAAGATAAGACGTGATCAGACAAAATATCATGTCACCAGACAGGACATGGCCATACGACCAAAAGGACTACGACCCGAGCCGCATGAACCTTATGCGGCTCAATCTATGTGCTTCATGCGGCCAAGATTAACTGCATTCAGAGCTGCATGAGATTTATACGACTCAGAATATAGAACCTATAGTCCCTAAGCTACATGCGGACTAAGGGAGACTGCCGCATGAGTCTTATACGACCCAGCATGGCCGAACACTGAAAGGCCTATGCGGCTCAAAATGATTCAAGCAGACTGATCCGATCTTGCGATAGGACACGTGGCAGGCTGACCAAGTCTCAACCACCCAGATTTGCTGTAACAAAATCTCAATAAGTCCCCAGCTGGCGACCAAGGAGCGGGTCTCTGTGTGCTGTTGTATCCACGTGGCCATACGGCCATCCATGCGGCCATCCATGCAGCCCAAGATATCTATCACTATAAATAGCAGGGTACCACACCCATGCAAAAGGTTGGCAACCTACGAAGGACAATTTCTTCAAGAGCAAGAAGCACGTCAGATAGTCCAAGGAGTAAGGCAGAGTTGCTACACTTTCCCGAGCCTCTATCGTTACCCCCCAGAATCAAAACTAAACAATTGTACTTATATTGTTTCCTAGGCTTTCTTTCTAGGCTTTCTTTTGTACAAGCGAGTTTGCAATCAAGTTCAATTCCCTTGTAATTTTTTTTCTTGATATTTTATGGCAAACACGATGGCGACTCTGCTGGAGACATCCTTCTCTTTTGATGAGAAGTTGGTGATGCAATCTGACACAACCAAGCTCGACTCTACGCAGCAAATGCTCGTGGTTCGATTTAACCAACGAGCATTCGAAGAAATACTCTCTGAAGGGAGCGCCAGCCCATCGTAGAAGCGAGCCAGCCCAAAGAGAGCCCGCAGAATGTCGAAGCGCAAAACTGTTGCCCCCGACCAGGTTCTCGAAGAAGCTCCTTCTGCGGCCCAAGACGGTGATCATGACTCTCCTGCGGCCTTGCTTTCGACCGCAGAGAACCCCACTGTCTCCAAATCTAGCAAATGAAAACACTATGATGCTGTGATTTTGGGGGCACAAGAGAAATCCATACGGACGAAGAAGAGGCCGCATAAAAGAGATGGGCAGATGACTCATGCGGCAGCCAACTCTGGCCGCAGACAGATCGCCCATGCGACAGCGAACTCTGGTCGCAGGCAGATAGCCCATGCGACAGCCAACTCTGGCCGCAGGTAGATGGCCCATGCGACAGCCAGTCCTGGCCATAGACAGAGTGTCTCATGCGGCCCCATCAGAAGCTCTGTGTTTGATCGTCTCTCATGCGGGCTCGACTCCATGCGGCCTATTGAGAATGTGGGATGTATCAATCTGCACTCTTTTTACTATGCGCCTTTAGGTTCTAAGTTAAAGAAGTCTAGGGCAGTACGGGCCCAACAAGCCCAGTCAACTGTCCAAGTTGCTGACTATCAGCGGGCACCGTTAACTGTTATACGGGCTCCTCATGGAAAGTTGTACAGAACCACCCGCATCCAGTCCCCCAGGGCTAACGGACAGGGTGGGTCTCAAAAGTCTCCCTCCAACAATCGAGATAAGTGCTTTTACTAGCCTCGGATCTGGGAGCAAACATGATACCTACGCACCCGTGTGCTCAGGATACCCGAGTCCAAAAATTGGATGCAAAGGTAGATCAGCCTACTATTGACTTGCATGAGGTGATTACTCACAAACGCAAGGATAAGGAAGCAACCTTGGCATGCGATGAGCCTCTCTCGGGACGTCGTTACACCCAAGTCATCATCAACTGCTGCTGCAACAAGTCGGCAGCACCTGAAGATCGACAGTCCATTTTCCAACGACTGCAACAGCCAGGACCTTTCCAACAACAACTACAGAAATAGGTACAAATTCCGGGAGATGAGCAATTTCCTTTCGCCTCCTGCAATTCAAACTCTCGCCACCGACGACCACAGGGGGTGTCTACCTAGGCACTCGATCCAGAAAGAAGCTTCCTACACATGGGGGTGCATCCTCGACCCCCCTAGGGGTAGATGAGGCTGGTGATAGCAGTCCCCTCAATATATGTGACAACCCGGTGTTCCAAGAGCATACGCAGGGGGTAGCGATCCATTGGAATTATGCAACAGACGTGGACGTCCCTGAAGGTGGCCGCCTTCGCCAAGATGATGCAGCTTCCTGCAAAGGGGGTAGCACCCCTTTCGAGTACGAAGAGGAAGACATTCCGACATTTTCTGATGATTTCTCGGTACGAAGGTACGACACAGAGTTCACCTCTGCTACGATCACTTCCACCTCTACCCACGTGCGGACAGTCTTTATGGCCGACGATGATCATGAAGTGCCTACTGACCGACAACGTCTAAAAGTACTTTAAGCCATGCTCCTGTCCTTGGTTAAATCAGTAGACGAAATCAAAGCTGCCTTGTCGACTCAACCAACAAGGATGCCTGGACAAACAAGCTTGGGACCCACAGTCAACGCAGACTCCAACAAGATCGCTCCTCCTTTGGATGAAAATCCTCTAGGCGCCTCTGCTCCTTCAGCTGCAGATGAAGCAAGGGAGGCAAGGAGGGAAGTCCAGGAGCTTCGGGCAATATTCAATTCCCGAGACTCCTCCCGAGACCTCAGAATACGGCAGTCGTATTCTGTTGCAAGGAGAGATGTTCCTTTTCCACCACGGTATAAGCCGTTTCATATCGATTCATATGACGAGAATACCTCTGCTAGTCGGTACATGACTTATTTTGAAGTCACAATCGATCACTTGCCGCATAGTGATGCCATCCTCACACGATTATTCATCGGAGCATTGGAGGGAATCGCGTTCAACTGGTACCGCAACCTTTCGGACAACTGCATCTATTATTTTGACGGCTTCAAGCACATGTTCCTAGAAAGATTCTACGAAGTGGAACATGATGTGACAATGTCATCCCTCATGGACATCGTTCAGGGAGAGAGGGAGATAACAAGGAACTATATCGAGCGGTTCCGCCAAACCGCAATGAGATTGCCCCAAGGCAATCCCGAGAGCTCCTTGATTGAAATCTGCCGGAAGGAGTTGCTCCCCGTAATTAGCCTCTGGATGGGTGAAGATCAGTTCAGGGATTGGACGACCTTCATCATAAGCGCCACCAATGTAGAGGCAAAGTTAAAGAAGGCTCGCCAGCTAGGATTACACATCCCGGACGGAGAGGTCAAAAGCAAACGTCCTGGTACCGCCTCTAATAACAACAATACTGACGGCACCTCCAGTAACCGGAACAATAAAAACAAACAGGCTATGGTCGTCGGTACGATCAAGAAGCCTGAACAAAAGCAGACAGAAGCTCAGTGGCTCCAGGTGAACTACTCAATCGAAGATAGTCATGTCAAGCCTATCTTTGATATGCTTTTGTAAGGGGATAGGATCCAACTCCCTCCTCCAAGGCGTGAGCCCCGAGCGGCAGAGATGGAGGACCCAAAATACTACCATTTCTACCGCTATGTTCATCACGCCACTCAAGCCTGCTTTCAATTAAAGCGGTACATCTAGAGTCTTATCGACTCCAAAGCTCTGTCGCTAGACTTTGAAGAGGTTACCATGGCGGCGAACATGGTGTCAATTCAGTTTGGCAACTTTCCTCCGACAAGTTCTCAAGATCGGGTAATACCTATCCCCCGGGTAACGATGGAGGTTACTAATTTTTCGTCCGTCCGAGACCAGACGACTGGCTTGGTACCTCTCACCACTTCACGAGGAGAGATCATATTGGTGCACCCAGACTTAGCGCCCGAAGTGACCCAGGCAGCATCATCTCCAGCCAACAAAAAGAAGGGCAGGAAGTCCAGACCCTGCCACACAATTTCAACCAAAGCTGAGGAAGCGGCAGTCGTTGTTATCCGGTCTGGGCACAAGTCCAGCCCACTCTGGATAGTTCAGTTGAAAACCCTCAGCCAGCAACCTGTCTGCCACTGATGTTATGGGGCCATCTCAGCCTCCACCGGCAGACAGGTCCAAGACGAAAGAAACCCGCTTCGACAGGCCGTTCCGTAAGGATGCACCTCAGGGATTGGAGAGACCTTATAACTTTGATATATTAGTACAACTGGCTAATATGTCGGCAAAGTTGTCATTATACGAGCTCCTAAACCTCTTAAAGGATCTTCGTGTCGTATTGAGCGAAGTGCTCCAGAATGCTAACGCTTACTTAGCCCAGGTCAAACCTTCGGGGGAAGACTCATCGGCAGATCTCTAGGGCAACAGCTGTGCGGATGTAATGCCCAACATCGTATTCACCCTATAGGACATGCTGATCAAGACCAACATACATGATCGCCCCTTGTACTATACTGGATACATAGGCGACATCAAGGTGGATCGAATGCACATCGATCCTGGATCGTCGATAAGTATCATCCTGAAAAGCTTGCTTCAAGTCCTCGACATCCCTATGTACCAGCTAGCGGTGACCAATACTGCCATTAGCAGTTTCAACTCAGGAAGGAGCTATCCCTTGGAAAAGATCCGATTGAAATCTCAGATCGGCGACCTGAGGACGGAGGTTACCTGCTACGTCATAGATGCAGATACGTCCTACAATATTCTCTAGGGGAGTCCGTAGATACATGACTATATGATCGTGTCAACCACCCTTCACAAATGCTTCAAGTATGTCAGTAAGTACGGCCTCGTGAAGACTGAATTTGCCGACATCGATCCCTTCAAAGGGGTTGAGTCTTATTAGTCTTCGGAGGCGTGTCTATATGACGAATCCAAGAAACATATAACTGACGAACTGGAGGCCATCACAGGGCCAGAGGAATCCTTGAGAATTTATCTCCAATCCCGCAAAATGGGCAAAGCTGCACCCCTTGTCGCAACTTTGCATAAAGAGGTGCCCGGTTCCCCCACCTCAGCTGCACAATTGAAACCGATGGTCATCCGACTCCTATGGACCAGCCAAGAGCCAAAACCCGTCATAGGGCCCATGGTGATCCGATTGCCAAAATCCAATCAAAGGCGACCAAAAGATGCAAGGCCCTCCAGAGGGCCGATGGTGATCCGATTGCCAAGATCCAGTCAAAAGCAATCGAAAGATGCGAAGTCTTCTACCGAGCCGATGGTTATCCGTCTTTCCAAGACGAGCCAGCAATCAAGGGTCGATCCGAGACCCTCAGATAAGCCAGTTCCACAAGCATAAACCTTGGTGGTCAAGTTGCCCAGGACAGCATCCCTACCTCCGATCACGCAGAGGGTAGCTGAAGAGGATGCAGAACTCTTAAAGTATCTAGTTGCAAAAGTGGATAGTCCCTCTCCTGATGATGTAATCCCTATAGATAAAATTCCTTATTTCATCAATAAGAGGCTGCCATTGAACTATCCTTAGTGTAATAAACTCAATCTGATGTATACTATAGGACACGGTTGGGACGCTAACCTACACACACAATTGACAATTGTCCATACCGCAAATCGACTTTCTTCCATTAAAGATGCCTACTTCCTATTCCCAGGCAGAAGAGAAGGGGATCACACGATCATCTTTGGCTGAAAAGAAGGTCCTCAACCCTTCATGCCTCAAGAGTTTGATCTCGAACCCAATACTGGAAGACTACCGCTCTACTTGTATAGTCTTCAGGCCAAGTACTTCATGCAAAAGCAGGGATACGACATGGAGCCTACCCCAGGTCTGAATTATGGCAACGGTCGACGATCACCTCTGCAGCTGTCAACTTCGTCTGGAAAACCTTGGGATTATTACAGCAAGTCCAAATGCTACACCAGCAACAACGTCCGAGAGCTACGATGAGGAATACGAGTGGCATTCTCACTCACACGATAACCTACATACGACTCCGATAATGGCATCGGAGATATATTCAGACAGATATTATCTACCAATATGGTATCCGCTGACATTGAGAAGGAAGATGAAGATCTACTCGAACCTCTTGAATTGGAGCCGTAGGTCCAACAACTGGATGCACAATGGGAGAAGCGCTTTGAACTACGTGACCCTTCTACTGAAGACGAGGTCATACAAGTTGACCTCGGTGATGAATCCTCTCCAAAGCCAATCTTCTTCAGTAAAAGCCCGACGGACGGCGAACGGGAGTCGTTGTTACAACTCGTCAGAGAGTATATCGATGTTTTTGTCTGAATCTATGAAGACATGCCAGGGCTAAATCCTGATATCACACTTCATAAGCTCAATATTTATCCGGATGCAAAACCAGTCAAGCAACAGCAACGACGATTCCGTCCAGACATCATGAACTCCATTGAAGCATAAGTAAACAAGCTTATAGCTAGCGGTTTCATCCGCGAGGAGCAGCACCCAGACTGGATAGCTAATATAGTACCAATCGTCAAGAAGAATGAAAAGATCTGAATCTGCATCAACTTTTGCAATCTGAATACGGCATGTCCTAAGGATGAATTCCTTCTTTCCATTACCGATATAATGATCGATAATATGTGTGGCTTCAAACGCATGTCCTTTATGGATGGCTTTTCGAGATACAATCAAATCAAAATATCTCCTGACGATGATAAGCATACGTCATTCCAAACACCGGTCGACGTATATTGTTACATAGCCACGCCCTTCGGACTGAAGAACGTCGGTGCTACATATCAGCGAGCAATGAGCATCATTTTCATAGATCACTTGTGCAAGACGGTGGAGTGTTACGTTGACAACATCGCTGTTAAAAGCCGCTCCAAGGATGACCACCTACATGATTTGAGGACGGTGTTCGATCTTATACGAGCACACAATTTGAAGATGAATCCCGCCAAGTCCTTCCTCGGCGTGTCCAGCGAAAAGTTCCTGGGCTTTGTCATCACTTTCCGGGACATTCACATAGACCCCGATAAGACAAAGGCAATCCTGGAGATGAGTCCGCCGAAGAACCTCCGTGAACTCCGCGGCCTTCAGGGATGACTAGCCTACATCAGGAGGTTCATATCTAACCTCTCAGGATGATGTCAACCCTTCACACAACTTATGTAGAAAGGCGTCTCTTTCGTATGGAATGAGAAATGCCAACGCGCCTTTGATGACATTAAGGAATACTTGACGAATCTGCCAGTTCTGGTAGCTCCGGTTGCCGGAAAGCCTTTCCTACTATATGTACGGGCAATGGAAAACTCCCTTGTAATATTCCTATTTTTGAAGTACATATTTGACCGTATTATTGTATTTGGAGGATTTTACTTTTTGGGGTATTTTTGAAATTTTTATTATTTTCTTGGAGGTAATTTTATCCTCATTATTATTATTATTATTAATTTCTTGTTCCTAATCTACCCTCCAAAATATCTACTCCCTCTCTCTCTTATCATTTCACTCCCTCACATCATCCCTCTCTCCTCCCTCACCTTTTCCACTCTCACCTACTCCCCTCACTTTCTCCTTACAGGAGAACACCCCCCCTCATTTTTCCTAGCCTCTCTCTTCACTCTCTCTCTCCCGCTCAACTCTCTCTCACCCGATCCTCTCTGGAACACTCTCCCCTCTCCCGAGCTCTCCCTCTCTAACTCATCTCTCTCGCTCACTCCCTCTCGACCTCCCTCTCTCCTTCCCGTCCTTCTCCGTCAGCGCCACCGCCAAGCCTACAGCTAGCACCAGTGCCGCCACCATCATCGTCATCTTCAGCCATCACCACCACAACCCCCTCTCTCTGCCTCCTCCTTCCACCATCCGCCATGGCCGCCCCCTTCTCCATGGCCGCCACCATTACTGCTCCGACCACCACCATCATCGTCGCCATCTCCTCCACCACCCACCACCGCTGCTGCCCCTATCTCCACTGCAGCCAACCCCTTCGCCATGGCCACCGCCGCCACCACCAGCGCCACCATCATCGTCGCCGTCGCCGTCTCCCTCTCGGCCGGCCTCCTCCGTCGCCACCAGCACCATCACCGCTGCTCTTTTCCTCCCTCTCGGCCGGCCTCCTCTGCCGCGACTGCCACCACCCATGGCCGTCGCCATCACCTCCCTGGTAATCGCTCCCCTCTTCCCAGCTCCTCCGCCCCTTCCTCTTCTCTTCTTTCCGGCGAGCAGCCGCCGCGCACGAGGACAGCGCTGCCTCGAGCGGCGGGACGCCCTTGGGCCCCCCACTGCTCGAGCAGCGAGCCAGCCTCGGGTTGCGTGCTCTTCGGGCCATGTGCCTCGGTACACGTGCTGCCTCGAGCAGTGCGCTGCTCGGTCTGTATGCGCCTCATTCTACGTGCGCCTCGTTCTGCGTATGCCTCGGTTTGTGTGCACCTTTTTGGTTTTCGTGTGCCTTCGATTCACGTGTTACCTTGGGCAGCGGGACGCCTCGAGCCCCGCGCTGCCTCGGGCAACGTGCTACCTCGGTTGGTGCGCTGTCTCGATCCTCGTGTCTCGGCCTTTGTGCCTACCTCGTGACCCATGTTGCCTCGGTTTACATGCACGCACCGATTTGTATGTCGTATCGATTTATGTGTCATATTGTTTCTTGTGTTGCCTCGATTTGCGTGCTCGCTCCGATTTGCATGCCGCATTGGTCTTGTGCCATTTTGATTCATGTGTACGTCTCGATTTGCGTATTACGTGATTCGTGCACCATCTTGATATTCGCGATCCCTCGGCCTACGTGTACGTCTCGATTTATATGCACGTTGTCTCCTATTCGTCTCGATATTCGAGTCATCTCGATTCTCGTATGCGTCTCGATATGCGTGCGTGTCTCGGTTTGTGTGTCCGTATCGGTCCGTGTGCCTCGATTTCCGTGCCAGATCCCTGTACTGCTTGCGGGACCCACACGGTATAGCCTTCTGCCATCTCTTATGATTATTCTATTATTTTATTATTTGATGCTGATGATTATTTATTGTGTGTTCTGAGGACCTCGATGGACGTGCTTGCCTGGATCGCGATCGCCGAAGACTTGCTTACCTAGCCGAGCCCTCTAGGCAAGTATCCCTTGCTCATCGACGGCTCTTGCCCTCTCTCCTGGACTTATTGCATTTAATTTATTATAAATATGAATAACCATGATTAGTGTAGCTTAGCAGTAGAACTGCCATGATAACTTAGGATAGCTTGGCCCGATACCGGGATAGACCGTATCGAACAAACTCGGATGGGTCATCCACACCTTCGAGGACACGAGCACGACTCACGAGTATGGGTTGTCCCCATATGCCCCGTGTCCGACTCGCAGTCGGGTGACGGCTTGGCTAACTGTTTTTATGACTCTGCTTATGGCTTGGATTGTGACTGTGGGTCTTGGTGTGCCCTGCGTGGCGATTCTTGTTGTATGTATTGGCATGGCACCCAGTACGCATCGTAGTGCTGCTGGAGGCCGAGACTTAGTGTTCTCGGCTATGGTTTGGTTTCCAGTACGCATGGTAGCGCTGCTGGAAGCTGAGACTTAGAGTTCTCAGCCTGCGATTCTGCGGCGGGTTGTGCCGAGTGGATTTAGCCCCAATTCGCTGGGAGCTCCCGTCCAGAATACAGAGGAGATTCTGTCGGATTTTTCCAGAATTTCCGGTCGAGAATTTGGTTCGAAGAATTAGGCAGAACCCTTCCTTTGGTTTGCTATTCTAGACTCGTGCTTACTTGTTTTGGATATGGTGGCCTGATCCTATTGCCTGCTAGGTAGACTCCATACTAGATTAGTCGTCTAGCTCCTGACCTGTCTTGTCCGTCGGATAGCGTAAGGAGAGCGGTTCCACTCGGAAGACGGTCTGCAACCCTGGTCCTTGTGTGGTTTAAGGGTTGTGGATTTGCTCCAGAGCGGTCCATGTAATCCTTGCCACTTTCGGCGGTATTTATTACCGGACTCTGGTTCCCTGACCCTCCATCCTAGGAGTTATTCTAGTCCAGCTAGATAGGGCTGACAGTTGTCCTATGTATCGGGATTGTGACCTTGGATATGTATGAGGATTGAGTAATATATGAAGTATGATCTCGGGATGTTCAGTTGGTAGACTCACGTGGGTACTTGGATAGTGCTGTCGATTCCTTTAGATGATGTTCGATTTTGATCAGATATGTGGGTTCCTGGATTTTGATTAATTGTTCGAGTGCTTCGCGGAAAGAGAAGAATATCGAGGGTATTATTATATGATTTTTACTCGACTTCCCAAACGCCCAAGACCTGGTACCTTTGTGTATTCCGGTAGTTGGGAAACCTGGTTTGTTTGCTATACCTTGGTGGCGGTGAGACTTATTTGCTGATAGCTTGTGATCATCGATTCGGAGGATTCTTGTGAGCCAGAGGGCCTAGTATTGTTATGGTGATGAGCTTGGTATTTGGTGGTTGTCTTTATTGACGTGATTTTCACTCCATCATGGATGTGAGACTCTTGCTAGATTAATCTGGTGGATGGACCGACTTGATGATTGAAGCTCTAGGCTCCCATATATGCTTGAGATGTTATTATAGTAGAGGTTCTGATCTTGTACTTGACCTGATATCCATGCCACGATGTGGGCAGATGATTTCATGTGGTTGACATATTTGTCCTTATTCTGACATGACTACTTATATTCGTGCTATAAGTCCAGCTTACCCTTTGAGGTACTGGCCCTGACCTTGCATTGCGGTGCTCCTTATCTATGGGCACTTTGAGGTGCTACTTCCATGATTATATGGCATTACAATGCCATCTTGATATTCTAGCTATATTATATGATTACCTGCACGGGTACCGTGGTAGTTGGCCCTTAGTCTTAGCGTGGTCAGGATTGCTTGCTTGCTTGTTGCATAACACTAAGGATGGATCCCAACTGGGACTATAGGTGCCGAGGTTGATTTTTACTTAGCGTTCTCGTACTAAGGTACGACATCTAGGAGGATGATCATGTGACCACGGCATGTGATTCCGGATAAATGTATGGATAATCTAGGCAACTTAAAATTGTAGAAGCATTAGGAGGAAACGGAATCTCGAAATCGTGCATTACCAGCCTTATCCCAGACACTAGTCATGACCTACAGGCTGGCCGCCACAGATATTGTTACCATTCGCACTAGTGGATGGCAATATCCGACTACTTTATGTACTATATATTATATACATGGCATGCTCGGCACGGTGGCCTTACGAGGGACCGGTGGTGACATGCAGAGCCCGATGGTCTTGCGAGGGACCGTCGCTCATCTAGTCTTGATATACTTGGCCCCGCTAGCCCTGCTGGGACGGCACGATCTGAGGATTCCTATATTGCATTGTTGGGGTAACCCAACGTCCACATAGAGAGCCGTAGGCATTTTGAGTGGCCGCTTATTTATATAATTGTTTGGCTTGTTGCTTGCCCAGTCGACTGATATCGAGTTCCAGTTGGCGATGCAGGTATTATTGGATGTTAGGGAGATTGTGATGATTATTGGTTATGTAGTTACATTAGTTGTGGTTTGTTATCGTGCGTTGGTACCGCACGACCCCTACCCTCATTTACTGTTCTTATGTGTTATTCCTGTCATATTTTATCCTGCAGGTTTTCTTCGTCCGTCCTTGAGCCTTCCTTTCTGGTATTTGCTACGGTTGGCCTGACCAACCCTGGATTGTTCCCAAATTGCCTGAGATCGACCCTGTGGATCTTCCAGACTCGACTTGGAGGATGTGCTTCAGTTCCCGACCATACTAGGAACTGTGGGAAGGTATACTAGTCTACATTATTATTCTGTACTGTGGATTTTCTGATTATCATATGAGTATTTCATGTTTTCCATATGATTATCTCTCTTGATGTTGTTTCGTTGTGATTTGCCTGTGGACATGAGATCGGATTTAGGCCATAGATTGATTGCATGCTAGGATACCCAGCAAGACTTGACAGCCGTCATCGCCGTATAGCGTATTCGTACCTTATACGGTGTAGCTGGCCTACGTTCGTCCCCGTATTTCGGTACTGGGGCGTGACATAATTTTAGTGGTGGCCCATGCAGATCTCGTTTTGAGATTTTGTTGGGTATCACATGATTATTGATCTCAGTCTACTGTTTCTTGGTATTCCCACTTGTTATACTTGTCCTTCGCTCCCTTGAACCTGTGAATTGGTCCTCATCTCTACCTGGACCTATTTTGCTTTGCCCTGTCTTATTCATGTTATCTACCTCTGATTCTTGTTTGATAGATATGATCCTATAGTTGGTCATGTCGATCACCTTATTTGATGAGATGTTATCTTATCTCCATCATTTGGGTTACTTGATTATTTATCTTGGGTTCTGCACTCTCTACCGGTATTTTGCCTTGGTTGATTTCTTGTTATCCCTTTCGTGCGTTAACTTCGTGTTGACTTAGTATCATTATCGCCCTCTTCGAGCGTTGGCTGGATTACTGCGGAATGAAGATGTCATCAGGACTCTGAGATTAGATATTTTAACATTTGTTGAGTATCCGAAGGATATTCTCGTATCGATTCGGCTTCCTTGATTCCGGACATTTCCGTATTCATGATTATCTATTTCAGATATTATTTTGATTATAGATATACTTTCTATACATTATATTTTGATGTGGATTCTTGGTTTGGAGTATTTTCCTAGAAAAGCTATCTTGTGGTTATTGTTGAAGATATTTTTGGATGTGTGTTACGATTCACCTGGATTTTGGATTTTGATTGTTTTCTAGGACTCTCATTACATTGTTAGAGATTTTGTGATCTTAGTGATTTGGATATTTGGGTTATGGATTTGATTTGTTTTGGATATTTGTCGAGAGTACCGGGTGACCCTAGTATACCTTGACGGCGTGGTAACGAAAGTTGCAACCGCTCGATTACAGTGTTTTGGTGAATCTTTTGCAGCCATTCCGGATGGCGTGGCAAGGAATAACCATGACACACATTTTTCGGATATTAGGAACTACGGTCATTTGTTCGAGACAGATATCCTGTATTTTATGATTTATGAGGATTTTTATGCAGTTGCGATTTTACGTTTTTGGACATTATTTTTGATATTTTGTACTTGTTTTGATTTATGGGGTTATTTCGTGTATGCGAGACCTTGATTTTCGAGTTTCTTTCGATGTTTTGGATTTACCTTACGAGTTGATTTTATTTAGCTAGACCTTGTTCTCTTTGATGTTTTCATATTGAGATATTGTTCGTTTCTTAATTGTATTACTTGATTTCTGTAAGGTGGGTAGAGTTTTCATGGCAGATATATATGTACTAGTTTTAAAAATCCTATTTTGATAATTTAGAAATTTCGAGGACAAAATTTTTGTAAGGTGGGTAGGATGTAATATTCCTATTTTTGAAGTACATATTTGACCGTATTATTGTATTTGGAGGATTTTAATTTTGGGGTATTTTTAAAATTTTTATTATTTTCTTGGAGGTAATTTTATCCTCATTATTATTATTATTACTATTAATTTCTTGTTCCTAATCTACCCTCCAAAATATCTACTCCCCCTCTCTCTCTTGTTATTTCACTCCCGCACATCATCCCTCTCTCCTCCCTCACCTTTCCCACTCTCACCTACTCCCCTCACTTTCTCCTTACAGGAGAACACCCCCCCTCATTTTTCCTAACCTCTCTCTTCACTCTCTCTCTTTCGCTCAACTCTCTCTCACCCGATTCTCTCTGGAACATTCCCCCCCTCTCTCGAGCTCTCCCTCTCTAACTCATCTCTCTCGCTCACTCCCTCTCGACGTCCCTCTCTCCTTCCCGTCCTTCTCCGTCGGCGCCACCGCCAAGCCCACAGCTTGCACCAGTGCCGCCACCATCATCGTCATCTTCATCCATCACCACCACAACCCCCTCTCTCTGCCTCCTCCTTCCACCATCCGCCATGGCCGCCCCCTTCTCCATGGCCGCCACCATCACTGCTCCGACCACCACCATCATCGTCGCCATCTCCTCCACAACCCACCACCGCTGCTGCCCCCATCTCCACCGCAGCCAACCCCTTCGCCAAGGCCGCCGCCGCCACCACCAGCGCCACCATCATCGTCGCCGTCGTCGTCTCCCTCTCGGCCGGCCTCCTCCGTCGCCACCAGCACCACCACCGCTGCTCTCTTCCTCCCTCTCGGCCGGCCTCCTCTGCCACGACCGCCACCACCCATGGCCGCCGCCATCACCTCCCTGGTAACCGCTTCCCTCTTCCCAGCTCCTCCGCCCCTTCCTCTTCTCTTCTTTCCGGCGAGCAGCCGCCGCGCACGGGGACAGCGCTGCCTCGAGCGACGGGACGCCCTTGGGCCCCGTACTGCTCGAGCAGCGAGCCAGTCTCGGGTTGCGTGCTCTTCGGGCCACGTGCCTCGGTGTACGTGCTGCCTCGAGCAGTGCGCTGCTCGGTCTGCATGCGCCTCGTTCTGCGTGCGTCTCGTTCTGCATATGCCTCGGTTTGCGTACGCCTTTTTGGTTTTCGTGCGCCCTCGATTCACGCGTTGCCTTGGGCAGCGGGACTCCTCGAGCCCCGCGCTGCCTCGGGCAACGTGCTACCTCGGTTGGTGCGCTGTCTCGATCCTCGTATCTCGGCCTTTGTGCCTACCTCGTGACCCGTGTTGCCTCGGTTTACGTACACGCACCGATTTGCGTGTCGTATCGATTTGCGTGTCATATTGTATCTTGTGTTGCCTCGATTTGCGTGCTCGCTCCGATTTGTATGCCGTATTGGTCTTGTGCCATTTCGATTTACGTGTTGCGTGATTCGTATACCATTTTAATATTTACGATCCCTCGGCCTACGTGTACGTCTCGATTTACGTGCACGTTGTCTCCTGTTCGTCTCGATATTCGAGTCATCTCGATTCTCGTACGCGTCTCGATATGCGTGTGCGTCTCGGTTTGCGTGCCCATATCGGTCTGCGTGCATCGGTTTTCGTACCAGATCCCTGTACTGCTTGCGGGACCCACACGGTATAGCCTTCTGCCATCTCTTGTGATTATTCTATTATTTTATTATTTGATGCTGATGATTATTTATTGTGTGTTCTGAGGACCTCGATGGACGTGCTAGCCTGGATCGCGATCGCCGAAGACTTGCTTACCTAGCCGAGCCCTCTAGGCAAGTATCCCTTGCTCATCGACGGCTCTTGCCCTCTCTCCTGGACTTATTGCATTTAATTTATTGTAAATATGTATAACCATGATTTGTGTAGCTTAGCAGTAGAACTGCCATGATAACTTAGGATAGCTTGGTCCGATACCGGGATAGACCGTATCGAACAAACTCGAATGGGTCATCCACACCTCCGAGGACACGAGCACGACTCACGAGTATGGGTTGTCCCCATATACCCCGTGTCCGACTCACGGTCAGGTGACGGCTTGGCTAACTGTTTTTATGACTCTGCTTGTGGCTTGGATTGTGACTGTGGGTCTTGGTGTGCCCTGCGTGGCGATTCTTGTTGCATGTATTGGCTTGGCGCCCAGTACGCATCGTAGTGCTGCTGGAGGCCGAGACTTAGTGTTCTCGGCTATGGTTTGGTTTCCAGTACGCATGGTAGCACTGCTGGAAGATGAGACTTAGAGTTCTCAGCCTGCGATTCTGCGGCGGGTTGCGCCGAGTGGATTTAGCCCCGATTCGCTAGGAGCTCCCGTCCAGAATACAGAGAAGATTCTGTCGGATTTTTCCAGAATTTCCGGTTGGGAATTTGGTTCGAAGAATTAGGCAGAACCCTTCCTTTGGTTTGCTAATCTAGACTCGTGCTTACTTGTTTTGGATATGGTGGCCTGATCCTATTGCCTGCTAGGTAGACTCCATACTTGATTAGTCGCCTAGCTCCTGACCTGTCTTGTCCGTCGGATAGCGTAAGGAGAGCGGTTCCACTCGGGAGACGGTCTGCAACCCTGGTCCTTGTTTGGTTTAAGGGTTGTGGATTTGCTCCAGAGTGGTCCATGTAATCCTTGCCACTTCCGGCGGCATTTATTACCGGACTCTGGTTCCCTGACCCTCCATCCTAGGAGTTATCCTAGTCCAGCTAGATAGGGCTGACAGTTGTCCTATGTATCGGGATTGTGACCTTGGATATGTATGAGGATTGAGTAATATATGAAGTATGATCTCGGGATGTTCAGTTGGTAGACTCACGTGGGTACTTGGATAGTACTGTCGATCCCTTTAGATGATGTTCGATTTTGATCAGATATGTGGGTTCCTGGATTTTGATTAATTATTCGAGTGTTTCGCGGAAAGAGGAGAATATCGAGGGTATTATTATATGATTTTTACTCGACTTCCTAAACGCCCAAGACCTGGTACCTTTGTGTATTCCGGTAGTTGGGAAATCTGGTTTGTTTGCTATACCTTGGTGGTGGTGAGACTTATTTGCTGATAGCTTGTGATCATCGATTCGGAGGATTCTTGTGAGCCAGAGGGCCTAGTATTGTTATGGTGATGAGCTTGGTATTTGGTGGTTGTCTTTATTGACGTGATTTTTACTCCATCATGGATGTGAGACTCTTGCTAGATTGATCTGGTGGATGGACCGACTTGATGATTGGAGCTCTAGGCTCCCATATATGCTTGAGATGTTATTATAGTAGAGGTTCTGATCTTGTACTTGACCTGATATCCATGCCACGATGTGGGCAGATGATTTCATGTGGTTGACATATTTGTCCTTGTTCTGACATGACTACTTGTATCCGTGCTATATGTCCAGCTTACCTTTTGAGGTACTGGCCCTGACCTTGCACTATGGTGCCCCTTGTCTATAGGCACTTTGAGGTGCTACTTCCATGATTATATGGCATTGCAATGCCATCTTGATATTCTAGCTATATTATATGATTACCTGCACGGGCACCTTGGTAGTTGGCCCTTAGTCTTAGCGTGGTCAGGATTACTTGCTTGCTTGTTGCATAACACTAAGGATGGATCACAACTGGGACTATAGGTGCCGAGGTTGATTCTTACTTAGCGTTCTCGTACTAAGGTACGACATCTAGGAGGATGATCATGTGACCACGGCATGTGATTCCGGATAAATGTATGGATAATCTAGGCAACTTAAAATGGTAGAAGCATTGGGAGGGAACGGAATCCCGAGATCGTGCATTACCAGTCTTATCCCAGACACTAGTCATGACCTGCAGGCTGGCCGCCACGGATATTGTTACCATTCGCACTAGTGGATGGCAATATCCGACTACTTTATGTACTATATATTATATACATGGCATGCTCGGTACGGTGGCCTTACGAGGGACCGGTGGTGACATGCAGAGCCCGGTGGTCTTGCGTGGGACCGGCGCTCATCTAGTCTTGATATACTTGGCCCCGCTAGCCCTGCTGGGACGGCACGATCTGAGGATTCCTATATTGCATTGATGGGGTAACCCAACGTCCACATAGAGAGCCGTAGGCATTTTGAGTAGCCGCTTATTTATATAATTGTTTGGCTTGTTGCTTGCCCAGTCGACTGATATCGAGTTCCAGTTGGCGATGCAGGTATTATTGGATGTTAGGAAGATTGTGATGATTGTTGGTTATGTAGTTACATTAGTTGTGGTTTGTTATCGTGCGTTGGTACCGCACGACCCCTACCCTTATTTACTGTTCTTATGTGCTATTCCAGTCACATTTTATCCTGCTGGTTTTCTTCGTCCGTCCTTGAGCCTTCCTTTCTGGTACTTGCTACGGTTGGCCTGACCAACCCTAGATTGTTCCCAGATTGCCTGAGACCGACCCTGTGGATCTTCTAGCTCGACTTGGAGGATGTGCTTCAGTTCCCGACCATGCTAAAAACTGTAGGAAGGTATACTAGTCTACATTATTATTCTGTACTGTGGATTTTCTGATTATCATATGAGTATTTCATGTTTTCCATATGATTATCTCTCTTGATGTTGTTTCGTTGTGATTTGCCTGTGGACATGAGATCGGATTTAGGCCATAGATTGATTGCATGCTAGGATACCCAGCAAGACTTGACAGCCGTCATCGCCGTATAGCGTATTCGTACCTTATACGGTGTAGCTGGCCTACGTTCGTCCTCGTATTTCGGTACTGGGGCGTGACATCCCTCGACACCTTACTAGCACAGAACAATGATGCGAGGCACGAACAAGCCATATATTATCTCAGCCGAATGATGGTGGGGCTGGAACATAGGTACACCGCCGTAGAGAAGGAATACCTTGCCTTGGTGTTTGCCATTCAGAAAACACGACATTATGTGTCAGGACAGACCATCTATGTTATTTCACGAGTCAATCCCCTAAGGGTTCTCATGACCAAGCCAGGCACACTCAGTTTTCGTCTAGCCACATCGACGATACTGTTATCCCCCTACGACATGGTCTTCGTTCCGCAGAAGGCTGTCAAAGGTCAAGCCTTGGCCGACTTTCTGGCAGCCCATCCAGGCTCAGAAATAGCCAGAATCTATGAAAAAATCCCAGATGAAGTCATTGACTCAAACATGACTTCACATGAAGACGTTTGGCGAATGTTCTTCGACGATGCCTCAAGAACGGGGCCCCAAGGGGATATCGTCACTGGAGTCGGGATAGTGTTAAATTCTCCCTCCGGATTAGTGGTTAACCAGGCATATTCTCTCACAGAACCCTGTTCAAACAATGTAGCAGAATATAACGCTTTGGTGATCGGGCTCCGACTTATAAAAGAAGTGGGAGTCGAATACCTGGAAGTATATGGCGACTCACAGTTGGTTGTCAGTCAAATCCGAGGCTCGTATAAAATTTGCAACGTGGACCTAATTCCTTATCATCAGACTTCAATTGCTATCATAGCAACCTTAGAGGGGTCCTTTATAGAACATGTTCCTTGGCTCCAGAATATTGAAGCCGACGCTCTAGCATGCCTCGTCGCTTCTTTGGCGGTTCCAAATTATGTTCATCATCTAGTTGACGTTATAGGCCATGAGCTGGTCTGTCCCAAAAATAACGTTCAACTGGATACGAGTTACTCCGCTCAAATAACCAATTATGTGCAAGACTGGAGACTCCCATTCATCGACTTTGCGGTCTACGGAATCCTGCCCGAGAATGTAAAAGAAGCAACTTCAATCAGAAGGCGTTCTCTCAGATTCTTTTATGACACGGAAACAAAAATGCTATGTCGACGATCTTACTGTTAAGAAGTCTTTCAAATACAGAAGCCAAAGAAGCCTTACGCGAGGCTCACGATGGCGTTTGTGGGGCTCACCAACCGGGCCCGAAGTTGCAGGACCGTCTCCGTCAGATGGGTTACTACTGGCCTACGATGGTAGCAGACGCAATCGATTATGCAAAGAAGTGTAAGACTTATCACATCCACGCAGATTTTATACATCTGTCGTCCGAATTCTTGCACCCAACGGTGGCCTCTTGGCCATTTGAAGCCTGGGGAATGGACATCGTTGGTCCAATCACCCCACCGTCATCCAAAGGGCACCGGTTTATAGTAGCAATCACCGACTACTTCTCCAAGTGGGCGGAGGCTGTTATGCTGGCAGAGGTAAAGACATCAAACGTGATCAGTTTCATAAAATATCACATCATTTACCGTTTTGGACTGCCACGGAGGATCATTCATGACAATGGTCCGTAGTTTGCAAGCCATGCCTTCTATCGATTCTGTGACAAGAATCGAATTCAGAATGTAGCTTCAACGGCCTACAACCCATCGGCTAATGGTCTGGCTGAAGCCTTTAACAAGACCATAATCAAGCTTCTCAAGAAGTTCGTGTCTTCAAACAAGTGCGACTGGAATGAAAAGTTTGGTAAATGCTTATGGGCGTACCGTACTAGAGTCAAACGGCTACCGAAAATACACTGTTCTCTCTGGTGTACGGAAGCAAGGCAGTTCTTCCATTGGAGACTCAGATCCCCTCGCTTCATGTGGCCCTTACTTATCGGTTAACGTCGGACAATAACTACCGCCGACGGCTACAAGAAATGGAAGCGTTAGACGAGAAATGTTTGCAAGCTCAACAAAGAATTGAGCTCTATCAAGCACGCATCTTCGAGCCTTCACTAAAAAAGCCAAGCAGAGGACATTCCAAGTAGGTGATCTCGTCTTGGCCATTCGCTGACCGATGGTCATGACTCACAAAATCGTCGGCAAATTCCAGCCCAAGTGGAAGGGTTCATACATCGTCGAGATCGTATTCTCCAACGGCGCATACCGGCTCGTAAAATAGTACGAGGACTTACTCATGATGCCCATAAACAGCAAATTCTTGAAGAAATACTATGTTTAAGGACATGTTGGTACTCCCTCAAACAATCAAATCTCCCAAACTATCGAGTTATGTACAGCAAGTACCTCTGAACTCACACTCTATCGCATCTCCCTGGGTGGCAAGTCATGTATCATGATACCTCTGAACTCACACTCTATCGCATCTCCCTGGGTGGTGAGTCATGTATGATGATACCTCTGAACTCCCACTCTAAGGCTTCATTACACAGGAGTCTGCCCAGCTTATCGTTATCACTGAGCAAACTTCATGTTCCTGATTATCGTGTATCACGTCCATATTACCTCTGATACCGATAGTCTCTTGACTTAACACCTGTACCCAACCCGGAATAAAAGACATGGTGTTAAGACCCCAAAACCTATCACGTCCATATTACCTCTGTTGATTTTGTCTCAAAATCTATTACTTGCACCACCAGTGCGCAGAAGAGTAATAGGTCCACCAAAGATTGTTCCTGATTATCGTGTATCACGTCCATATTACCTATGATACCGATAATCTCCCGACTTAACACCTGTACCCAACCCAGGATAAAAGACATGGTATTAAGACCACAAAACCTATCATGTGCATATTATCTCTGTTGGTTTTGTCTCAAAATCTATTACTCGCACCACTAGTGCGCAGAAGAGTAATAGGTCCACCAAAGATTATTCCTGATTATCGTGTATCACGTCCATATTATCTTCGATACCGATAGTCTCTTGACTTAACACCTGTACCCAACCCGGAATAAAAGACATGGTGTTAAGACCACAAAACCTATCACGTCCATATTACCTTTGTTGGTTTTGTCTCAAAATCTATTACTCGCACCACCAGTGCGCAGAAGAGTAATATATCCACGAAAAAATTATTTCTGATTATCGTGTATTACGTCCATATTACCTCTGATACCGATAATCTCTTGACTTAGCACCTGTACCTAACTCGGGATAAAAGACATGGTGTTAAGACCACAATAGGTTTTGTTTCAAATATATTACCCGTACCGCCAGTACGCAAAAGGGTAATAGGTCCACAGAAGTTATCCTAATCTATTACTCGCACCATCGGTGTACCAAAGAGTAGTAGGTCTACAAAATATCATTCAAATCTATTTGCTCGCATTTTCAGATGCACAAAAGGGCAATAGGTCCACAAAAAGTCCCACAGTGGGATGTCCTTTATCAAACACAAATGTTGTATTAGGCCCGCTAGTACAAGCACCACAGATACTACAAATAAAGAATTGAGTGAATGTATTCTGCATATTCAAAATTAGTTACATTTATAGGACTACATGAGCAGCAGAAAGAAAAGAAAAGAAAATCTAGCAATACATAGTTTGGTTAGTTTGACAGCACTTCGCCTTCATCAAAAAGCAGTTTCGTGGCCTTCGAAAGAAGTCATGTTTTACTGCAGAGAAGCAAACAAGGCTGTTGAATCTCCAAGAAGCTGCACGGAAGAAGGCGAATATAACATGCTTTTCTCCCCTCCGTATTGCGGACACCTTAGCCACGCTCCTCCAAAAGACCATACCTTCAAAACAACATCCCTAATTGTGATTTTGCCTACTTAGAGAGCCATAAAAATAGGACTTTCAGGATGACGTATAACCACCGTCCGACTCTCTGATGTATAAAGGTTCTTCCTACCATCTGGGGAAAACTCTTCCGAAACATGAGGAGTTCTGAGTTGTCTGATGTGTATGCCAAAATAGCACGGGGAAAACTCTTCCGAAGCATGAGGAGTTCTGATATGTCTGATGTGTATGTCACAATGGTGCATCTTCACTCTATCAACGATATCGGTCCTGGAGAAATTCGCTAGTCGGATCACTGTCAAAAAAGGGGGTTAGTAGTTAGAAGAAAACAACGTGCGGCCTAGTTATGAGGGATGCGCATGCAGCTTAAAAATATGAGATGCATGCGGCTCAGTCTTAAAGCACTCATGCGGTTCAGCTATGTAGTACTTATGTGGCTCGGTCATAAAGAACTTATACATTTCTGTTATGCGGTGCTCATGCGGCTAAGCCATGAGACACTAATGCAAATTAGTTATGAAATGTTCATGCGGCCCGGTCTCGAAGCTCCCATGCGAATCAATAACGCTTATACGACCAGGCCCATACGGCCCCATCATACAGAACATATGCAACCCAATGAGATAGGGCAAGCATCGATCATGTCTAACGCACAGAGGCGACGCATGACAGGTCGACGCATAAAATATGCGATATGGCCATTCAAAAAAATTAAATTCGTCGTCTTCCCACCGTCCTTACCCTTGATAGGGGATTACACGTCAGGATGGATGGAAGGAGAGTCCGCAGTTCTCGACGGAGATGCAAGTCCCTTCTCTTTGGCCGTAGCACCAGTCGACTTGGAAGCTTTCGAAGACATGGCTAATCAGGATAAAAAGGATGACGAAGATGATGAAGACGAAGGAGAAAAAGTTAAAAAAAACTCTCTCCCCGTATGGCCCATATTTATAGCTCTTCAAAAAGGGAACAGATGAACGTCGCATCGGTTATCGTAACATTTAAGATAACGATGACACTTGGGATTTTTTATCCTTAAATATTGCTGCTTCGATTCTCGTATCCATTAAAGGTAATGATGGCGTTTGGAGATTTTATCCTTAGTAACCGTCAGCTTTATCTCGAAAAAATAGTCCAAATCCAAAATCAAATCAAGACATTAAATACAGCAGTGACAGCTAGCAGACAACATCTCCCTGCGACACAAGATCTACCTGCGGCTCAAGAATATCCCTGCGACTAAAAATGTCCCTACGGCACAACGTCTCTCCTGACTCGAAGATTTTCCTGCGGCTTGACATATGTCCGTGCTTCTTATTCAACGTATTCCAAATTTACAATTTGAAAACTTTAAAGGGGATCTTGTAGAAGCATGAAAAATATGGGGTTTATGTGGATCACAACGCATGAGTACTTTGGAACAAAAAGAAAAGCTGCATGACAGACTTAGCACGCCCCCTGCGGCCCATCTATATATCCTTATACGCATAAGCGAGTATCCTAGGATACCCTTTACCAATATTTTGATGCTAACTCAATTACCTATAAGGTTATCTCAATATCATACCCATTTCTTAGTATTCCCTTTATGTGCAAATGGGCATGCTTGCCAAGCACCATCTCATCTGGTACTAAGTTCACATTCCCTTGTCTTAGTATATAAGTACTATATACTCATCATGCTTGACTGGCTGCTATAACACGGTACCCCCAAAGATGCTCTGAAACATAAGGTGTTTGGCTTGATACTCGGATACTTAGTTGGACCTATGGGTAACACCTTCCTAGCCTAATGCTTGGCTGGACTAGGGTACAGGAAACCCTCCGTACATCCTATAGTATAATCCTTCTAAAGCTTGTGAATATTGCTCATACACTTCAGGACATATATCCTGGCTATTGTTCTGATACCACTCATTCTATACTCTGTTAGCTTTGTACAGGAGCTCAAGTCCCAACTTTTGTTACTTGTTGTCCCTTCCTTACTGAACAGTACACAGGGATTCATACATAACTGGCATACCCCTTGGAACACCTATATGCCAGCCTATGCATCAGTACTATGGGTATAGTACTTATGCATAGTACAATAGTTTGCATACCTCTACTGTACCTTCTTTATTGCTACTGACTTGATAACCTTGCCCCCTACTTTTAGTCTAATCAATACCCTATGTAGTTTTTTTTGTGCATTAATGAGACTAGTACCTATACTAGATGTTGGCACTAACATGAACAACCTAGTGGTTCCTCCCCCAGGTCACATAGGTCCTTGTAGTACCTATTTCAAACAGGTACCCTCACTTTATTATCTGCACTTAGGGATACACTTAGCCATCACCTATGCTACTCGTTCTGGCCTACTCCAATGCAAACTCTATCTTGCACATGCCTATATCTCCTCCGCATACCTGATACTTGACTCGATTATTGACACCTGCAATTAACCAAGGGTATATGAATCACATTCATATCTTGTCGCCCCAATGTGAACCTACAACATCTGGGGTTCCTACTATACTTACCTACCCAATTTCCCATGGTAGCTGACCTACAGTCCAGGTACCCGACTAATACCAATTTTCTATTGGGTTTTTACCTACTGCTACACCCATACCAGATATCCAACTTTGCTTGTACTTGAATATCTGTGCAACACCACTCAAGGACTTCTGTATCTTACCTTATGTTGGTATCGCATATTCATTGATACACTGGGCATTTCCTTCTCTTAACAGTATAGAACCATTGGACCTGAGATACCCTCTTGTTAGTTTTGAGAGGTGAGCTACCTTGTTCATGTTACAGGTGCAAACCCGATCAGTGATACTTATCCTTACCACCACTTGACCCTTATACCACTAATCCCAGTTATTTATATGGACGTGCACCCTATACTTTAGGTCATATGGCATCTACTCTATCCTATTCGAACTAGCTTGCTCAAAGATCCCTCCTATAAGCTACGACTTAGTTCTCCACCCTGCCTGGGTCAACAGATTTGTATGGTGACTTCCCCTAAAACTTGGGTACTATCAAGCCTGCAACTACCTAGAGCATTCTCAAACACAAGTCAGAGCCTATGCCTGCAGATATTAATTATACCCTGTACATTTGCTTGTACCTATATGATTTCCTTATCTAAGACACATAGGACTACTAGAGACACCTTTATCTATTAGTTTTAGAGTCTTTCCTACCTCTGTATTTGGTCACTCCAATATGCAGGCATGCATTCTTAAACAGAGTATCTGCTGCACATTGGTGTAATTGACATATAGGGTATGATCTGATACAAAGTGTCAATCTGGTATCAGATGTAATCTCATACCATGTATCAAAGTCGATACCAAGTATCAATCCTGACACCCATTAGTCTCGATTCCCTGTATACCCAATTGTTCTTCCTCTTAGGATTTTAATCATACACTTATGCTTCCTAATTCTAACTCATAATAAATGACAATATTTACTACTCCAAAAATAGATTGGCTTACCTCCTTGATGGTGATGACAAGTTTGGACTGTTTCTCGATCAACTGGAACTCCTTTTTTTTGTTTTCTGCCTGGTTTCCTTAGTGAGGGAGAGAAATATGCTGCTAGGGTTTGTAGAGGAAGGCTCGACTACAACTCTCCTTTTATATAACAAGTTCTAGGATTAGGTCGATTTCTCTAAGGCTTGGAAGAGATCTTGTTGAAGAAGGGATCGGATTTGAACCCAGGGTGATCGGCTATCAACAGGAATTTATATTCAATTTTTGCACAAAGGCCCCTTGGGAAAATTGGTTTGTACTAATAAGGGTTTGAAGAACCCTCCCTTACAAAATTTGATGTTAAAGAAGAATATAGGGCTCTATCCTCATGAGGTCGGCCAAATGAAAGGATTTGAATTCCTGAACTTTTGAATTTGGAACATATTTGCTAAACCCCTTTATCAACCTGGTTTTTACATAACTCACATTTTCCTATTATCTGAACTAAATTGACCATGAGAATAGATATAAACAACAATAAAAAAATAAAAATAAAAATAAAAATAAAAATTATACAAAAAAGAAGAATTTTTGTTTAAGGGTTTACAAATCTACCATCCATAGAAATAATTTTGTTCTCGAAATTCAATAAAGCCATGACCTACTAGAATGAATAGTCTAGAATATACTGCTATAAAAGTAATTCAATTGCTCTTAAATCAAAGTCTAATATAGGCCTATCTATAATACTACTGCAAATATCTAATGAAAATTTTTGCCAGCTCTTCCTTGTGGTGTTGTCGCATCCTCCGTGATCATGGCATAAGCTTGTCCTCCCTGTACGGCTGGTAGTGGTGGAGCACTTGTATTTCTCTTTGAACAATTTTGAGACCTATGTTGGTTAGACCCACAAGTTCAACACAAACCTAACCAACCACGATAATTTTCTTGTACGTGGCCTCTCTTCATGCAATACTGGCAGATGGGGACGTCTTGGACTTGATATGGGACCGCTTGTGGCTGCTGATGATACTGCTGTGCTGAGGTCTTCTTTGGGACATTAGGACGTTTTGCCACTCCTGATTAGCTGATACCTCCTCTGTATGCATCTCTGTCCCTCTTTCTCTTTTGCTTCAATTCTTTCTCTACCGCCTGTGCGACCTTCAAGATTCTCCCGTAGGTTGTGGCTTGACTGGTGGCGATGGCTAGGCGGATTTCATGTGATAACCCTTTCTTGAATTTTTTGGCTTTGGCTTTAGGCGTCATGGCATCAGCGAAGCGGCTGAGACGGGAAAACTCTGCGGTGAACTCGTCGATGGTGAGGTTGCCCTGTTCTAGGCTCTCGAACTCGCTCTCCAACTCTTCACGGGCTGCTTCAGGATAGAAATTTTCTTTGAACAACTCTTTGAACTCATCCCAAGTCACGTTTGGTGCGTTAAATCGGGGCTCATCTCTATGCCATGTGCGAGCGATGTCGTAAAGTTGCATGCTTGCTGACTTGATCTTCAGGTCTTCAGGGACTCGAGTCATCCGAAGAATTTGATCCACGTTCTCTAACTACTCATCCGCGTAGAGAATCCCTTCCATCCCTTTGAATTCCCTGGGCCTAAGGTCCATAAAATTCTTAGAAGTTCCAGGGCGCGGTCGTGGAGCATCTCTAGTCTAGAGAGCCTCTCTCAAGGTGTCGCAAAAGGTGTTAGCCTGCGCTATCTGGGAAGCGACAAGCTGCTGGAAGATTTCGAAGAGAGTAACGTTGTCCAGTACAGGTGGCGGAGGCAGAATAGGTGCTGGATACATCATAGGTGTTGGATGCATAGGAAATACTGGATGTATTACTGGTGCTGGGTGTATGGTAGGTGCTGGATGTGGAACATATGTTGGATGGAGAACATGTGCTGGATGCGAAACTTGTGCTGGTGGTGAGACAGATGCTGAAGGCAGAATGGGTGTTGGTGGTGGAGTCTGCGGAAAAAACTGCGGGGGTGGTGGAATGTCGTCTCTGCCACCCTATCACCATTTTGGTTTAGCATGACTAGTATACCTAGATGAGACTTTCACTACCACCGTATGCCATGACCCTGTATGTCATCCTTTTAAATCGTACGATTGTTTAAGTTCTGAGACTTTGATTGTGGGGGGGTTTGACCTAGAAGGAGTATGAACATTTTAATTTCGAGGACGAAATTTTTCTAAGTTGGGTAGACTTGTAACACCCAGTTTTCTAAAATGAGAATAATTTTAAAATTTTATAATTTTAATCATTTATTGATTTGACATTTAAATTATGATATAATTTTTGGTAAATTTTAAATCATTTTAAAACTATTTAAAATCATGACTTGTGATTTTGATGTTTTGCTAGTGAAACCCTAGAGACTATTTGACCTAGAGCCAAACCATGTGATTAGGATGTTTTAATGTCATTTCTGGCCTAAGGATATTTTGCATTTGACCTCTTTAAATTATTTTGATATTTATTGCGTTGGTGATTGTTGATTTTGACCTTTGATAGGTGTGATTTTGTGATGGTTTTGTGTCCGTAGCGGACACGTATCAGTTTTTATTTACAAATGTTTGATGTGCCTCAAAGAGATTTTTTTTTATTGCTGATTTTTTTGAAAAGTATTTGAATGAGATTGTTTTCTTCATGTGTTTCCTGTGATTGCTTTGTTTTAATTTCGAGGACGAAATTTTTTTAAGGTGGATAGATTTGTCACCCCCAGTTTTCAGAAACAGGGATATTTTTGTCATTTTACATTTTTGAATATTTTTGAAATTTATTTTATTATTTATGATATTATTTTGGGGTTGAAATTTATTTTATTATTTATGATATTGTTTTGGGGTTATTTGAGTCGGGTTCGAATTTCAACTCAATCCGACTTGAAACGGGGACCCGGAGGGGATAGTTTGACTCTAGTGGGACCCACACACTAGTTAGGCATGGCCCACATGATATTAATTTTAGTCCACATGATATTAATTTTAGTTAGTAGTTAGACTAATTATTTACGGATAGGTTTAGTTTAATTAGAGATTTAAAACTAGACTAAATTGACCTCAACCTTTAACCCATTCCTAATTTAAATCAAATAGATTAGTGGAGGGCATTTTGGACATTCAAATAGGGGACACCTCACCCTTTTTGGGCAGCCACCTATGGGGGGGATAAGGAGTGAGTCACTCCTTCATTCATTTGTCTTCATCCACTTTCTCTCTCTTGTTCTTTCCCAAATTAATTTAGAGATGAACCTCCATTGATTTCATCTCCAAATCAACCCCTTCTTCTACCAAATCTTCTTTATTTCTCTTCTACTCCATGGTCAGAGGGTGCTAGCCAAGTTTGGAAGGATTCGGAGCTCGTTCGTGTCCTTTTGGAATCTCTACGTGTCGGTACCGTATCAGAAGGCTTTTCCTTTGAATCTCTCTCCCGGAAGGTATAATCTCTCTTCTAATCCATCCCTACATGCATATAAAAATATTTTGAACCCATAAGAATGACCCCCATGGTTGTATCTCCATTTGTGTCCATTTCGTGTCCATTTGGAGGTCATAGGAGTGTCCTTTGTGTTGTGGTTGTGTCCATGTGGGAAAACCCCAAATTTGGACACACTATGTGTTGTTGTTGTTATGTATGAATGAATTATTACATGTTTAATCTCATATTTTTGTATTGGAGATGTGTTCTATAGTGTCTCATATATATATATATATTAGTATAGAGAGTGAGTTCTTGATATATTATGTTATATACTTGTGTTTCTTTTGTCTCAAACTACCTAAATTCGTCATAATGTTTATCCACGTTTTTAGTAGATAGAGCAACTTAGAAATGCCATAACTTTTAGCTCATAACTCCAATTAACCTCCTGTTTTTTTAAAAGAAGCGTATCGAAGTTAGCTTTCCAAATATATATTTTAATAAGCCAAATTCGTTATAAACTTTCTGTAAAATTATTTGAGTGTCAGCTGTACGAAAGACGAATGCGTTTCGGTATTTTTGCGATTCTGGAAGCTTCCGGACACGAAAATGCGATCCGTTTAAAGTTTCGGAAAGCTAACACAAGGATATATAACATACTTTAATCCTAGAATTTAGTGAATGCCCAATTGGTACAGTATTGGTTTTAAGTAGAATAGTGACTATACGATATATGTATTTTGTGTAACCTATGAGCCTATGTAGTATGGATATTAAATGAATATAGAGTATGTAATGCATGATATGTTAGATGAATGAAATGATATATATATAATATATATTCTCTTTACATTAATGTATATATATGGTTGAATGCAAGCATGTAGGAATGCAATTAATATAATGCATATGAGCAATGCATAAATAAAAGAATGATATACAATGTATGCATGAAAGTATATAATGAATGCTAGATATGAATGCAAGATATATATGTAATGATAGATATAAATGTATAATGTATAAATATTGTAATGCAATATATAATGATAACAGGTATGGTAATGTAGAGTATATGATGCAAGCATGAATGAATGGAGGAAATACATGTATATAGGTAATATAGAATGTAATATATGAATGCAAGCATGCAAGATAATGTATTGTATCCATATATGATGTATTCAACTTGAAGATAATATAATATATGAAAGAAATGAATGATAATATATAATATGATATGTAAGGTAATACAATGTATGAAATATATGATGTGTACATTTTTGTATGTCTCTATGTTAATGTATGAAATGATATGAATATACAATATATGCATATGTATAAAACATGTAGGTAATGCATAGATGCATGAATGAAATGAATGTTTGCAATATGTTAATATAAATACAAGTACCTAATATGCATGAATGTAAGTATAATATAATACAAGTATATATGTATGTATCATATAAATGTAATATACATAATATGTATGTATGCATGTATACAAGGTAAGTAAGTATGTATGTATTTCTATAAACTAAGTTAATCTATAACCTTTTACACACATGCATTCATACACCCTTTGACATCATGTAACCCATGTCACATACACCTACCTATCACTAAATTTTAGAACATTAACACATATCCTTTCACACACATGCCAAACACACACATACTCACTTACTCTTTTACCTCTCTTTCTCTCTCTATATATACATGTATGTGCCTATATATATAGCTTTCCTATATATATCTATGTATATGAATATGTGAATGTGAATAATATATATACATTATATGACTAAGTTTGTGTGCCTTGTTAGCTTATGGTTTAGTTTTGTGCTTGGTTTAGCAAGTGACTTAGGCTATGAGGTAGTAGCTATCTTGGATACTTAATTTGCATATACTTAGTTTGTTTAGACCTAGAATAACTTGTTTGACCTAATTTAGACTTGTTAGACCTAGTTTGACCATAGTTGACCTAGGTTTGACTTTTAGGGTTGACCAAGTTGACCAAGAGTTGACTTTGGTCTAGATTGACCTAGAATCATGTAGAATGCATAATAGAACTTTGTATTGCCATTTTGGACTTATTGTGACTTGTGCTGTTCTGATTAGGAGCCAGACACCTCTCCTCGGACCGTATATTTACTTTGGACATTCAGACACCAGGCGAGTACATTCTCTGATCATTTCATATCCTGCTTAGAATTATGTTTCTGCTTTAGATTACTATACTTGATGCTGTCACGACATTATCACGGATTAGTACTATATGGATCTCTTCATGCGATATTATCCCCCTCGGGAGCATCGGGTACATTGTGTCATGTGCGTTTCACTTTCATCATGTACTCATGTGCTTTCACCAAACATGTACACTCTTGTGAATCTTGTACTCTCATGTTCACAGAGCCCTCATGTATACTATTATGTGTACCCTTTCATGGGCCCCCATGTGATATCATGTACAATAACATAACCTGTTTAGATCCTTGTGTATTGATTGGGGAAACGGGGGAGTGCTAGTAGTCATGTGAACAATTCTATAGTAGTATAGATCATGTGCAACTCTTTAGTGTAGATCATGTACAAATCTGTCTTGTTCACATGTGCTATCCTATACTCTACATCACTAGCCACTGTTAGTTCTCTATTTATAGTAGATATTTCTATTACAGTTCTCTCTCTGTTTACATACTGTATTTCTTCAGATCATGTATCTTACTTTACTGTATGATTATATTTTCTAACCTGCTATGATTTGTTGAGATGTATTGTGCTCGCTCCTGTCCTGACTGGACTCGTTGATAAATTTTACAGATAGCTTGGAGGTTGCCTGCTAGCCTAGAGGAGACACAGTAGAGGTTATATAGGTAGCTAGGATTTTGCTCAGTTTATTTTCAGTTGTCTTGAGTTGTATTTATGGATTTCAGTATTTGAGTTTTGAGATATATTTCTGGGTTGTGTATCTTAGACACTTAGACTTCCATCTGCTGTATTTCTTTTGGATTTCATTTTTTATCTATCTTCTATTATTCTCTACCCTAGATGTGATTGAGTTTACATTCTGCTATGTCACCCCCATTCGGAAAGTATAAACTGCTTAGTCTTATACTGTTAGATGCATGAGACCTAGGACAGCGTTCTACCGCCGACACTGCGGCGTAGGCTGGGCGTTGTTACGTTCTCGTGCCCTTACTCTAGGGTGCGGATCGTGACACGATTTTAGTGGTGGCCCATGCAGGTTGAGTTTATGTAGTGGTATTCGAACTAGAGTACCACTACAGCCTGCAGTAGGAATATGATATATTTTTTAAGATACTCAATCATAATTAGGATCCCTTGAGAGATTCCTGGGACGACCCTTGAGAATCTTGTTTAACTCCGATTTGAAAACTCTTTTTCCTTGATTTGATTTATCTTTACTTTCTGTTGTTGAATTTGATTTTGATGTATTATTATTGAATTTGAGTTTGTATTTATTGATTTTGATGAAGATTGTGGAATTTTGAATCTTGATGTTAGCTGTAGCATCCGAGCTTGTATTTATAAGATTTGAAGGATTTTTGTTTATTTTTTAATCTTGAGGTTCGTTGATAAATTTGATTTTTGGGTATTCATTGTTGATTTAATTTAATTTTTGTCAAGATAAAATTATATGGGCTAGGTCATCTGAGTTTTGGAATCTAGTCTTCTATAGTCACATTAGCCAGCATGGTGAGGACATATAGTCTAACTTTGGATATATTTCTCGGGTATGGGAATTTAAGGTTTTCGCAGCCAAGCTAGCGGCATCGCGAAAATGTTAAATACCATGATTCTAGAGGTATGTGCATAAGTCAAGGACTCTGTGATTATCGTAGCCCTGCTTACTAGTATGACGAGGATTTAGAGTACCATGATTTTGGATAGACGCATATGATTATCAGATTGTACCTTAAATGCTTTTGAACATGTTTTTTCTACTTTTGTATCAGTCATTAAAAAAAAAGAAATATTGTTGTTTCGCTTCTCATTGTTTAACTTAGGAGTAGGTTTAGCTGTTTTTATAAACTTTGTGTAACTTCTTACCATGAATTTCTTCTTAATACAATGAATCGATGAGTTTGCTAGACTTTATCTTGGATTTGATAATTTAGCTCTAGGTTTCAAAATGGTTCTTCTTTAAACAGATAAGCAGAACGAATTTCATTGTTATTTCCTTCTTGCTATTTTTCTCGTATTAAGTAATAATAATAATAAAACTGTCTTGATTAGGTCAATCACCTGCTTGCAACCTTGGTAGGAATCTAATTGTTGGTCTTAACGTAGAATTAAATTTTTATATTGGGACGTGAGAATATATATATGAATATATATAGTGGACACTTTCCTGACACTTATGCATGCTACACTTGATTTCCACCTATCTGAATACATATTAATATGTCGTTAATGTTTAAATTTTCAAAATACCACTATTTCTGGTTTTCTGCTTTTCCAGTTTAAATTTGTAATTCAAATATAAATTTCATGATAATAGTTTTGTTTACATCACTGCAAATGTATGTTATACATAGGGTTTCAATTAAAAAAAAAGTGTTTGGTTGAGTTTTGTGTTTGAATTTGTCAAATCTAAGACTGTGTGCATATTAACCCTTAATACGAGATTTTAAATGTTAGTTCAAATTGTTGTTTTAAATGTAATATTTAGAGCTGTGTACATTGTTGTTGTAGGGATATAATGTTAGGTTTCATATTCTTACATGATAGGTTGTGATAAACATTGAGTTGGTTTTGATGTGCAAATTCTCTAAAATCCTGAAAACTGAATACATGTTAACATTTTTACATTGATTTCCATGTTTAGTTCAATTTCAGATTTAACATGTAATATTGAACTGTATGCGTAGATAAATGTATGGATAGTATGTTAGGGTTTCATTTCTATCATGTTAGGATGTATTGGGAGCATTGAGATTAGTTGTGATGTTTCAAACTCCTAAATTTTGAAATTGCATTATGTTAATATTGCACTGGTTTAAATGTTAGCTTATTTTTAGATTTTGTATGTAAATGCTGAACTAAAACTGGGTTTAACCTTTCAATACTAAGCTATAACCCTGTACAAGGACACACACACACCCTAACTTAGTATACCCTGTCATGTAACCTAACATTTCCTCTCTATGTTATGATCATGTATCTGTATAGATATATATATAGAGTTTATGCATACATGTTATAACGTATATAGATACAAAACTAAATCTCTACCTCTTTATATATATATGTATAAGGTTAGCCATGCATGTTATGAGTAAATAAGTTGCGTATTGTAGATTGTTAACCCATATGCCATGAGTAGTGTAACACGATAGCTATTGTTTTGAAACCCAAATCCTCATATACACTTTCATGTATATTCACGTACACACACGCCTACTATCTAACCATATGAACATGTCCCCATACACATAATGCTAGTTTTCCCCTCTAACGCTCTCTATATATATTGTGATTGGATTTCAATGCAAGTGATTTTCAATTCCTTAATTTTTGAATTTGATTTTTCTGTACCATTTACAGAAAATTGGTAGTTGCCTTTATTTTATTTTGATAAGTACCAGTTTTTATATAGGATGGTAGACTGCCTTACAGTCTTGATGATAGTTATTTCTGTATCTTTTCTAGTTTAGCACCCTAGATTGCCTGTGTGTTTTGATACCCTATGACCATTACGGTTTAGCATGACTAGTATACCTAGATGAGACTTTCACTACCACCGTATGCCATGACCATGTATGTCATCCTTTTAAATCGTATGATTGTTTAAGTTCTAAGACTTTGATTGTGGGGGGTTTGACCTAGAAGGAGTATGAACATTTTAATTTCGAGGATGAAATTTTTCTAAGGTGGGTAGACTTGTAACACCCAGTTTTCTAAAATGAGGGTAATTTTGAAATTTTATAATTTTAATCATTTATTGATTTGACATTTAAATCATGATATAATTTTTGGTAAATTTTAAATCATTTTAAAACTATTTAAAATCATGACTTATGATTTTGATGTTTTGCTAGTGAAACCCTAGAGACTATTTGACCTAGAGCCTAACCATGTGATTATGATGTTTTAATGTCATTTCTGGCCTAAGGATATTTTGCATTTGACCTCTTTAAATTATTTTGATATTTATTGCGTTAGTGATTGTTGATTTTGACATTTGATAGGTGTGATTTTGTGATGGTTTTGTGTCCGTGGCGGACACGTATCAGTTTTTATTTACAAATGTTTGATGTGCCTCAAAGAGATCTTTTTTTTATTGCTGATTTTTTTTTGAAAAGTATTTGAATGAGATTGTTTTCTTCATGTGTTTCCTGTGATTGTTTTGTTTTAATTTCGAGGACGAAATTTTTTTAAGGTGGATAGATTTGTCACCCCCAGTTTTCAGAAACAGGGGTATTTTTGTCATTTTACATTTTTGAATATTTTTGAAATTTATTTTATTATTTATGATATTATTTTGGGGTTGAAATTTATTTTATTATTTATGATATTGTTTTGGGGTTATTTGAGTCGGGTTCGAATTTCAACTCAATCCGACTTGAAACGGGGACCCGGAGGGGATAGTTTGACTCTAGTGGGACCCACACACTAGTTAGGCATGGCACACATGATATTAATTTTAGTCCACATGATATTAATTTTAGTTAGTAGTTAGACTAATTATTTACGGATAGGTTTAGTTTAATTAGAGACTTAAAACTAGACTAAATTGACCTCAACCTTTAACCCATTCCTAATTTAAATCAAATAGATTAGTGGAGGGCATTTTGGACATTCAAATAGGGGACACCTCACCCTTTTTGGGCAGCCACCTATGGGGGGGATAAGGAGTGAGTCACTCCTTCATTCATTTGTCTTCATCCACTTTCTCTCTCTTGTTCTTCTCCAAATTAATTTAGAGATGAACCTCCATTGATTTCATCTCCAAATCAACCCCTTCTTCTACCAAATCTTCTTTATTTCTCTTCTACTCCATGGTTAGAGGGTGATAGCCAAGTTTGGGAGGATTCGGAGCTCGTTCGTGTCCTTTTGGAATCTCTACGTGTCGGTACCGTATCGAAAGGCTTTTCCTTTGAATCTCTCTCCGGGAAGGTATAATCTCTCTTCTAATCCATCCCTACATGCATATAAAAATATTTTGAACCCATAGGAATGACCCCCATAGTTGTATCTCCATTTGTGTCCAATTCGTGTCCATTTGGAGGTCATAGGAGTGTCCTTTGTGTTGTAGTTGTGTCCATATGGAAAAATCCCAAATTTGGACACACTATGTGTTGTTGTTATGTATGAATGAATTATTACATGTTTAATCTCATATTTTTGTATTGGAGATGTGTTCTATAGTGTCTCATATATATATATATATATATATATATATATATATATATATATATATATATATATATATATATATATATATATATATATATATATATATATATATTAGTGTAGAGAGTGAGTTCTTGATATATTATGTTATATACTTGTGTTTCTTTTGTCTCAAACTACCTAAATTCGTCATAATTTTTATTTACGATTTTAGTAGCTAGAGCAACTTAGAAATACCATAACTTTTAGCTCATAACTCCAATTAACCTCCCGTTTTTTTTTAAAAGAAGCGTATCGAAGTTAGCTTTCCAAATATATATTTTAATAAGCCAAATTCGTTATAAACTTTCTGTTAAATTATTTGAGTGTCAGCTGTACGAAAGACGAACGTGTTTCGGTGTTTTTGCGATTCCGGGAGCTTCCGGACACGAAAATGCGATCCGTTTAAAGTTTCGGAAAGCTAACACAAGGATATATAACATACTTTAATCCTGGAATTTAGTGAATGCCCAATTGGTACTGTATTGGTTTTAAGTAGAATAGTGACTATATGATATATGTATTTTGTGTAACCTATGAGCCTATGTAGTATGGATATTAAATGAATATAGAGTATGTTATGCATGATATGTTAGATGAATGAAATAATATATATATGATACATATTCTCTTTACATTAATGTATATATATGGTTGAATGCAAGCATGTAGGAATGCAATTAATATAATGCATATGAGCAATGCATGAATAAAAGAATGATATACAATGTATGCATGAAAGTATATAATGAATGCTAGATATGAATGCAAGATATATATGTAATGATAGATATAAATACATAATGTATAAATATTGTAATGCAATATATAATGATAACATGTATGGTAATGTAGAGTATATGATGCAAGCATGAACGAATGGAGGAAATACATGTATATAGGTAATATAGAATGTAATATATGAATGCAAGCATGCAAGATAATGTACTGTATCCATATATGATGTATTCAACTTGAAGATAATGTAATATATGAAAGAAATGAATGATAATATATAACATGATATGTAAGGTAATACAATGTATGAAATATATGATGTGTGCATGTTTGTATGTCTCTATGTTAATGTATGAAATGATATGAATATACAATGTATGCATATGTATAAAATATGTAGGTAATGCATAGATGCATGAATGAAATGAATGTTTGCAATATGTTAATATAAATACAAGTATCTAATATGCATGAATGTAAGTATAATATAATACAAGTATACATGTATGTATCATGTAAATGTAATATACATGATATGTATGTATGCATGTATACAAGGTAAGTAAGTATGTATGTATTTCTATAAACTGAGTTAATCTATAACCTTTTACACACATGCATTCATACACCCTTTGACATCATGTAACCCATGTCACATACACCTACCTATCACTAAATTTTAGAACATTAACACATATCCTTTCACACACATGCCAAACACACACATACTCACTTACTCTTTTACCTCTCTTTCTCTCTATATATATATATATATATGTATGTGCCTATATATATAGCTTTCCTATATATCTATGTATATGAATATGTGAATGTGAATAATATATATACATTATATGACTAAGTTTGTGTGCCTTGTTAGCTTATGGTTTAGTTTTGTGCTTGGTTTAGCAAGTGACTTAGGCTATGAGTTAGTAGCTATCTTGGATACTTGATTTGCATATACTTAGTTTGTTTAGACCTAGAATAACTTGTTTGACCTAATTTAGACTTGTTAGACCTAGTTTGACCATAGTTGACCTAGGTTTGACTTTCAGGGTTGACCAAGTTGACCAAGAGTTGACTTTGGTCTAGATTGACCTAAAATCATGTAGAATGCATAATAGAACTTTGTATTGCCATTTTGGACTTGTTGTGACTTGTGTTGTTCTGATTAGGAGCCAGACACCTCTCCTCGGACAGTATATTTACTTTGGACATTCAGACACCAGGCGAGTACATTCTCTGATCATTTCATATCCTGCTTAGAATTATATTCCTGCTTTAGATTACTATACTTGATGCTGTCACGACATTATCACGGATTAGTACTATATGGATCTCTTCATGCGATATTATCCCCCTCGGGAGCATCGGGTATATTGTGTCATGTGCATTTCATTTTCATCATGTACTCCTGTACTTTCACCATACATGTACACTCTTGTGAATCTTGTACTCTCATGTTCACAGAGCCCTCATGTATACTATCATGCGCACCCTTTCATGGGCCCCCATGTGATATCATGTACAATAACATAACCTGTTTAGATTCTTGTGTATTGATTGGGGAAACGAGGGAGTGCTAGTAGTCATGTGAACAATTCTATAGTAGTGTAGATCATGTCCAACTCTTTAGTGTAGATCATGTACAAATCTGTCATGTTCACATGTGCTATCCTGTACTCTACATCACTAGCCACTGTTAGTTCTCTGTTTATAGTAGATATTTCTATTACAGTTCTCTCTCTGTTTACATACTGTATTTTTTCAGATCATGTATCTTACTTTACTGCATGATTATATTTTCTAACCTGCTATGATTTGTTGAGATGTATTGTGCTCGCTCCTGTCCTGACTGGACCCGTTGATAAATTTTACAGATAGCTTGGAGGTTGCCTGCTAGCCTAGAGGAGACACAGTAGAGGTTGTATAGGTAGCTAGGATTTTGCTCAGTTTATTTTCAGTTGTCTTGAGTTATATTTATGGATTTCTGTATTTAAGTTTTGAGATGTATTTCTGGGTTGTGTATCTTAGACACTTAGACTTCTATCTGCTGTATTTCTTTTGGATTTTATGTTTTATCTATCTTCCATTATGCTCTACCCTAGATGTGATTGAGTTTACATTCTGCCATGTCACCCCCATTCGGGGAGTATAAACTGCTTAGTCTTATACTGTTAGATACATGAGACATAAGACAGCGTTCTACTACCGACACTGCGGCGTAGGCTGGGCGTTGTTACGTTCTCGTGCCCTTACTCTAGGTTGCGGGTCGTGACACAATGTCGGTGGGGTCATGTACGTAAAAAATCCTCCTGCAGTCGGTGGGGTATTCAGGGAAGCGTTGTTCCTGTCTTGAGTATCCATTTACTGCAATAAAAGAAAACATTTAGCCATTGAAGAATTTCAAGCAGGATGCAAGTCAAGGTTTCAATGAAAATTAAGGACAGAGATCAATAATGAGTTTAAGACAGGTGGATGAGATCCTAAGAGTCTAATCCTATTTGCAGGATCACGTCGGTACAGTAATATAACTAAAATGATTAACGTTGACCTGCATGGGCCACCAAAAAACTTGTCACGATCCGCACCTGCTTTTCGGATACGAGTCTGTGTCTAAGTCCAGCCTACGCCGCAGTATCGGCGGTAGAATGTTGTCTAGTATACACAAGTCACAGGAATCTAGAATATTCGAGACAATCTGTATCTCATCCACAGAAATCAAAGAATATAACTAACTCAAATGAGACTGAATAAAGGATGATAATATAAATAAAGTATCAAGTTCCTCGAGAATTCCAGTTACGTCCGGTGGACACAAATCTACTACCAGTAGACGGATATAAAATAAAGACATGAAAATACAATGACTAAGTCCAAACTGCTAAATATCAAACATACCCTCAGCTGGAGTGGTACCGTGGTCCAATACTGGCTCAAACCTGCTCGTCTGCACCTGGCTCTAACTCGGCTAAACCTAAAGAGATCATTAGGTCCTCAGAGGAGTAGCAAGATACATAAAAACATGTCTTTCTAAAAGTTTATCATGCATACAGGAAATCAAGAGATCAATCGGATACCAAACCCTCGCCCCTAGAGTGGACTCGCAGGTTTGAAACTAATCACTAACCCTCGCCCTTAGTGTGGACTTGCAGGTTAGTTCAAGACAATCACTCTCGCCCCTAGTGTGAACTCGTATGTGCAAACAGTCAACCCTCGCCCCTAGTGTGGACTCGCAGGTTAAGAAAACGACAAATAGAAAATAGCAGTTCAACTATAGCGCATTCATTCTATGATACGACTCAATCAAGCACAAATATGAATACGACCAATAAACCACAAGGCTAACTGTGAACAAGAACTATGTATCAATGGAGTAAACTACTATGATAAATCACATGTCAGCAATAAATGAAAGAGACTGGATAATGAAAGGCGGTTCATATAAATAAAGCTGCAAAGAAAGGCAATGTATACTTTCCTGTGGTCCTGAGCTGCGACTATGGTTCAAGTGTTGAGTCCTAGTCCAAGGCACCTATTATTATGAGTTAACTCTAGTCAATACATGAATCTGCATTAAAAATAAGTTATATATAATCATTGCTAAAAGCTCTTAGATTCTAGTGGTTTTAATGGCTTGGGTTGTCTACCCCTATGGATTATAAGGTATCCATTTAAGTCCCCCTATCTTTACTTATATAATCATCCTTAGTACTTATTCATAGATGTGTCTTAATCATCTAATCTTGGTATGTTAAAGCCATATCTATCTATCCTTATACGCATAACCGAGTATCCTAGGATATCCTTTACTAATATTTTGATGCTAACTCAATTAATTACAAGGTTATCTCAACATCATACCCATTTCTTAGTGTTCCCTCTATGTACAAATGGGCATGCTTGCCAAGCACCATCCCATCTGGTACCAAGTTCACATTCCCTTGTCTTAGTCTATGAGTACTACATACTCATCATGCTTGAATGGCTGCTATAACACTATACCCCCAAAGATGCTCTGATACATAAGGTGTTTGGCTTGATACTCTGATACCTAGTTGGACCTATGGCTAACACCTTCCTAGCCTAATGCTTGGCTGGACTAGGGTACAGGAAACCCTCTGTACATCCTATAGTATAATCCTTTCAAAGCTTGTGAATATTGCTCATATACTGCAAGACATATCCTGGCTATTGTTCTGATACCACTCATTCTATACTCTGTTAGCTTTGTACAGGAGCTCGAGCACCAACTCATGTTACTTTCTGTCCCTTCCTTACTGAACAGTACACAGGGATTCATACATAACTGGCATACCCCTTGAAACACCTATATGCCTGCCTATGCATCAGTACTATGGGTATAGTACTTATGCACAGTAAAATAGTTTGCATACCACTATTGTACCTTCTTTATTGCTACTGACTTGATAACCTTGCCCCCTACTTGTAGTCTAATCAATACCCTGTGTAGATTTTCCTGTCCATTAATGAGACTAGTACCTATACTAGGTGTTGGCACTAACATGAATATCCTAGTGATTCCTCCCCAGGTCACACAGGTTCTCGTAGTACCTATTTCAAACAGGTACCCTCACTCTATTATCTGCACTTAGGGATACACTTAGCCATCACCTATGCTATTCATTCTGGCCTACACCAATGCAAACTCTATCTTGCACAGGCCTATTTCTCCTCCGTATACCTGATACTTGACTCGATTACTGATACCTGTAATTACCCAAGGGTACCTGAATCACATTCATACCTTGTAGCCCTAATGTGAACCTACAACATGTAGGGTTCCTACTATACTTACCTACCCTATTTGCTATGGTAGCCGACCTACAGTCCAGGTACCCAACTAATACCAATTTTCTATTGGGTTTTTACCTACTGCTATACCCATACCAGATATCCAGCTTTGCTTGTACTTGAATATCTGTGCAACACCACTACAAGGACTTCTTGTATCTTACCATATGCTGGTATCACATATTCATTGATACACTGGGCATTCCCTTCTCTTAACAGTATTGAACCATTGGACCTGAGATGTCCTCTTGTTAGTTTTGAGAGGTGAGCTACCTTTTTCATGTTACAGGTGCAAACCCGGTCAGGGATACTCATCCTTACCACCACTAAACCCTTATGCTACTAATCCCAGTTATTTATATGGACGTGTACCCTATACTTTAGGTCATATGGCATCTACTCTATCCTATTCGAACTAGCTTGCTCATGTATCCCTCCTATAAGCTACGGCTTAGTTCTCTATCCTGCCTGGGTCAACAGATCTGTATGGTGACTTCCCTTAAAACCTGGGTACTATCAAGCCTGCAACTACCTAGAGCATTCTCAAACACAAGTCAGAGCCTATGCCTGCAGATATCTATTATACCCAGTACATTTGTTTGTACCTATATGATTTTCTTATCTAAGACACCTAGGACTACTAGAGACACCTTTATCTATTGGTTTTAGACTCTTTCCTACCTCTGTATTCGGTCACTCCAATATGCAGGCATACAGTCTTAAACAGAGTATCTGCTGCACATTGGTGCAATTGACATATAGGGTATGATCTGATACAAAGTGTCAATCTGGTATCAGATGCAATCGGATACTATGTATTAAAGCTGATACCACGTATCAATCCTGACACCCAGTAGTCTCGATTCCCTGTATACCCAATTGTTTTTCCTCTTAGGATTTTAATCATACACTTATGCAACCTAATTCTAACTCATAATAAATGACAAGATTTACCGCTCCAAAAATATATTGGCTTACCTCCTTGATGGTGATGACAAGTTTGGACTGTTTCTCGATCGACTGGAACTCCCTTTTTGTTTTCTGCCTGGTTTCCTTAGTGAGGGAGAGAAATATGCTGCTAAGGTTTGTAGAGGAAGGCTCGACTACAACTCTCCTTTTATATAACAAGTTCTGGGATTACTAAGGCTTGGAAGAGATCTTATTGAAGAAGGGATCAGATTTGAACCCAGGGTGATCGGCTATCAACAGGAATTTAAATTCAACTTTTGCATAAAGGCCCCTTGGGAAAATCGGTTTGTACTAATAAGGGTTTGAAGAACCATCCCTTGCAAAATCTGAAGTTAAAGAAGAATATTGGGCTCTATCCTCATGAGGTCGGCCAAATGAAAGGATTTGAATTCCTAAACTTTTGAATTTGGAACATATTTGCTAAACCCCTTTATCAACCTGGTTTTTACATAACTCACATTTTCCTATTATCTGAAGTAAATTAACCACGAGAATAGATATAAACAACAATAAAATAAAAATAAAAAAAAATAATACAAAAAGAAAGAATTTTGGTTTATGGGTTTACAAATCTACCCTCCTTAAAAATAATTCCGTCCTTGAAATTCAATAAAGCCATGATCTACTAGAATGAATAGTCTAGAATATACTGCTATAATAGTAATTCAATTACTCTTAAATTAAAGTCTAATATAGGCCTATCTATAATACTACTGCCAATATCTACTGGAAATTTCTGCCAGATTGTCGAAGACACAACAAGGAAGATGGGATTGAAGGCATTCTGATAATGTGTCTTTGTAATCCTATCATAAAGTTTTATGTTATTAGTTCAAAGAAAAATCTACTGGACATCTAACTTTCCGTTCAAGGGAGGACCACTGACTGGAAAAATATCAGGTAACAGTGGATACTTGTTCTTGGGAACATGGAAGGGTTACAGACCCATAACCACTATTGTCTACTATGTATTTTTTGCGAAAAACAGATCCTATGATGATGATGGCTTAAATGCCTTAATGAGTTCTCAGGCAAAGTGAATGCCTGGAGTGCTTTACAGGAAGCACGGTAGCGCAGCACTACAGGAGTGTAACTCCATGCTACAGTGGGGTGACTCCACACTACAAGAAAAAGCATATTTTATGGCAACGTCTTACGGCAACATAAAATGTTGCCATATAACATAGTCATAATACAGCAACATTAATATTGCCTTAATACACAAGTTTGTTTATGGCAACAAATAATGTTGCCTATAATTGTCACACTTTATATGGCAATAAGGACGCATGCCATATTTAATGGGAACGTTTATGGCAACAATAACGCGTGCCATATTTGATCGCAATATATTATGGCATCTGGATTTGTGACATAATATATTACAATCAAATATGGCAATATTTTATATTGCCATAAAATAATTAGTTTATGGAAAAAATGTTGCCCCAAAATATGTAATATATTTTTCCTCCATGAACAAAATAAATATGGCAATATTTTATTTGCTTACTTATGGGAACTTTTTTCTGCTTTTATTGAGAATAAAAAAATTCGTGTCTATACATAAGACCGGCGGGAACATAAAAAGTTGAAATATTTTCCCTCCTTTATTATTTTGCCAATTCCTAATTCCTATTCTCTCTCAATCTAGGTCTCACTTTAAACTTTGGTTCTCTTTACCCTTTCAACCTAGATCTCTCTTCCCGTTCTTCAACCTAGGTATTTCATTACCCTCTGTCACGACCTGGTCCCAATTTCTTGGGTCGAATCGGATCATGCCCAGCCTGCACCGTTGTTGAGACGGTGGCAGTAAGCTGTTCAGTAGCAGGTAACCATACAACAACACTATATTTGTCACAACTCAACATCGAGAAATTTAAAACTTTATTAAACTTTTACAATAAAATGAAAGAATACAACTTAAACCATTTTCTACATACATCAAGAAGAAAAGAAAACTCTAGGCAAATAGCTCATCAGTCTCGAGATCATCGTCCTCTAGTTGGGACCTCAGGAAATACCGTAGAACAAAGTATCATCAGCGATACCTAAAATGTTGGGTCTCCAGTCAGGAGTGAGCAAAGTACAATTCATGCTAATTTAACAATTGAAATAATAATAGAATCATGCACTTTTAAACATTTTGAAATAAATATTTTTCCAGCAGTTAAAACATTGTGATGTGAATAGGCAATGAAATATGACCGAATTGGGTTGTACAGTGAAAGATATGGCTTATCCCCGTGTGAAAGAGGGGTAAGCTCGCACAGTTGTTATACTAATTTGGATGTGGTCATACTCATTACACTACTCTCCCAGTCCCCAAACAGTTACAGTAGTTACAGTCAGTGCTCTCAGAGAGTTCCGTGTTGTATCGTGGTTTCAACTTGCATTAAAACGATTACTAAATAATTGTAAACTAACACAAAATGTACTTGCCTTTGTTTTATTGACTGGATTCGTTTGTTGATTCCGGGGTGATGCTAGTACAGTCCTCGAAACCCTACAATTGAGAATTGACTCAGATTTCAGGTTTACCAATCTAGCTACGCTAGTTGAATTCTCTATTTGTGTCCTAGTCCAATTTTTAATTCTTTAATTAACCAAACACGAAAAATACGATTATTAGTGCGTTGATTTAATACGAGGGAAAAATGTCATTTTTAACTTTGAATTCGGAAAACATCGTCGCTGCCAGATTATTTATGAAAACTTGGTAATTTTTATAAATATAAATATAAAGCTAATTTTCTTATTTAGTGAGAAATACGTGACTTTTTAATTATTAACAAACTTGTCAATTTTAAGATAAGAAAATATTAATTAATTTTATACGAAAATACTTTTTAGTCAATTTAATCGTTTAAATAGAAAAACTCGTAAAACCAGAAAAGACAAAGAAATCTAAGCTATTACAGTTACAGACCACAGCCAGCTGGGCTTATGCCCATTACAATTTATTTACATAAATTGAAATAAGATAAACTGCCGTTAGTCCTAAACTGAAATATTAAATAAATATAAACAGAAATTAAATATAAAAATAAAGGTAAATTATAAGTCTCAGATATGGTCCGATCCTCATCTTGGCTAATTGCCTCAACGTCCGGGCGGGGCCGGTTTCGTTTGCACTTAGCCGGATCCATTGACCGATACGGTCGTCACCCAAATCCAAATATTAAATAAAATTCCAAAAATCCGTTTTAAATTCATTTTTAAAATAAATCTAGAATTTACGGAAAAATCTGGCAGCATCTCCTCTGTTTTTGGTCAACCCAAAAACTGGGAGTTGACGCCGATAATTTCTTACAAATCCCAAACCAGGGAGAAACCCGAATTTATATATATATAAAATCCACAACCAATCCACAGAATAATCGGGAGGACCCGAAATAATTTCGGATGTCCGATTCCAACCCAAAAATCACAGAACGCTACCGGAAAAATCCGAAAAGCTAAAACATACCAAAAACCAATTCCTGAAATATTTCGAAAATTCAAAAATAATCAACAGAACCTTTCCGAAGGTTCCGAAAAAATACGACGTCGCTAAAATCGAATTCCCAAAGGGAATCGGGGACCATTTCTCATCATCGACTGAAATAAAATGAGCGGGACAGGGGGTTATACCTCGGATTGCTCGGCTAGAGCTCTCAGATAAAAAATAGAAAGAAAATAGATCCAGAACAGCGAAAGTATTCCCGAAACAGCGCTGGAACAGCAGCGTCGCTGCCAAAATCAGCAGATCGGGGAGTCGGGAAGAGCGCTGGCCAGAGAGACGCTGCGCCAGGGCGTACAGGGAGTCGAGAAACCGCGCGGGTAGAGGCGCGCGGCTAGGGCACGCCGGGGAGTGCTGGAACAGCGGGGGTGCTCGGCCAGAGGGGCGCCGAAGCTCTGGCAGTCGGTCGAGGAGCTCGGCGGAGTCGCGAAGGGGGCGCGCACGAGGGGGACGGGCGGCCGTCGACGGGGCGCCGGCGGGACAGCGGCCCAGGGGCGGCGTCGGGCCTGGAGGGAGGCCGACGGGGGTGGATCCGCGGGGTGAGGCAGATCGGGGAGAGCGCCGAAGAGACGCGCTACTGGACGGGCACGGGGGTGGCTTGGGCGCGTTGGCGTGGTCGGGTGGAGGGGGCCAACGGGGGCGGTTGCCGAGGAGAGCTCGGCGGAGGAAAGCTTCAGGAAAGGGGGTTTGTTCCCTTACAGAGAGTGAGGAGAAATAGAGAGAAAGAGAGAGAGAGAGAGTTATGGGGAGTCGTGAGCCAGGAGAGTGGGAGAGGAGTTATTAAAGGGGTTGGTGGATGTGGTGTGTGGATAGGAGGAGTTTGAGAATGTGAAACGAGGGGTTGGTGCTCGTGTGGAAGAGAGGAGATTGAGGGGAGAGAAAAGAATGGGCTGACCATTGAACGTGTGTGTGTGAGTTTAGAGGGGTGCTGGTCCTACGGGACCAGCTAAAAATATATATATATATTTTTAATAACATTAAGCCAAGTCAGATTTGGAAAGAAATGAAAATGGGATTGGGTTTGGCTCAGCCCTCGGTCTGGGTTCGGACTCGGGTCTGGGTCTGAACTCAAAAATCCTTGTTGTTTAATAAATTTTGAAATAATTTAACACTCCAAATAATATAATAATAATAATAATAAATAATTAAAAAAATACTAATAATACTACGAAAACATTAATATTAAATATTCACAGAAATATGGGTTTCACAATCTTCCCTCCTTAGAAAATTTTGTCCTCGAAATTTAAAAGTAAGGTTAGAGATTACCTCAAGTCTCAAACAGGTACGGGTACTACACTCGTAACTCAGGTCCAACAATAAGAATTTCCAAGGCAGTCGTGGATGAGACGGTTTATGATATCATCCATGTAGAAAAATACAAAAGCGAACCAAAGTACACGAGGTTGATCAGACCATCATGCACCGGTCCTGATTAGACAATATATTAGTGGGGGTGCACTTAATAAAATACTGTCATGATCAATCTTGATAAAGAGATAGCTTGCAAAACTAGGCTGACTTAGCAGCATCAGTCAAGTTTAGATTGAAAAGATAAGAAGTAGGAGTTTAAATGATGGCTCAAATTCGGATCTTCTTCTCACCTCTGACTACGCTTACAACTGGTTTCTCTGGCACTGAAAGGTTGAGTCCAATCTTCAGCTCTGAATTATCCAATATGGGACTCGGATCCGGAATGTAGCGTCTGAGCTGGCTCAACTTTTCTGCTCTGCTAACACTGATCGTTCCTCTGGTAGGAGAAAATCTTTATAAAAGACGCTATCTTCTCTTTCAAACTCCACTGATTGACGATGCTAACTTGGTAGTTGTTGTAAGGAAACTCTACCAATTTTAAATAATCTTCTCCAAGACCCTCCAATTTCCAAAACACAAGATCTAACATATCTTCAGGCTTCTGGATTATCTTCTTTGATTGTCCGCCGGTTTGTACTCCATAAATCCGGTAGGGGTGCCTCTCGTACAATGCTGCCAACTTCTCGGGGAATAAACTAACCTTGAAGGGAATAAAGTGTGTTGACTTAGTCAGTCGGTCCACTATAATCCAATTGGTGCCCTTCCCTCCTTGGGAACAAGGCAATCCTTACTCAAAGTTCATTGTTATATGCTTCTACTTCTACTCCGAATTGTCCAGCGGCTGCAACAAACTTGTTGTTCTCTTGCTAAATTCCTCATGTTGACAAATTCACATCTAATCCCATACCTGGAATTGTCCTTCTACATTCCATAGCACCAATCAATGGAGGCATATTCCGATACATCTTATTAGCTCCTGAATATATGGAATACTGCGACTGGTGCATTTCTTTCATCAACTCGTTCCTCCGTTTGTCAGCCGATACGTAAAGTCTCGTACCATTCTTCAGAGTTCCACTGCTGATCAATTTAGAAACCCTCAAGTGTTTCTGCCAACACTTGATCTCTAAGCCTGCAAAGTGCCTCGTTTTGAAACTACGTCCTCTTGATTTTGTCCATCAGCCTCGAACTTCATCAACACTGAATCAGCATCCAGCTCCGTCCTTCCATCTCCAGGTAGTATAACCTCCAGTCCATGCTTCTCGACGTCTTCTAGTAGTTGCCACTCCTTGGTTAAGAACATCGCCACTGGGTATCGACTAAGTCTATCAGCGATCACATTAGCCCTACCCGGGTGGTATAGCGGGTCGATGTTGAAATCCTTCATCAGCTTCAGCCATCTTCTTAGTCTAACATTCAGCTCTTTCTGAGTGAAGACATATTTCAGACTTTTGTAGTCCGTATATATTTTCGCTCCCTTTCCATAAAATCATGCTTCCATAACTTCAAAGTAAAGATAATTACAGCAAATTCCAAATTAGGTGTGGAATAACTCTTCTCATGAGTCTGTAGTTGCCTTGATGTGTAAGCAATTACTTTCCTATGTTGTTGAAGAACGCAACCCAGTCCTTTTTCCAGATGCATTACTGTAAATTGAGAAACCACCGGTTCCTGCAGGTAGCGCAAGGATTGGTGTAGTGGTAAGTCTCTTCTTCAGCTCCTCAATGCCTCCTGGCAATCTTTCGTCCAGATGAACTCTTCATTCTTCCAAGTGAGCTTCGTCATCGGCTCAGCAATCTTGGCGAAATCCTTCACGAACTTCTGATAGTAGCCAGCCAAGTTCAAGAAACTTCTGAATTGAACTTGGGGTATACCACTTTTCAACAGCAGCTATCTTCCATCGAAATTTTTTCTCTTGACAACATGGCCAAAAATCCACCTTGTCAAAGGAAATCCACGTTCAGATAACTTACCATAAAACTTCTTTTTCCTCAAAGTTCCCAGAACTTTCCTCAGATGTTCTTCATGCTCTTCTTCAGTCTTCGAATATATCAGAATGTTATCTATGGTGAAGATAAACTGATTCAAATACTCATGAAAAACTCTGTTCATGAGATTCATGAACACAGCAGGAGCATTTGTCAGTCCAACGTCATGACCAAAGAAACTACCCATACTTGGTGTTTGAACGCCGTCTTGGAAATGTCCTCCTTCCTGACTTTGATTTGATAGTAGTCAGATCTTAAATCAAACTTCGAAACACTCTAACTCCACACAAACAGATCAAACAGATCCTCGATCCGGGCAGAGGGTACTTGTTCTTTAGTGTCTGGTAATCGATGCACATCTGTTGTTCCATCCTTCCTGGGCACAAACAAGATAGGTGTTCCCTAAGGTGAAATTCCTTCCTGAATAAATCCTAGAGCCTTCATTGATCTGGTCCTTCATCTTCTTGGTCTCCTTCGGGTTGACTCTATAGCATCCCTTAGAAATAGGGGAGAGCCGGGGACTAGGTCAATAGTGAACTATGTCTAGATCTGGGGTAATCCGGGAAAATTATCAGGAAAACATCTACCATAAAGGTGTAACTAAAAATTTTATTCATGTGGAGAATTACAATAAAAACTCTTATGATTGATCTAAGGACATCCTGTTACAACTTCCAAAAAAAATAGATAATGCTCTTCAGCAGTCCTAGGTACTATTCTTCATGGTTCTGGCTCTTGCATGAGCAGTCTCCAACTGCTTCATCTTCTATGAACCTCGAGTATGCATCATGCCTTATTGTAGGAGGCAGGGTCTGCTGGATAGGAAGAGAGTCCCTAGGTTGTGGCCTAACAGGTGTTGCTGGGATAGGTATTCTGGTATGATAGAAAGATAAGGGGCAATTCTTTACCCGATGTTCAGCAGATCCACATGCCAAACATTGTCCCAATCTCTTACGACAAATATTGGCTTGGTGACCAGTCCTTTTATAGTAGTCACAAACCATACGATATAACTGCTGGATAGGGCTCAAAATGTCTTCTAGATTCAGGGGTATACCTCCTAGGGTGAGGTTCCACTCTAACTTGGTTGGAGACAGCTAAGGCTACATCATTGACATTCTTCATGTCTTCTCTCGTGATATTCATCTGTTCCTGCTGGGCTTCATCTTGAGCTTTCTGGGACTCCATGATTACTTGAAATAGGGCAACCATTTGGGAGGTGTTTGCTGGTACTGGTAGAGCAACAGGAATGGGTACTTTTCCAAGGAAAAGCAACTCAGTTTGAGAAGAGGTAGGAATCGCCAGTGTAGTAAAAACTTAACTGGATGCATTATGGGGACGGTCAATCAGCTGCGAGGGAATAAACCCTGGACTTGGTTGAGGAGATAGGGTATGATCCGGAGATGACACCTCATCGCCAGCAGGATTGGTCTTGTCAATGGTCATTCTCTGGAAGGTTTAGGATGCAAACATAAGCAAGGTATCCTACCAGTCTATAATCAAACAAAAATATTTATTTATAATATATTTCGGTCCTATGTTGTGACAAATTGATGTTCTAGTGTTCTAATTGTTTCTAAATATGTTTTCCTAAGTTGTTGTTCAGACCTGCATGGGCCACCACTAAAAACATGTCACGACCCGGTCCCAATTTCTTGGGTCGAATCGGATCATGCCCAGCCTGCACTGTTGTTGAGACGGCGGCAGTAAGCTGTTCAGTAGCAGGTAACCGTACAACAACACTATATTTGTCACAACTCAACATCGGGAAATTTAAAACTTTATTAAACTTTTACAATAAAATGAAAGAATACAACTTAAACCATTTTCTACATACATCAAGAAGAAAAGAAAACTCTAGGCAAACAGCTCATCAGTCTCGAGATCATCGTCCTCTAGTTGGGACCTCGGAAAATACCGTAGAACAAAGCATCATCAGCGATACCTAAAATGTTGGGTCTCCAGTCAGGATTGAGCAAAGTACAATTCATGCTAATTTAACAATTGAAATAATAATAGAATCATGCACTTTTAAACAATTTAAAATAAATATTTTTCTAGCAGTTAAAACATTGTGATGTGAATAGGCAATGAAATATGACCGGATTGGGTTGTACAGTAAAAGATATGGCTTATCCCCGTGTGTAAGAGGGGTAAGCTCGCACAGTTGTTATACTAATTTGGATGTGGTCATACTCATTACACTACTCCCCCAGTCTCCAAACAGTTACAGTAGTTACAGTCAGTGCTCTCAGAGAGAGTTCCGTGTTGTATCGTGGTTTAAACTTGCATTAAAATGATTACTAAAAAATTGTAAACTAACACAAAATGTACTTGCCTTTGTTTTATTGACTAGATTCGTTTGTTGATTCCGGGGTGATGCTAGTACAGTCCTCGAAACCCTACAATTGAGAATTGACTCAGATTTCAGGTTTACCAATCTAGCTACGCTAGTTAAAATCTCTATTTGTGTCCTAGTCCAATTTTTAATTCTTTAATTAACCAAACACGAAAAATACGATTATTAGTGCGTTGATTTAATACGAGGAAAAAATATCATTTTTAACTTTGAATTCGGAAAACATCGTCGCTGCCAGATTATTTATGAAAACTTGGTAATTTTTATAAATATAAATATAAAGCTAATTTTCTTATTTAGTGAGAAATACGTGACTTTTTAATTATTAACAAACTTGTCAATTTTAGGATGAGAAAATATTAATTAATTTTATACGAAAATACTTTTTAGTCAATTTAATCGTTTAAATAAAAAAACTCGTAAAACCAGAAAAGACAAGAAAATCTAAGCTATTACAGTTACAGACCACAGCCAGCTGGGCTTATGCCCATTATAATTTATTTACATAAATTGAAATAAGATAAACTGCCGTTAGTCCTAAACTGAAATATTAAATAAATATAAACAGAAATTAAATATAAAAATAAAGGTAAATTATAAGTCTCAGATATGGTCTGATCCTCATTTTGGCTAATTGCCTCAACGTCCGGGCGGGGCCGATTTCGTTTGCACTTAGCCGGGTCCATTGACCGATACGGTCGTCACCCAAATCCAAATATTAAATAAAATTCCAAAAATCTATTTTAAATTCATTTTTAAAATAAATCTAGAATTTACGAAAAAATCCGGCAGCATCTCTGCTGTTTTTGGTCAACCCAAAAACTGGGAGTTGACGCCGATAATTTCCTGCAAATCCCAAACCAGGGAGAAACCCGAATTTATATATATATAAAATCCACAACCAATCCACAGAATAATCGGGACGACCCGAAATAATTTCGGATGTCCAATTCCAACCCAAAATTCACAGAACGCTACCGGAAAAATCCGGAAAGCTAAAACATACCAAAAACCAATTCCCGAAATATTCCGAAAATTCAAAAATAATCAACAGAACCTTTCTGAAGGTTCCGAAAAAATACGACGTCGCTAAAACCGAATTCCCAAAGAGAATCGGGGACCATTTCTCATCATCGACTGAAATAAAATGAGCAGGACAGGGGGTTATACCTCGGATTGCTCGGCTAGAGCTCTCAGATGAAAAATAGAAAGAAAATAGATCCAGAACAGCGAAAGTATTCCCGAAACAGCGCTGGAACAGCAGCGTCGCTGCCAAAATCAGCAGATCGGGGAGTCGGGAAGAGCGCTGGCCAGAGAGACGATGCGCCAGGGCGCACAGGGAGTCGGGAAACCGCGCGGGTAGAGGCACGCGGCTAGGGCATGCCGGAGAATGCTGGAACAGCGGGGGTGCTCGGCCAGAGGGGCGCCGAAGCTCTGACAGTCGACCGAGGAGCTCGGCGGAGTCGCGAAGGGGGCGCGCGCGAGGGGGACGGGCGGCCGTCGGCGGGGCGCCGGCGGGACAGCGGCCCAGGGGCGGCGTCGGGCCTGGAGGGAGGCCGACGGGGGCGGATCGCGGGGTGAGGCGGATCGGGGAGAGCGCCGAAGAGACGCGCTGCTGGACGGGCGCGGGGGTGGCTTGGGCGCACTGGCATGGTCGGGTGGAGGGGGCCAACGGGGGCGGTTGCCGAGGGGAGCTCGGCGAAGGAAAGCTTCGGGAAAGGGGGTTTGTTCCCTTCCAGAGAGTGAGGAGAAATAGAGAGAAAGAGAGCTATGGTGAGTCGTGAGCCAGGAGAGTGGGGGAGGAGTTATTGAAGGGGTTGGTGGATGTGGTGTGTGGATAGGAGGAGTTTGAGAATGTGAAACGAGGGGTTGGTGCTCGTGTGGAAGAGAGGAAATTGAGGGGAGAGAAAAGAATGGGCTGACCATTGAACGTGTGTGTATGAGTTTAGAGGGGTGCTGGTCCTACGGGACCAGCTAAAAATATATATATATTTTTTAATAACATTAAGCCAAGTCAGATTTGGAAAGAAATGAAAATGGGATTGGGTTTGGCTCAGGCCTCGGTCTGGGTTCGGACTCGGGTCTGGGTCTGAACTCAAAAATCCTTGTTGTTTAATAAATTTTGAAATAATTTGACACTCCAAATAATATAATAATAATAATAATAATAATAATAATAAATAATTAAAAAAAATACTAATAATACTACGAAAACATTAATATTAAATATTCACAGAAATATGGGTTTCACACCCTCTATTCCTATTTTGTTATTTTTTTGTTTCTTTCATTTGTGGATTTCTTTTGGGAACGAGAAGTTTTGGATTTTGGGTTCTGAGCACCTCTAGTAGAAGGTCTATGCTGCCATCGAGCCGGAGTGATCGACGACTAATCGGTATGGATAATTATTTAAAATGTTGCTTTATTTTGTGATCTAATTTTTGGTTTATAAATGAGTTTGATCAAATTGTGAAATTTTTCTCCAACTAAATAACTCCGGAACACACGATGAATTTTTTTTTCCTTAGTTTTCTATATTACTCATGGACCTTAACCTTCAAATCTTCTATTATCACTTCTTATAAAAAGATTTAGAGGAAATAAGATTTGATAAATTTTTTGATAATGAGTTCGTAAATACTTTTCTAAATATTAATTAGGTTTGTTTTTTACTTGATTATCATCCTAATAGTTCTACAACATACTATTGAATATTTTGCCAAATATTCATGAAGATAAAATAAATCTTTTCTTTGTTTAGGATTCGATTTACTAGAATCAGAATATTCTTTTAATTATCTATGGAAGGTTAAGATGTTTTTTTACAGCCATATATGAAAGGTTGAGAACCATATATGCATATAATATTCTTTTAATTATCTATGGAAGATTTTTTTAGAGCCATCTTTGGAAGGTTGAGAACCATATATCCATAGAATATTATTTTAATTATCTATGGAAGATTTTTTTTACAGCCACCTGTGGAAGGTTGAGAACCATATATGCATGTAATATTATTTTAATTATCTATGGAAGATTGTTTTAGAACCATCTATGGAAGGTTGAGAAGCATATATGCACGTAATATTCTTTTAATTAATCTATGGAAGATTTTTTTTTACCACCATCTATGGAAGGTTGAGAACCATATATGCATGCATGAGAATAAACTTGAAAAATATTTATAATGATAAGATTGTATATATTTCACAAACATATTTTTTATAAATGTGAGGTTGTCATTGCAAATAGAACAATTTTAGGCCAATGAATGAGTTTGGTTGTAAATAGATTATTTCCATTAGATTTTATCCTTAAAATAAAATATTTGTACAAGTTTCATCTGTTGTAACCATTTATATAAAACAAATGAAACATAGGAATTTCCACTACCTTAAAATATATTTTTTTATTAACATTTTGGTCTATAGGCTAATTTTATTGTTTATCCATACCAGGGTATATAAAGATTGTATAGCTGCGAATTGGCGCACCACAACTATCAAAGAAATCTTTGCAGACATGTTATATATATGGAGGGAACAAGGAGGCAACGAATTTAAGTTTAAGTTGGGGGTGTCAAGTTCCTATTTGAATTTTGAACCTCATATAAAAGAGAATTTGTGCCTTATAATGTTGGATATGATAAGTATGGATTCCTAGCGTAGTTGGTTTTATGTAATATTAATGATGTAGTACTGAATCTATCATATTATTTAGAAGTTATTTTTCTATTTGAAGTGTACAAATTGAATTATTATCTATATTTAATATTTGGTTAATGATCTACTTAAATTTTGGCAATTGAATTTAGTTGATATTTTGAATATTGGCATCTATTAATTGTCACATTTTGTCGATCATGGCAAAAAATAGTAAAATTTAAATTTTCAAATATGGAATCCGGCAGTTGCCTTACGTTCTTAAACATGACAATAAAGACATGCCTAACGAAGAATTGTCATATGGGATTGCAATATGACAATATATAATGCCATATAATACTAGTAGTTTACGACAACAAAATATTGCCATTAAAATAAATACAATATTTTGCAACATAATCTTGCCATTTATGGACTGATGATATATGACAATAATATATTGCCATATATTGTTCGAAATTACGGCAACTAAATATTGCCATTAATAATAATCTTTAAAGGCAACAAAAAGATTTCTTATAGGGCAACAATTAATTGTTGTAAATTAGTTCTCTTATACGACAATAATTGGAAGATACCGTAAATAAGCAATATTGATGCAACCTTTTACGGCACGCTATGGCAACTTCAAATTGTTGCCATATTTTTGTTTTTGTGGCAACAATTTCATTATTAACGGCATTTTAAGGTTACCGTATAATGGATTATTTCTAGTAGTGCCACCATGAGGTTCTCGGTTAGGGTTAATGTCTCGGCTTTGTGAGCTAAGTCACAGCGGAGTAGCACTGCAAATAGGCAGGTAACCTAATGTTGTATGATGAAGTTAAAGAGGGGTAGTCAGCACTACAAAGGAGAGGTGTTCCTCATGTTACATTGGCACGACACCACGATGAGGTACCCTGATAGGGGTAAAGCCTCGGCCCTGTAAGCCATATCGTTGCGGCATAACACCGCAAAGGAGCCTAAGGCTCCATGCTGGATAGTATGGCACTACAAAGAGGCTGTGACCTCATGCTACAGTAGTATGACACTACGTTGAGGTTCCCATAAGGGGTAATGCCTTGGCTTTAGGCTATGTCATAGCGGCGTAGCACCGCAAGGGAAGCGCAAGACTTCATGCCATGTCTTTTTAATAAAAAAAACTCACCTATAGTGTATAGACAGAGATAGCAGGACGTCTCTTGAGGGTAAACTTGTAGGTGTCAAAAATTATACACTAAAAATAGGCTGGCACATGGCCTTTAATGTGTAGTTAGAAGCACAGGTAACTATATTTTGTGAGTAGGAAGAATTGCAGCTGTAGTACACAATTTAAGGCATAGTCCATTCTTGTATCATACTGTTGTTCAACCCATGCGGAAAGATTCAAGTCGTCAGCGGCATCTATCCTAATGCAAAATAGATAGTTACTGTGGGGAACGCTCAATCCTATAAATATATTGAGATATGTGGGGGATTGTTAGAGTTTTTCCTTTCTTTGAACTTGTAGAGAGCTTGCCCTCAACAAGCCATGTAAGTTTTGTCCCATATTGGAAAGAAAAACTCATGGGTATCTCAATATAACCCCTCTTGAGGAGTAGAGAGATGCACATGGGGTGGTGACCCTAAGGAGGGGACCATGTGGATGAGTTTACATGGAGGTAAGGATAAGACACCTATTAAAAGCATTCATGCTTTTTGGCCAAGCTCAATTTAATTCCAATGGGGCTAAGCCCCAAAGGGGCTTAGCAACTCGGACTCGGACTCGGACTTGGGCTCATGAGGTGTAATATAGCATTTTGTTGGCTCACATTGCACTTAGCAAGTCAGTATCGTCGCATTATGCACTTTTGTTGCGCTCGTTGTGTGAGCCTCTGCGCAGCCGTTTGCGTGCCAGTTTGGGTACCTATTTAGGAGCCTGTTTGGGCACTATATTGGGCGCTAGTAGGCTCCTCTGGGCACCGCTGGGTGCACAGAGCGCTTGGGCGCTCGGGCGCTCGGGTGCTTGGACGAATACGCATTGGCACACTGTGGCACTCTAACGCTCAGAACGTAGCTATCCACGTTTTGAACCATTTGTAAACGTGTGATAACGGATCCAATAATTTTAGATCTAACATTCAACGTTGCGCACATTTCGGATCTGAGCGGTTACAATGAAACACTATAAGTAGAGACTCTCTTCTCTCTCAGAAATGAATTTCTTATAATTTTTTTCAGAGAGAGAAGAGAGTGCTTCTACGTCGACGCCTTGTGGTTTTTTTCGTCCGACCGAGGAGTCTGCGAGCATATTGGTAGAGCGTTCCAGAGTTCTAACGAACTTGCTAGTTCCTGGAAGCTGACCGTGTGGGCGGATCTAGCTTTGAGCGCCGATGTTCTTACACCCCAGTAGGATTTCTCTTCCTCATTCTTTTTCTTGCTCTACTGTAAACGTTCTATCTCACTCATAACTAGTTTGTGAGGAAGAACGTCTTCTGCTGTAATCAAATTTTTTTAGCCTCCACCTCGCTGCTGTCATGTATCGGAAGCACGACTTTCAGTCGAGAGCCTTCTAATTACGTTTTCTCACAGAGTTTTCTTCTGTAATTATACCCAGAGACTAACAATAAATAGAATTCAAAGCCTCCTTCACAACTACTTCTCGTGCTTTAAAATGCGATATACCTTCACACAATCTCTGCAAAATCAAAGAGTTTTCAGATGTCCAGACTTGTAGTGGAGTGAATTTAGAGTTGTGACCTTTACTTATTGTAAGAAGATCACCCATATATATTGTAAGAGGTTAAAGTCCACAAGCCTTTATATTGAAGATCGTATTTGAAGTCGGCAAGCCTTCACATCAAAGCTTGTGTGTAGAAGTAGGCAAGCTCTTCCGAAAACTCGTGATGTAACTACTTGCTCAAAAAGTTGATTAAAGTTGGAGATAATTCTAAGACTGGAGTGCCTCTCACAGGATACTAAGATACATTGAGTGTTTGCAACCTTGACTTATTTTCTTTCACTCATTTTTAGTTACTCATTATTGCATAATATTGTGCTTAATTTCATAACAAACCTATTCACCTCCCTTTAGGTTTGCCTTCATTATTGGTGGATTTCATAGTTGAGAAGTTCAATGGACTATCCATTTTGAGACCTTAGATCATATCTTTGTTTCTACATCTCTTTCATGTAATTGCCATAGTATATATCCTCTATAAGTGAGATAGAATTAATTGATCTTGTGATATCATATATGATATGACATATTGTGCATGTTGAGGAATTCTATAAATATGATATAGAGGATATAGACAATGTACTACCATCGATATTGCGATGTGTCACGCCCTGGTTCCATAGATTCGATCGTCCTCGCATGGACGTGATGCCGCGTGAGCCTAAGTTGCGTCCGCGCAAGACGAATACCATAATAGCCGATTACGCAGCTTAACGACAAGGTCATAGTATAGAAGTCCCGAACAGAGAATTTGAATAACATAAGTGTATAGAAACAAGATTCTTTTATTGATCGATATTACAACAAAATTAAAAAGGCACGAGGCCAAGATTACAATCACTCAAACTCACTCACTCTCTGAATACAATACTCATCTCTCTTATCTCTTAATACATAAATCATGCCATTAGGCTTACAACTTGAATTAAGGAGACGATGTCCATATATTATATCTCGTATAGGTGAAGTCTTCAACGAGGCTGCACACCTTGAAATGCCAAGGAACTCTTACGTCTCGACGCGTCCAAGTGAGATCCGCACCAAATGCATTGCTACCTGAAACCTGCAAGCAAATTGTGGGGATATCAGTACATATCTCGTACTGGTGAGTGAGCCTCTCGTTATTTTAGTAAGTACAAACTATTCTTTTGTTGTCTTTCTAATCTTGCCTTATGATCAGTTCATGATATAGACTACAAGCATATTTGTGTCGCAACATCATGATCGTGCTACACAAATCGATGAAACTTACTCTTTCTTACCTTCTGGCCTTCTATGTTTTATTACAAATGCACAATTGTAACACAAAGACTCAGTGTCGAACCCCTAAACCATATGCCACATTTCTTATCGAAGCACGTGTCTCTAACAAGCCAAATATTGGGCTTGAAAGTTATGTTGCATGTCGTGCCACCACTTATTTACTTAACTGACACCGTACACGCGGATTGTCGCTTGCATGCTTGACTCAATCAATATGAAGGTCACAGGCATTTTAAGCCATCATAGACATAGCAAAGGTACTAGACAAACCCTTTCAGCTCGGGTAGCTATCCTTTACTGAAAGTTGTAGATTCCTCCATCAGCTTAATCAACTCAGCAATATCGTACTTCCTCCTAGGCTGACACAATCTTAGTGCCCCAACGACTCGTTCGAGGAAGTAAATCCTTATGCACAAGTTGTTCATGACCATGCACCTAGGAGAACATCTAGACTCAATGTAAATGCATGGCCTATTGATAGTATGACTCAAACTTTTACTCAACTCAGTATTGCCTTATTCATATAAATATTACCATCTCAATGCAGCTCCCGAATGAGGGAGTGCCTCGGCAACAAATGATCCAAGAACTTTCGACATTCCATACTTTTTTATCTCAACTCAGGAACGACTATTCGATAGCCCTCCTGCTTAACTTGAACAAACTATGTTATGTATATTGCTACCAACCGAGTCATACACTATAGATAAGCTTTGAAATCGTAGGAACATTCATGCTATGACTAACATTGAAACAGTAGGAACGTGCCTTGCTAGGACAAGCATTTAACTCATCGGATCATGCATTAAAATCGAAGGAACATATAAACTATGACAGCAAGTCGATAATATATGTGATAGCATAAAAAACTTCTACTTGTACCCAAGTCGTAGGATCGAAACAAGTCGTGGGATCGAAAGAACAAGTGCCAATTTGAAAACCCAACATAAAGTGTTATCTAGCATCAAGTTCCACTTTTCCATGTTCTACTCAATCTGACTCCGAGCGGGATTATTCTCTTAGCTATGTGGATTCGTCTCTTTTATTAGCATACCTACTTAGTACGTAAAAAAATATGCAGTTATTAAGTGTGACAGAGAAGCATAGACGAGTTCATCGAAGCCACCTACCTGAACGAGGAGTTGCCTCGACCAAGCGAGACTCCATCCAAGTCACTGCATAGCCAAGTCCGAACGCCGTTGCATTCTTTGATTTATCATGTTGAGCTGAGTGGGGTGGGGCACTACAATTATACACCACTCAGAATAAATTTTGTCCTCGAAACTTCCTGAGTACAAACTCCTCAACTATATTATTTTATATTTAACTTGAATCAACCCGACATAACTTTATAATCTTTTGAACAAAACTTCCTACTTGTTTCCTCAATCCACAATGCGCTCATGTCTTAGCCAAATTCATTGAACAACTATATCATTCCAAACCATCCAACTAAGTCCTAAAACTTAACCATTATATTCTTTATCTTTATTCATACTGCGCATCGCGCTACTACTCTCAGAACACAGGGCAACTAAGACCTAGGACAATCACACCCAAGTGATATCTTCAATCCTTTTGAATCAAAATATAACCAAGTCAGACACTCATAATCGAACCCAGTGTTGCCCCTCAATCAGATCCAACAACAAAATATTTCAAGTCTTTAACTCAATTTTTCAACCAATCTTTCAAACCTGACAGCATCAATACCTCAATCACAATCACATGTATCGATACTCTATTCTTGCCAATCAATTTTAGTATCTTTCGAAGTTATCGTTTGTATCACCTACGTACTATCTTTCGAAATTATCAAAACATTTGAAACAACCAATCAAAATTCGAATATCTTATTATGCACAACTTGAACACACTCTTCCAATACAATTCCAATAATATCTTTCGAATTCGTACAAGTAACTTTTGCTTTCATTCAATCCTCAAGAACATATTTGATTTCATCGAAACACGAATTCTTATTTTCAATCACAATTTTCTTCTATAGTGGAAAAAATCTAATCCAATACATTCGATTCATTCAGCCCACTAATCGATAATTCTTCCAACCAAATCCTTATGACATTAACGTCAACTACACATTTATCCAGTGTAAACCTCCAAATTTTAAATTCCTCAATTAGCCCTAAATTTTAAAAAATTTAAATTCAGGAATCAATTTGTCTGATTCTCATTATAATTACTATTAAGTTGTATTGTCATTATTTTAATTTCTAATTTTTTTATGTAGAATTTCAAAACAAAATTTGTATCCTTTAGTAATATTAATATATCTCCATATTGTTAGCAGTATTGTTTTCTATTTATTGGTATTATGATAATTGATTAAAGCATTTATCATAATTAATCACATACTAATTTAAATTTCATTAAATAGTATTTAAGTTTCATAAATTAATTAGATTATCCATATTCCATTTCATATATACTATATATTCCTAAATATCGTGTCTTTAGATATTTTCATCATTAATTTTTTTATTACTAAATATCATTTTTTTTTTTGTCTATTCATAGAAAATTTGAATTATTATTAAATGAGTCCCTTCCCTCTGAAAACATTCTCTATTTCTTTAGTATAATCTATTTCCTTGACAATCCCTATTATTATTATTATTATTAATATTATTATTATTATTATCACCGTTAAGGTTTATATATATTGTTACTATGTTTATTAGAGGATCTTTATCATTAGTATCTATGTGTTTGTTTTCTTGTTTGTTAATTCCTTTGTGTTACTCTTTTTTATATAACTCTCTCTCACTCATTATTCAGCAAATCCCCATATTTTTTCCATTTCTATTAATGGAGAGTAACCAAATTTAAGTGCATATCTCGTTTGGTAGGCCAAGCCTAAGGCCTACTGTTTGCAATGGAAAAGTTTAAGATGAACTTTTATATTCAACAAACAAAACAGAGTACAACCTTGATCTTCAACGGGATCTTTTGTGTACAATTTATTTTTTGGGAATGTGTGGCGATATAGGGTTGATTCTTTAATCCATTGACGATCTGATGACGATCAAGAGGAAATTGCAAGTCTTCGGCTAGACGGCAATTCGGCTCTCTTGAAGTATGCTATGACTCTCTGAATGTCTGGGCGACTGTCTCTCTGTGTGTTCCTGTTGAATGAAGGAATGATCCTTCTATTTATGGGGGTTATAATTAATGATCTATTCATGCGTGCACATGCGATGCATGCATGGAAATTTGGCACGTAGGAATGCTACGCGCATGACTTTGTTAGGAGCAGGGGCACTACACCCGAGAAACTTGAACTGAGGTGTAACTATACTATTGGGCTATAAATGAGCTAACATGTGACAGTTATTAAGATTTATTTGTTGCTGAGATTTTGGGTGGTGGCACCCGTTCATAAGCATGACTGAGTCAATGACATGTAGCACCTGCACACTGTTCAAAGATCTCGATATGTTTGAAAGATAATTGATTTGATGTTCTTGGGGGATCTGGTGCATGAAAAGACTTGGCGTATGGTTTCTGAAGGCGCATATCAAGTATGGGCCCATGGCTTTAAGAGCGCATGCGAAGTTTTGTTCGGGTCAGCCACGTGGCTGAGCACAACTGTAACCGACAAACGAGTAATGATTATGCCAACGTGTGCTGACGTAGGCGAATCCTTGTTTTCTGTGAAAACCATCGTCTGCACTGTCTTCGAGACACGTGCTACTCATGACATCTGACACTTAACATTAAATTCTTGATGGGTGAGAAGTCTTTGTAGGTGCATCGTTTATGGGGCGCATGCACCATAGAGCGCATCAGCTGTAGGGCGCATCAACTGTAGGGGCATCAACTGTGGGATGCATCACTTTTCGATCAACCTCGTAGAACATTTTGGGGCTCAAACTAATGTCTGACTTTGTTAAAATCGAGATGGCAGATTCATTGCCATTAATGCTAGGTTTATCGCATTAATCTCGGAGAGATTGCCACTTGGCGTAAGGGTTTGACCATACTTTGGCCTATAAATAGGTGCGTTCGAAGAGTGGGGCTTGTTCATTCTCGTTTCACCTGATTTTATACCGAGAACGAACTCAACTTTCGATGGCCGTGAGCCTCTTCGTTGGCGAGTCAGTTGGATATGGGTTGTAGATCTCCTCGTTCAAAGAAGCTATGATTTTGACGAAGCATTCCATCAGAGAACTCAGATGCGCTAAGCTAGCTATAAACAAAGTAGTTCGTGCTCGTGTACCTCATTGACAATATTCTTCCCTGAGACAACATCGAGTGCAAAGATGTTGATTACAGGGTTTTGATTGATAGCCAATCCCAAGTTTTGCTTAATAATTGCTTTGTTTAGAAGTGATGCACCTGTGCTGAGACGGGAAAGTGATGCGCTCGTGACGAGAAAGTGATGCGCCTATCTTTAAAGTTTAGAGTAGGCTTTATTGTAGTAGATTTTCTATGTAAATGAAAAGTCTTTTTTATGTAACAAACTTTCACTATCACGACCCGCACCCGATATAGGAGCACGAATGCGTAACAGCGCCCAGCCTACGCGACAGAGTCGATGGTAAAACGTTATTCTAGGTTGCTAACTATCAACTAACACAATGATATAATGTACCTGTCATATATTTCAACTCCGAATGGAGGACAAGTATAAAGATATGATAATACTCAATCATAGTCTAAAGTACGATATGATATCAAAGAAGACTAAATAACTAAAAGACTCAATAAACTACAACTAAATAATATCCGAATCAAATCTCAAATACAACGTCAAAATCTTCAATTGTTACAATTCATGTTCAAACAGAGAATCTAAAATAAGTCCACTAAACTAGGTCTCGCGATCACTCATGAGAATTGGAACCCAAAGTAGCTACCCCCTCCTAGGACACGTATCCTCTAGACAATCATCTAAAAAATATATCCAGTCAGGATTGAACGAGCATATCTCCTCTAGCAGTTCCAAATAAATGAAAAAGACTATAAAGCAGTTATAGACAGCTATACTTGATGAACATGGAAAGCTAAGACTGGTAATGAAATAGAATCAACAGTTAAAACCAGAAAAGTGAATACAATGAAATAGAAGAACATGGCCGTGAAAACTGTAAATAGAAGTAACTGAACTAGAACGATGTGATACGAGTCCAATCAGTATAACATGAGACAATATGAATCTAGTACAAGGCACTAATCTAGTGTATTTTGAAATATCGAGTTCGATATGTAACGATTAGACGAGTAGTGAATACAGCAAATCGTACGCTTGGCCTAACGGCAATGGCTATTTTTCTTGTATGGGTGATTCTTGTTGAATACGGTACATCGCACACTTGGCCTAGCAGCGATGACTACATTTCTTGTAGGGGTTGTTCTTGTTATATACGGCACGTCGTACGCTTGGCCTAGCGGTGATGGCTATCTTGCTTGTAGGAGTGGTTCTTGTTGTATACGACACATCGCACACTTGGCCTAGCGTGTGACAGCTATCTTTCTTGTAAGGGTGATTCTTGCATGATTGAAAATGTTTACATATTTACTCGAGTATTTTCCGACACATAAATTGAGTACGAGTCTAGCCAGAAGTAAATGGTGCTTGTAGATGTTTCGACTAGGTGGTTCTTGTGAATGGTTCCAGTAGTAGGGGCTAGACGAGTCAAATACACGTATCGCAAATGAATGAAGTCAGAATACCAATACGTGTTGTGACAGAGAATCAAATAAAACTATACTAGAAGCTGAATCATAATAATCATCATGTAAATGAAACCTATCAGAGAATATACTCGTCTGTCGTCTAGAGCAGTGAATGAGGATCGATGCCCAAGATGGTGTCATACAAACCTGTATTTGAGATATACAGAGTTATTTATTATTCTAGAGTAAGCAATGAATCTAAATGAGTTAACTACATGCTTTTAGGCCTTTTCTAGGTTATGGAAGTCAATTTAGTCAATCCTAGTCCATTGGTCAAACATTGGTCAACTAGCCAAATTCTAAAGTTTTGGCTAATAGGCTATCATAGTACTAGGCTAAGTGGTACAAACCCATACCTTAATCATCTAATCAAACCTAAACATGATACATGCCCTATATCATAACCTTATGAATATACACCTATACAATGGTATGTATATAACCATATACACAATTCTAATGATGACCCCAATTAACCCTATACTCATATTACCCCTTTACCTATTCATGAATTTACCTTACTCTATGTATATACCAAATGTATCTATATCTCACAAATATATGTATCTATATACATATTCCCACATGTCCTTTTCTCTTAATCCTTCATACTCTACACTGCATACTCAAATGTCAGTCTACACACACACACACATCACCCTCTTGAACCCCTTCTCCTATCTAGTACATGGCATAACTGCTCTCTTGTCTACTAACTACCTCTCTCCTATACTAATACAAGCACCCCAAGAATGACTTAACCAAATTAGGCTGATATATCTATATACAACACTCATATTCCTATCTCATCTTACTATTGCCTATATATTGCTACCAAGACTTCACATATCTCTATATCCATCAATTCAAGTTCATATCCCTAGCCATCTATACAAGTGCTAAACTCAAAACTTATCTAAGCAATGCCCAATGCCTCCTCCTTTTCCCTTCTCCACTCTCAAATATCAAACCCCATGATACACACTCTATTATATGTCACAAGGTTAAGTGACACACACACACACACAGAACCTCAAATGCAAGTTCAAACAGGGCTTGTCCCTAGTCTATGATTTACTGTAAAGGGGACATGTCACGACCCGCACCCGCGATAAGGGCACGTGTACGTGACAACGCCCAGCCCTCACCGTAAAAACGACGTGGAACGCTGTAGGTTTTCTATTCTAACAACAGTTTATATATGTATCAAAACCTGTCGAGAATATGGTCAACTCCGAACGGAGGACAAGCAATGAATATATATGAGTGCTCAATCACAACTCTAAGATAATAAAGTAAAGACAACAAGACGATAAAATATAACCTGTCAAGTCCAAACATGAATAATATACAAGTCTAAGTCCAAAGTCTCTAATACAAGCCAAAATAATAACACTCTCAAAAGTAGCTGGAGACAAGGTCCAGTACAAAAGACCTACTCTAACTAAGCAATAGGTAAAGTCTCGTCAGGCGGAGCTAAGCCCTGCTGGACCAAGGTCTTCAAGTCTAAGCCCACTACGTCATCCGGACTGTTATAGGTAGTGTAGTCTCCCTCATCAGCATCTGTAATATTTTGTCAACATATCTAGTCAGGATGGAACGAGTACAATCAACTAACAACAGTTCACAAGATATGACAAAAGCTATAAGACTGTAAATAGAGAGTATATACAAAAAATCATGGAATGTACATGTGAGTATCATGGTATGGTAAGCTGTAAATCTAGAGCTAGAACAAGGTAAGTAAACTGATCACGGCATGTACAAGAATCAAGAATCATTTATCTAGGTGTGTGAGTACTAGCTTCGATATATGGCCGGCTTGGGTCTGCACAAGGTCTAATGATCCGGCCAATCATACGTGGAGTGTAGGATTGGCTATCATTCAAGGTCTACAAGAATAAACAAGGCGGATAATGACCACATATCTACACTAGTGCTCTCCATCCCCGACTGGTAGAGTGGATCCAAATAAGACACGTCACGACACGGGATTCTACGAGAAGGAAGCAAGTCTCCTCGAGAATCAGCGTCCATGTACTGCACAAGAACTACAAGGGGGCTTGCACAAGATATACCAAGACAACAAGGAATAACACCTCATGTCGGGATCCATGAATACCAACCCGTATGACCAATGTGTAGAGAACAAGCATATCTACACTAATTACATGTATTATAACAATCATCGTAAATTGGAAAAGTGTCAGAGAATGTACTCGCCTGTAATATGATATGATATGTCAACGGAATCCAATGCAGCGTCTCGAGGACCTATAGAGAACAAGATGTATCAATACTCTGTTTAGGAAGTAAAGTCAATTCAAATTAAATCCTATTAAGTCATTCTAGGTCAAGACACGTCTAGTTAGGTCAACATTGGTCATAGGAGAACATTAGAAGTCAACCCGTATCAAACTAGGTCAAAAGTTGACTTACAGTTGACTTTTGATCAACAGATCAACTCTGGTCAACTCTAGGTCAACCCTAGGTCAACGGTGACTAATAGTTGACTTTTGGTCAACTGCTCAAGTTTAATGGAATTTGGGACTAAATTGGGTAAAGTGTTGACCCATAGTTGACTTTTAGTCTAAAAAGTCAACCGTGGTCAACCGAGGTCAAGACTAGGTCTAGACGACTATTTCTCATCATTATCAACCCTTACAACCCATATCCAAGTCCATCTTGGACTTCGAAACTCAAATCTTGGCCGTAGGCCAATATCCTAATTTACCCTTTATAAAGGTAAATGTTTAGCCTAGGTGAATACCAAGTTAGCCTACCTACGCTTGGTATTTTGATCCGTGCTCCCTAGGGTAGTATGATACTAGCCTATACATTCGTTACCTACCAAGATCCCTAGGTAGAGTGGACATCTAGTCCATCTTACGGCCTATTGCCGATATCTTGAATATCTCAAGATACGCAATGGTACGGCGCGATACCGTCGCCCTAAAACCCCGATTTCAACTCGGGAGCCTACCCGCAAAGTCTAATTCATATAATCTAGGTCTCCTCCAAGTTTCAACTCATTCCGACACTCGGAGCTCCGTTTTACCCTTTCACCCAAAATCCGATTCATTCTCAACTCCTATTCTTCTCCTTCTCCTTCTAATTTCTATTCTTCTAATTATTCCTATTCTTCTTCTTCTAATCGATCTCTCTTCTTATTATCTCCTTATCTTCTTCTAATTCTCTTATTCTTCTTACTCCTCTCCTTCTAATTCTTTTTCCTATTCCCCTTATTCCTTCCTATTCTAATCCTCTTCCTAACTTCCTCTCATTCTTTCCTTCTCTTCCTTACTTCTTCTAATCTTCTTCATATTTCTCTATATACTTCTATCTATCTATATATATATATATATACATATCTATATATATATATATACATATATATACATATAAAGGGGGGTATGTAGGGGGGCTTAAAGGCTAAGAGGGGGGAGCTTTGTACTACTGCTGCTGCTGCTTTGCCTGCTATTGCTGCTGCTGCAGCTGCTCCTAGCTGCTACTGCTGCAGCTGCTCCTAGTTGCTACTGCTGCAGCTGCTACTGCTAATGCTGCTGCTGCCGTTGCTTATTCTTCTTCTTCTACTTCCTTCTCCTACTCTCTCACCCTCTCAATCTCCCTATATATATATATATATATATATATATATATCTATATATCTATCTATCTATATATCTATCTATCTATATATATATATACACACACACATATTTATATATATATAAATACATACACACACATCTCTATATATATAAATATAGACACACACTCTAATACACTCACACACACACACTCTCACACAAACACCACCACCACTCTCTCACACAAACACCACTATCACACAAACACCACCACCACTCTCTCACACAAATACATATATATAATGCATACACATATATATATATACATATATATATATATACCACTCTAATCAAGAAAACCCCAATTAATCCCTAACCTAGATTTTTAGGAAAACCTATGAAATCTATGGGCAAATGGTGGAGAATGAGCTCCTCTTCATTTATTGTGAAAGCCATAAATGCTAAAGAGGAATTAATGGGAATTTAATGGCTTACCTAATGGATTTTCCTTTGGAGAAGAAGCTTGGAAAGAAATTGAATTGGAGAGAGAGAGAGTTAACTTAGTTGTGAAGAAAAGAGAGAGGGGGGGTGCTCCACTTCATGGCCGGCCATGGGAGCCCTATTGGGTTTGGGTGGAGACCCAATAAGCCCCCAAACCCAATAGACTTGGTTTGGTTCGAATTGAATTCGGTTTGGTTCGGTTTGTTTCGGTTTAACCCTAATTAACTAATTAAGCCTCTAAAATAACTAATTAAGCCATGGAAGTAGGGTTTATGGTTTCTAGCCTAGTTAGGATGGCATGTGGGCCAAGCCCAGCTAGTATGTGGGTCCCACTAGTGTCCAGGCTACCCGGGTCTCCAACTTAAGTCCGAATTGGATAAAATTCAAACCAAATCAAACAAATCCCTAAAAATCATATAAAATCAAATAAAATTCCTAAAAATCATAAAACTTGAAAAATGATGAAAATACCCCTAATTCGAAAACTGGGGGTGACAGGACATCTCTCTGCAGGATATCCTCTATAGTGGCTACTGCTACCAACAACAACTTAGGCAGCATTTTGCTACTACTGCTGCTCTGCCATATATCTTGTTGACATAACCCTTCCTCCCAAACTCTGATACTCTTACAAGACACTCTACCTTTCCCCCATTTTATCACTCTTGAACATACTCCTCTTACCTAGACATTACCATATCTACATATACTAATAATACATACATATAGGCATAGATACAACCATATATGTAACTAAGGACTGACTCAAAACACTCATACTAACATGCTACTGCCTAACTAAATCAAGGGATTTGTATCAAGACAGATGCTAAAGTAGTTCCTAGACTCGAGCCCTCTACATATACCTCTGATACACTAATGTCAAATGTCTGATACGAAGTCAGTATCAAGTCTGGACATATAGGAATAAAAGACTGAAACATAATGAACTACACTCGACCCTCCTATCTGATACATATATAGGCTAAAAACCCCTACCTATACTAAACTAATAGAGGTAATGGAAACAATCTCAACATCAAATAAGTCATTGGCAACATCTAATGCAGGCAACACAATAAGAGAACTAAACATCTAAACAAATACTTGATCTCAGAAATTAATGACTGAATCAGTGTGAAAGGAATTGAATGAGACCGAAATTCATGAGTAGGACAGCATAATGTGAGTTGCTCAGACAACCTCTCCCTATTCATACACTTTTGCCACATCCTCTGCTCACTCTAACCTATATATGACACACACATCACTCAGGTAGACACTTATGTGGTTTACCCAGTGTCACAAACATAATGGTCTATAGGCAATGCCCTCTAACTGGCCTTAACCTTATCATGATATATATATATAAAATATATATATATATATATATATATATATATATATATATATATATATATATATATATATATATATATATATATATATATATATATATATATATATATACAGTCCATCGAACACTTATACAATAAAAGTATAACTCTAACACACTTATATATAGCACACTAGCTTCCTATTACTAGTTAGGACACTAGCACTGCTACCATATATATGTAGGATATCTAATAGACAATAGGAACTGGACTTCAAATTGCACAGTGGATACAACCATACTTGTATGCAGGGCACATGCTAAGCTAAGACCTGATCACATCAAAGGGGCTATAGCTAAGGTAAAGGATTGACCTCAAACCTGGGCCTATCTCTACAACTTCCAATTCACTTATACCTCTGATACCAATCCATGGGGAATTAATAACTTGAGAAGATGACTAGTACACTCAAGTCTTAAAGTTAGTACTAAGCTCATATGTGAATTGTATAAAGGGAAGGAAATCTGAACCTTCATGAGAGTAGTAGACACTAATGCAATGACAAAGGAAATGGACATAGGCTCTCAAATATCTAAACTGGGTTCAAGATTCTGAACTAAATCAATATGGAGAGAACAATAGTAAAGATGATACATGCATCCCTAATGCAGATAGGTCAGACATGCAAGTCTTGGCACAATTTGAATGCGCAGAACAGAACTCTGATGAACAATGAACAATGAACCAATTACTATGTAGTGACTAAGGCCTAAAAAGGTAGGGACATAATGAAATAGGTCTGGACTCAAAGTTTAACCTTTGAGCAATCAACTTGATGTAGGGGACTTCATATACTCCTATAACTGAGATATAATTAGTTAAGGGACTGGTCGATTTGATAAGTATGGAATGAATATTAGAGAGAGTAAAGCAACATAAAAGTGTCATTTAATTCGAACAAGGACAGACCAGGTAAGGTCCACTTCAGAGCATGGAGAATAAATCTAAATCAAAGGATTTGGACTGAACATAAGGTTCAGTGTAAAGTCTGATACAAGAATAAACAAAATAGGAAATAAACATAATTGTATGAACTGAATCATAGGCTCATGGGACTGAACATATGGGATACCTGGTCAGTAATATGAAGGGGGACAGGTTAGTAATGGACTGACATGAACAAAGCATGGACTGGTTAATAGAACAACTAAATTGAACTATTGGGTGATGCAGGACAGTGTACATAATAAAGAATGACAGGGCACTTGCTACCAAACCCCTCCAAACCAAACCAATAACACAAGACAACATCTAATTAAGCTAACACAATATATGACCATTAGGAAAATAAAACTAAAATTAGAGTTACTAATGCTCTTAGAGTTATTTCATCGAACACTTGGTGTGCGTATCCTATACTCTCGTGATACGCACTCCAAATGGATCTAAAATTAACCCAAATCATTCCTAATGTAATGGAGGATCTAAATGAATGCATCTACATCAAGGAATGGGAAAAATATAGGGTTTAGAGGGCTCTTACCAATTGAGAGTTGGAATCCTAATGAAAAGTCTCTAGATCTATATCTCCACCAAGCTCCAATGGCCAAATTGCTTCAAATGCTCCCAAGCTATGCAATAGAGGCTTCCTCTCTTCAAGGGGAAGAGTTTGTAATTCGTTTGAGGGACTTTGGACTCAATTTGAGGAATGTTGGCAATTTAGAGAAGAATACAAATTAGGGTTAGGGTTAGTAATGTAAGGGGGAAGAAGGAGGCTATGTTTACTTAAATAGGCAAGGAGGCTCTCTCTTGTGGCCGGCCACTAGTGGGATTACGGCTTTCTTGGGCTTGATTTGGGTGCACATGCCTAGAAGCCTCTCCTAATATCATTTAAAGCCCTTTAAGAAAAATGCCCAAAAAGCTTATTGTTTAAGTCAACTAATAGGCTCTATATAATTTTCTAGATAAATTAGAGTCTAGCTAACATGTCTAATCTCACTATCTAAGTTTCTATGGCCTTGATTAACATCTAGTAAATGTGGTTCTAAGGTTTCACCAATTAATGATACTAACACAATACATTAATTAAATAATATTAAAATAATCAAAATTTTATAAATTACCAAAATACTCTTATTCTAGAATGTGGTGGTTACATTCACTATAATAAAAAAATCTTCTTTTTATAAACTCTGTCTTTGCTGTTCTTTTTATGATGCGCCAACTTTGCTTTGTCTCGGGCGCATGTCTTTTGCAGCGCATATGGATGCGCCTTCTCGGGTTTTGGGTGCATGAATTCCATGCTTCTACAAGACCCCCTTCAAAGTTTTTAAAAATTAAATAAGTTTTTGAAATACTTTGAACAAGAAGCATGGGCAGCAGGATTTTTAGGTGCATGGCCTTTGATTTTTTTTCTTCTGGCGCATGCTCTAGCTGGCGCATTGTCGTCTCGGTGCATGATCGCTCTGACAGCCTGTCTAGTTTAATGATAATGCTTCGATTTTAGTAAAAATTCTTGAAGAGATTTTCGTGCCGTCTCTTCATACGAATTTTGAAGCATCATATGTTATCAGGCCACGCGCTTTCCCAAGCCTATAAATAGGCGCTTGGGTTGGAGAGAGATTTTTCTAGTCTCTTTCTTAAGCTTTCGTTTCTTTAAAGCTCTTCATCTTCGAAACCCTAACTTCTCTCCTTCGCGTAATGGCTCCCAAAGCTCCGAATACCGTCACAGCCAACAAAGGCAAGAGAAAGAAGCATGTTGAGGTCACCATCGACGAGCCCGAGATCGTCGATACGACTCATCCCGACGTACGTAGGGAAGTTATAGGTAGGTAGCCATCTTTACAAGTTTTTCTTCGAATACACAGTCACTTGTGCACAGTTGGATGCATAGATGGGTAACCATCTGGAACATGCGCCGACTAATCTCTTTGCTAAAGCACATGGGCGTAGCTTATAGAGCTATTCCCTGAAGATGTACCGAATTTTTACTTTGTCGACGTACATGGACATTTGGTCTTGAAGATGCGCTGAAGATTTACTTTGCCAACGCGCATGACTTCGATCCTGAAGATGCATCGAGCTTTACTTTGCCAATGCGCATGGACTTCGGTCCTCAAGATATGCCGAGGCTTAGCTTTCGCTGATGTGGATAGTTTTACGCTGATGCCAGACTGTACATGTCTTTTTGTTAATTTTCAAATAAGTCATATTTTTTCTAACTTTTTTGTTCTTGTCCTTTGCAGTGTATATGGCTTTGCTTAGATTAAAAGAGATTGTTTTTTACTATTCCCTCTGCCATATGGGTCTAGACTTCAATAAAAAAGTTGTCAATCTCGCCAAGGCTGTAATCATGCTAGACCAGCCACCGAAAAAGATGATGCTGATCAAGGAACAACCCTCTGCTTTCCTCTAGGCTATGATGGAGAGGGGCCCGATCCTTATTACGGGGAGTGTGACGCTTTTTATTTGAAGCCCCAGCTTACGTTTGGGGATAAACTAACTTCATACGAAGCTAACATTCTGAAGATAAAGGAAGACTGGCTCTTCGATGCGAACAGTATTTATATGTACGTGCCGAAGATCGAATGCTAGAAGCCATTGTCTGTATTCACCTGTTTGGCCTCGAAGAGAAGGATGAACTGGGAACTTACCCCTACCCATGGTGGAGCAGTTTCGAGATCTTTCAAGATTGACTCCAGCTCCAACCTGATGGAAATTTTTACCTTCATGCGAGGTGGGCCATCCTACACTCTACGAGTTTTACGTCCCGAGAGTCTGCTCAGTGATGTGCCTTCGAACACCTTCACTTTCGGCGCTTCGACCTTCGCCAATCTTATGCTGGCGGCTAAGATTACATACCCGAAGGGCAAATTTCGAGTTAAAGGTTGGTACCGTTATATGTCGATGTGGGACGATCTGACTTTGTGGATCCTGACGAAGTACAAAGATGATCTCAAGGAGCTGGATCTGTACTATGCCATATGGGCTACCCAGGCCGGCATAGAGATGAATCAGCATATGTTCTTGGCTCTTTAAAGCTATACAAGCCGCATACCGGGACGTTTTACACACACGGACGAGAACTGGGCCTGGTGCTCCATGAGATATTTGAAGTCTTAAAACTCCCCTGGGGTACTAAGACGTATGAGGAGTATTCGCTGACCAATGAAGAACTCTTGAATTTTTATGCGAAGGAGTCCAAAATGATGGCAGCGTATAAGGAGCTGTTGTGCTACCATTATGTGTACTAGCAGACTGACAAGACAATAGCTCCCCCCACACGACATACTGGAGAGATTAAAGTTTTACCCAGCATTATGGTGATTCGCAGAGGCTTCACAATAATACTTTTCCTAGTTCCTCACGTGATGAGATCGTCGTTCAAATGGAGGAGTTGGGCAAGAAGAATCCTCGAATAGACGAAGAAGGGGAATCTGTTGACAACGTTTATAGTTAGTTTTGGCACAACATGCACAAGATGTCCCCGAAGGCTGTGCTAGCTGTCTATCTGATGATATATCTTCGGGACTATGTGTTCCCTGGCGGGTCAGGATCTATGGAGAGGGTGACTCGGAACCTTATCCTACCTGCTATGAAGCTGGTTTTTAGCCGTTGTCTGGCCTTGCTCTCCGCCATCATGTGCAACCTTCAACGGGGTCTTCGTAAGTTTATAGAGAAGGTACTCAGTATGGAGGGAAAGGGTGAGAACTTTCCCCAGGTGGAACTACTCTATCATTATTTGATGGGGTGGTTGATACTACATCACCCTAACATAATGAGCAATGGCTTAGAAGAGGGCCATATCGAAGGTGATGCTTTTATCTTCCGCTACTACAGAAGGAAGTGGCTACAAGTCGGTGTTCCCATTTGTCGAAAGGTTTTGTCTTTTTTGCAAGGGTGGGACAATTTCAAAGTTTCCCCAATTTATTTGGGCTTTGAAGGCTAATGAAGAGCTGGATGATAAGGGCGTAGATGATTTCAGCCTACCGATGTGGGGATTTCGTTGGTTGTAGTGCATTCAACCCTCATATCTGATTTATCGTAACAGCAACCACGCCTTCCTTGAGCCGTATCTACCAATCCATTTTGCTCATCAATTCGGCTACAATTGTTGACGTTGGATAATCCGAGCACCAGCTTGGGGTACATTAGAAGCCTGGTGGATGGAGCACGAGATTGGTAGTACTACAACGTTGGGTGTACAGGAGTGCGCTTCATGGCTCCACTGCTGAATCCCAGGTCTCAGATCTTGTATTCTGCCATAAAGTTCTATTCTTCGTCGAACACTCTATCTTCCGATTATTATTGACAAAAGAGTTTTATCGTCGGGACCCGGCTCGAGGCATCGACGACAATGATTATGAATGCCCAAAAGTATTTCATGCCTCTTCTGCACAGAAAAGACCAAGGAAGGTCTTGGTGTCTAAGTCAGAAGCCACAATAGCTCTTTCCTTGTACGCGGAGAGAACAAAAGAGCATTCTTCTGTACAGGTAAATAGATTATTATCCATTTTAAGGGATAAAGTGGTATTCATTCTCTTATCGTGTTTCCTTTGATTGCAGGGTGCGAAGAAGAAATCCAGGTCCTCAAAACGAGACCCGGACGAATCCTTTAAAAAAAATCGTTAGCTCTTTCGAAGTGCGTATTCCCCCGGTTGTGGAGCCTCGGGGTAAAGAGGCCCTGGATGATGATATCTGGGTCTATACTTCCACCTCTTTTAACTATGCAGAGGATGACTTTGGCGACCTGTTGAAGGCATTGAATACTGACCAACCCTCGATGAGCGTCTTAGGTACTTTTATTTATTCATAACTGTGTATTTTGATGGTGGTAATGATCATGTCTTGTTTGCAGATACGCACCACGAGGGACCTTCGCTGAGTGCAGACAAACATGCTACTGGTGCTAACATGGAGGCTGAAGAAGCCGCTGACCAACCTTTAGAGAGGGAAGCTCCGAAGGGTTCCCTCGAGGTTGACACAAAAGAGGCTCAGGAGTTGCCCCCTCTGACTGATGTCCCAGAGGTTACAACTAGGGTCATTGAGGAGGAACCAACGACCGAGAGCTGCAACCAGCCTAGAGCACCTGAAGGGGTGGTCGTTGCTGAGTTGTCCCATAAAAATAAGATGGAGGAACCAGCTTCGCTGTCGAGTCCTATGCCTGCCCCGGTGACAGAAACTGTCACGCCCCAGTACCGAAATACGGAGACGGACTAGGCCAGCTACTCCATATGAGGTATATAAATGTCATACGGCGATCGTGGCTGTCAAGAGACAAGGGGGTGCATGCTACAATCAAGTCTCCTATGGTCTCACAGAGCATCTAGGTCTCAATCAATCAAACAAGAAGCAATAAATAATGATCATATAATATAAAGCAGTAAGGCGTCCCCGACACATCATCAAAATGATCATGGGGATCTAGATTTATAAGTTAGCTAGCCCAGAGAGTAATAGGTACATAATTGTATTCAGCTGCAATCTGATTTAATTACAAATTATACAAAGACAAAATATCCAGATTAGCCGGCTAAACATGTACCGGTAGCTAAACGCCAGAACATAAGTAAAGATACTAGAGTGGTGGAGAAGAAATCCACTCGAGACCCCCGCCAGCCATGCTCCTAGTATGCACCATTGACGTCGGAGAGGAAGTTTGGATCCTTAGGCTCTGCTACGAGATCTGGCCAAACAAAACCAGCGGGGTCAGCCCCGAATAGCAAGTACCACGAGGAAGCACAAAAGAGTGAGATAAAACCCAAACACAAAATAATAATACTAGTAATAATAAAAGCTTTCGATCGTAACCTCGGTCCACAGCTTGTCCTAGCACGATAGCCCAACCCAACAACCAAACAAGGACATGGGTTGGACCATGCACCATGACAGTCCATGTCCCTCGGCTACTACGGAAGTTACAAGGCACAGTCAAGTCATTTTTCAAGTGGCCATTCATTCATGCGGCTTTCTATATTTGGCGGAGTTATCCCCGAGATACTGATTAAAAGGAATTCTCAGATCGTGTCAACCCAGCAGGGCTAGCCAAACCATAAGACATATAGCACATTGATTATGCACCGGTCCCCCGGAGGGCTACCGTGCTAAAACATATAACACATAGCTCGTAGGAGTCGGATATAGCCATCCGCTATAGGCGAGTGAAACCATATCCGTGGCGGCCAACCCGACATTTCAGGACTGGACCTGGGGTGGCTAGTATGGCACGATCTCGGGATTCTTTCCACCCAATGCATCTACCAAGTTAGTTGCCTAGTTAATCCCTAAGTTATCCTCGGAGTTCACATGTCGTGGTCACATGCTCACTCCCCTAGATGTCGTACATTGTACGAGTACCCTAAGAAGTGATCCGTACTGGCTCATAGAGTCATACATATGTACCCCCTTCTTGGTGTAATGCCACACACAACACATACCACATCATTGCTACTGACCAATCGCTATGTAATTGCTGGACTCTTGGAGGTTCTGACAGGTATCACATAGGAACACTTAGCACTTAGGATAGCATATCGGTGCTCACATAGATTGTACCTTAGTACACACATAGGGTTATCCAGCATACGTATAGGAGTCAGATCAGGAATGAGGACCAAGACACAAGAGAAAATAGAACAATAAGGTACTATGCAATTAGGGTATAAAGTGCTCTCAAGTCATGAAGTGGTCCTAACGGCGCACGGGCAATGTGCAAGATAAAAGGTGCACAAGGAGCAAGGTGCACCAGGTAGCAAAGTCACATATAAATTCTGGTTAAAGTGAGACATAAATATTTTTGAAGCCAAGACAAAGATCTACAACTTTTATGTTGGGAGTTGGAGGAAATTCTGGCCATAATTCAGCCAAATAGGGCATAAAACAGCCAAAAACAGCCAAAATCGGCACTATGCAGCCTTCTGCGGCACTATGCGGCACTTTTATATGCGGCTCGGTACTATACGGCACTCCTATATACGGCTCGGCACTATACGGCACTATGTGTCACTCCCATATGCGGCTCGGCACTATGCGGTACTCCCATATACGGCTCGGCACTATGCGATACTATACAGCACTCCCATATGCGACTCGGCACTATACGGTACTCCCATATACGGCTCGGCACTATGCAGCACTTCCATATGCAGCTTGACACTATGCGGCACTCCCATATACAACTCGGCACTATTCATGCGGTACTATTCATCGTCCCTGCCAAAACCAGGACAGATGACATAAAAATTGTCCAAATATTGTTTTAGCCATAACTTCCTCAAAACAAGTCAAAATCAAACTTTTCAAAGGTTAAAATTGTGTAGAATCAAATTTCCTACAACCTAGGACTATTAGTTTTCGAAAATAACCAAGTTTGATAGATCAAAACCATGTAAATACATAAAACTCTAGTTTTAGAAACTTAGATCTACACAAAACTAGCCATTAGAATCAAAAACTCCAAGAACTAAACTTGTAGAGAATGAAGAGAAGAACAATATAGACAAATAATATCAAAGAAAAAAATCAAAAATGAAAAATGCACAAATCTCCACTTTTGAGCAAGTTGCACTTGCCTAAGGATGGTGGTTGAGGGAAATAAGTGGAAGAGTGAATGAGGAGAGAGAGTGAGATAGAGAATATAAATAGGGGTTGGGGTGGCTTAAGAAAACCCTAATATCTAAACATGCTCTAACCTTTCCACTAATGACATGCTTAAAAGCTACATGCAACCATTAAATAATAATAAATAGAATTATGCACATGCTAAATACGGGATACCATGTACAGAATTCATGAAAGAATACGTATATTGGGATCGGGGAGTGACATCTCTATCCTCCTTAGAAAAATTCTGTCCTCGGAATTTTAGCCAAGACAATGATAGAGGAATCCGGGCAAGCAAGGTGCAATTACAATCTACGCAATCAACCTATCATTAGCAGTCATTGATCATATATTTCAAAATGGTGCAAAACAAGCATGTAAACAGATTATCAAGACATGAGGAGAAATATACCTTCTGAGTCGAACAAGTGCGGATACCGAGATCTAACTCGTCTTCGCGCTCCCAGGTTGACTCTTCCGGAGAGTGATGGCCGCAAGCGACACGGACAAGGCTAATAGTCCGGTTCTTAAGCACTTTCTCTCGCCGGTCCAAAATAGACACGGGTTGTTCCTCGTAAGTTAGGTTGGTACCAACGACTAACTCTGAATGGTCGAGGACATGACTCGGATCCGGGACATACCCACGCAACTGAGATACATGAAACACATCATGTACGCCAGATAGCGAGGAGGAAGGGCAAGCCGATAAGCAACATTGCCTACCCGAACGAGAATCTCAAAAGGACCAACGAATCTTGGACTAAGCTTTCCTCGGGTTCCAAATCTAATGACACCCCGAGTAGGCAAAATTTGCAGAAAAACTTGGTCAGCAACACCAAACTCTAGAGGCCTACGATGTTGATCCGCCCAGTGTCTGTGTCTGTCCTGCACGACTCAAAGCCGCTCTCTGATCAACTTGACTGTCTCCACTGTCTGCGTGATCATCTCTGGTCCCAACAACTTTCGTTCTCCCACATCGTCCCATGCTAGAGGGGACCTGTATTTTCTTCTATATAATGCTTCGAACGGTGCCATCCGGATACTTGCCTGATGACTGTTGTTGTAAGAGAACTCTACTAAATGAAGATGATCTTTCCAAGTTCCGTCGCAGTCCAAAGTACAAGCCCGTAACATATCTTCCAAGGTCTGAATGGTTCTCTCTGACTGTCCATCCGTCTGCGGATGGTAAGCTGTATTGATCCTCAACTTGGTACCCAAACTTTGATACAAACTCTGCCAAAAGTGAGAGATGAACCGCATGTCTCGATCTGATACTATGCTGACTGGAACACCATGCTGCCTCACGATATGCTTCATATACATTTTTGTAAGCTGCTCAGTAGACTGCCCTAGTCTGAAAGGAAGAAAATGCACAACCTTCGTGAGCCGATCCACGATTACCCAAACTGCATTTCGACCGATCGGAGATCTAGGTAAACCGGTCATAAAGTCTATCGTGATGTGCTCCCACTTCCACTCCGGAATAGGAATCGGCTGTAACAATCCTGCTGGTCTCTGCTGCTCTGTCTTCACTTGCTGACATACCAAACATCTGGATACAAACCTCGCTATCTCCCTCTTCATGCCATTCCACCAAAAGTGTTGCTTTATATCTTGGTACATCTTTGTGCCTCCGGGATGAATGGAATAAGGAGAACTATGAGCCTCTGACATAACTTCTGGTCGAAGGTCTCCACCTGGTACACAAAGACGGTTTCCGAACCTAAGTGTACCATCCTCATGGATTACTAACTCCTTTCTGAGACCTGACTCACACTCTGATCGAAGCTTCTGAATCAGCGGATCCTCTGCCTGGGCTGCTCTGATCCTCTTTACTAAAGTAGACTGAATCTGCAAACTTGCCATAACTCCTGTATCTTGTGGCAAGATCACTTCAATTCCCATTTCCTGAAGGTCTTCCAAAATATGCCTCTGCGAGGTTAAAACGAATGCACCACCTCTCCTGCTCAAGGCATCTGCTACCACATTCGTCTTGCCGGAATGATACTGAAGATTTACATCAAAGTCCTTCAGTAATTCCAACCATCTTCTCTGTCTCATGTTCAGGTCCCTCTGGGTAAATACATACTTTAAGCTCTTATGATCAGTATAAACCTCCACTCGATCGCCATATAAATAGTGCCTCCATAACTTAAACGAGAACACTACTGCTGCTAATTCCAGGTCGTGGGTTGGATAGTTCTTCTCATGGTCCCGAATCTGTCGAGATGCATATGCTATCACCTTACCATGCTGCATCAATACACACCCAAGTCCCTTTCCGGTTGCGTGACAATACACAGTAAACCCTCCCGATCCTAATAGAAGTGTCAAGATCGAGGATGAGATTAATCTCTTCTTCAACTCTTCAAATAATGTCTGACATTCTGCTGACCAAACAAACTCTACATCCTTATGCGTCAAACGCGTCAAGGGTGCCGAAATCCTGGCAAAATCTGCCACGAACCTCCGGTAATAACCTGCCAATCCCAAGAAACTACGCACTTCTGCTACCATCTTTGGAACTGGCCAATTCTCTACTGTCTTAACCTTCTTCGGGTCTACTGATACTCCTGCTCCAGAAATAATGTGTCCCAGGAACGAAATACGATCCAACCAAAACTCACATTTACTAAGCTTCGCATAAAGTTGATGCTCCCTCAAGGTCTGAAAACTGTTCGAAGATGTTTCTCATGTTCTTCTTCACTACTGGAATAAACGAGGATGTCATCTATAAACACTACTACAAACTTATCCAAATAGGGTAGAAAGATGCGGTTCATCAAGTCTATGAACACGGCTGGGGCATTAGTCAATCCAAATGGCATCACCAGAAACTCATAATGCCCATACCGCGATCTAAATGCTGTCTTAGGTATGTCCTGCTCCCGGACCCTCACTTGATAATATCCAGATCGAAGATCAATCTTAGAGAAGACGCAGGCCTTACTTAATTGGTCAAACAAGTCATCAATCCTTGGTAACGGATACTTGTTCTTCACTGTTACTGTATTCAACTGCCGGTAATCAATGCTCATTCGCGTCGATCCATCCTTCTTGGGTACTAAAATCACCGGTACTGCCCAGGGCGATTCGCTGTCTCGGATAAACTGCTTCGTCTTCAGTTCTTCTTCATACTGGTGCAACTTGTCCAACTCTGACTGCGACATCCTGTAAACTCTGCCGACTTTAGGCTCCGTTCCAGGATTCAACTCAATACAAAACTCCACATCTCTCACCGGTGGTAAACCTAGAAGCTCATCTAGAAATACATCAAAAAACTCTATGACCACTCTTGGTATCTGCTCCTGTTCTGCCAATGCTTCTGCAACAATGCCCTTGGGTCGATCCTCCAATGATCGAACAAAGATGAACTCCTCAACGCCAGGTACATTAAATACTACCCTACCTCCCCGACAATCTATCATCGCATGACTGTCTCTCAACCAGTCCATGCCTAGGACAACATCAAAATTGCCCATAGGGAACTCAATCAAAGATGCGGGCAATAATTGCCCACTCACTACGATCGGACACGCTAGGTACACTCTGCTAACTCCTACGAGTCCATTACCAGTGAGTATATTCATCCTCTCTGGCAATGCCTCGAACTCCAATCCAATACGTGTCGCAAATCGTACAGATATAAAAGAGTGGGTAGCCCCCGATTCAAACAATGCTACTACAGGAAAAGAGGTAACAGAAATATTACCTGCAACCACGTTGCCTGAAGCTAGTACATCCTCCAGTGATAAGGTGAAGGCCTGGCCCTGGCCTTGCTGAGCTCCCTCCTGTTGCCTTCCTCGACCATTCTGCCGCTGCGGCCTCTGCGGGCCTTCCTAGTTCTGCGTCTGGCGAAACATCTGAGCCTGCGTCGGCAGACACTGGGCTAACAACCTTACGGCCAATGTCGGTCCTCTGTTCGGTGCTTCCCCCGGAGCTGGCAACGTCGAAAACTACAAAACTGGCCCTCCTGGCCTCTGCATCATAGGATAATTGGCAATCCTGTGGTCCGAACCGCCACACCTCATGCACAATTCGTTAGCTGAACGACACACATCCCTAGTGTGCCCTCCCTTACCGTAGTAAGTACATCCAATGGGCGCCCCCTGGCGCTGCTGCTGGTTCCTCTACTGCTGATGCTGGACTGGTGTTGTTATCTCTGACACCGTCGTCCTCCGCAGCGCTCCTGACTCATTAATACGGATGCCGGATGCTGGCACCGATGTTCGCTGTACTGCTCCTCCGCCCCTACTCTGGAGATGGGACCTCTTCTGGCCCCTATGTCTTGTCACCAACCTTTGTTGGGTGAGTTCATGCCTCCGAGCAGCCGCTAAAACGGCATCAAAAGTCTGATAGTCGTGCCCTTCTACTAGCTGTAGAATCTCCAAATGAAGTCCTTGCTGGAATCTCATCGCCTTCTCTGGCTCTGTAGCCACCATCGTTGGTGCTAACCAACTCAGTCTGCAGAACTCGGCTGCATATCCATCCACCGTCTTACCAGCCTGCTTGAGACTGATAAACCTCTGTTGTAGCTCATACCGCGCTACCACGCCAAAGTACTTGGCCTTGAATCTGGTACTGAAGCTATCCCAAGGAATAGGATGCCTCATTCCAACCTCTTCCGATGCCTACCAGTCGCGGACGAGATCCTGAAGTAACAGTCTGACCTGGTCAACCTTCTCTTCTGCTGGAACCTTTGCTGCAGTCAATATGGCCTTGATATCCTGAAGCCAAGCATCCGCCGTGATGGCATCCTCCGTGCCGTCAAAGTATCTCGGGTTAAGTCGACAAAACCTCTCCGATGCTCCCGAATTATTTCTGACACTTCTCTCAAGGGCTAATTGTAACCCCTGATTTAGTAGCACATTCTGTTTCTGCTGCTGGGTCTGCTGTTGTTGATGGGCTGCCACCTGATGCTGTTGAGTAGCCAAGAATCCTCGAATGACCTCCAGGAGTGATGCAGCATCAGGCACTGTCGTCGCTGCCGGCACCGCTGGGGGTACAGGAGTTTCTAGAACCTGTGGTTCCACAGGCTCTGATATCACTTCCACTCGGATCTGGTCAGGAGAAGGTATTCTTTACGGCTGCTGCCCCATCGAGCCATGCTCTACTGGACGTTCCTCCATGTTGGCCTCACCAGCTACTGAGAACGAAGCACCCCTATAGGGAAATATATATGATATCAAATGACAAGACGAGGAAGATTCGAGGATGCAATTCAAGTTATCAATCAAGGTGAGGAAAAAGAAATCGAGACAAGAGATTCAAAGGGAACATGTTTTGATTGAGACTCCTATAATAATAACACCCCACAAGTCTGAAAATTAGACCTATATGGGCCACCAATAAAATCTTGTCATGCCCCAGTACAGAAATACGAAGACGGACTAGGCCAGCTACTCCATATGAGGTATATAAACGTCATACGGCGATCGTGGCTGTCAAGAGACAAGGGGGTGCATGCTACAATCAAGTCTCCTATGGTCCCACAGAGCATCTAGGTCTCAATCAATCAAACAAGAAGCAGTAAATAATGATCATATAAGATAAAGCAGTAAGGCATCCCCGACGCATCATCAAAATGATCACGGGGATCTAGCTTTATAAGTTAGCTAACCCAGAGAGTCATAGGTACATAATTGTATTCAGCTGCAGTCTGATTTAATTATAAATTATGCAAAGACAAAATATCCAGATTAGTCGGCTAAACAGGTACCGGTGGCTAAACGCCAGAACATAAGTAAAGATACTAGAGTAGTGGAGAAGAGACCCACTCGAGTCCCCCGCGAGCCATGCTCTTAGTATGTACTATTGACGTCGGGGAGGAAGTTTGGATCCTCAGGCTCTGCTACGAGATCTCGCCAAACAAAACCAGCGGGGTCAGTCCCGAATAGCAAGTACCACAAGGATGCACAAAAGAGTGAGATAAAACCCAAGCACAAAATAATAATACTAGTAATAATAAAAGCTTTCGGTCCTAACCTCAGTCCACAGCCTGTCCTAGCACGATAGCCCAACCCAACAACCAAACAAGGATATGGGTTGGACCATGCACCATGACAGTCCATGTCCCTCGGCTACTAACAGAAGTTACAAGGCACAATCAAGTCATTTTTCAAGCGGCCATTCATTCATGCGGCTTTCTATATTTGGCGGAGTTATCCCCGCTATACTGATTAAAAGGAATCCTCAGATCGTGTCAACCCAACAGGGCTAGCCAAACCATAAGACATATAGCACTTTGATTATGCACCGGTCCCCGGAGGGCTACCGCGCTACAATATATAACACATAGCTCGTAGGAGTCGGATATAGACATCCGCTATAGCGAGTGAAACCATATCCGTGGCGGCCAACCCGACACGTCAGGACTGGGCCCGGGGTGGCTAGTATGGCACGATCTCGGGATTCTTCCCACCCAATGCATCTACCAAGTTAGTTGCCTAGTTAATCCCTAGGTTATCCTCGGAGTTCACATGTCGTGGTCATATGCTCACTCCCCTATATGTCGTACATTGTACGAGTACCCCAAGAAGTAATCCGTACTGGCTCATAGAGTCATACATATGTACCCCCTTCTTGGTGTAATGCAACACCCAACACATACCACATCATTGCTACTGACCAATCGCTATGTAATTGCTGGACTCTTGGAGGTACTGACAGGTATCACATAGGAACACTTAGCACTTAGGATAGCACATCGGTGCTCACATAGATTGTACCTTAGTACACACATAGGGTTATCCAGCATACGTATAGGAGTCAGATCAGAAATGAAGACCAAGACACAAGAGAAAATAGAACAAGAAGGTACTATGCACTTAGGGTATAAAGTGCTCGCAAGTCATGAAGTGGCCCTAACGGCGCACGGGCAATGTGCAAGGTAAAAGGTGCACAAGGAGCAAGGTGCACAAGGTGCCAAAGTCACATATGAATTCTGGTTAAAGTGAGACATAAAAATTTTGGAAGCCAAGACAAAGATCTACAACTTTCATGTTGGGAGTTGGGAGAAATTCTGGCCATAATTCAGCCAAATAGGGCATAAAACAGCCAAAATAGGCACTATACGGCACTATGTAGCATTCTGCAGTACTCCCATATGTGGCTCGGCACTATGCAATACTATGCGGCTCGGCACTATGCGGTACTCCCATATACGGCTCGGCACTATGCGGCACTATGCAGCAGTCCCATATGCGGCTCGGTACTATGCGGCAATATGCGGCACTATACGGTACTCTCATATGCGGCTCGGCACTATGCGGCACTATACAACACTCTCATATACGGCTCAACACTATTCATGCGGCACTATTCATCGTCCCTGCCAAAACCAGGGCAGATGACATAGAAATTGTCCAAATATTATTTTGGCCATAACTTCCTCAAAACAAGTCGAAATCTAACTTTTCAAATGTTAAAATTGTGTAGAATCAAATTTCCTACAACCTAGGACCAGTAGTTTTCAAAAATAACCAAGTTTGATAGATCAAAACCATATAAATATATAAAACCCTAGTTTTAGAAACTTAGATCTACACAAAACTAGCCATTAGAATCAAAAACTCCAAGAACTAAACTTGTAGAGAATGAAGAGAAGAACAATATAGACAAATAATATCAAAAGAAAAACCAAGAAAGAAAAATACACAAATCTCCACTTTTGAGCAAGTTGTACTTGCCTAAGGATGGTGGTTGAGGAAAATAAATGGAAGAGTGAATGAGGAGAGAGAGTGAGGAAGAGAATATAAATAGGGGTTGGATTAGCTTAAGAAAACCCTAATCTCTAAACATGCTCTAACCCTTCCACTAATGACATACTTAAAAGCTATATGCAACCATTAAATAATAATAAATAGAATTATGCATATGCTAAATATGGGATACCATGTACAGAATTCATGAAAGATTACGTATATCAGGATCGGGGAGTAACAAAAAGCGAAATAGAGGAACCGGCTCCGCTGACTGGTCCTACACATGCCCCAGCTACAGAAGGTAAAATGGAGGAACCGGTTCTGCTACTGAGTCCCACCCCTGTACAGCGACAGCGGGCCATGTTGTTGGCGAGTCCTCCAGAACAGGTCTCGATCAGGGTGAGGCCCCCGTTGTAGAAGACCCTGTTCGCATCTACATTCCCTGGAGGACTGTAACTAAGGTGGCTCCATCGGCCTTCGTAGAACAAAGTTCTGGTCTTGTTGAATGTCAGCCCGGACCTGTAGACATTCAAATCTCGGAAGTACCTGGGTCAAAATCTGTCCAGATAGGGGCTGACCCTGACACCTTGATAGCTGGGGTTTCGACTGGTGAGGTGGCGGATACTCTATCGGATATTGGATCTCAGAAGACCATATCGCTGCCAAGTTCTGCTACCTCTGACTCCATTGTCCGTCTAGTTCCTATAGAACTCTCGACGATGCCCCTTATGACACCTCAAACATTGGTCGAGGCGAACGGCTATGTAAAATTTATCATCGAGGTATTTTACAAGAGTTTGAAGAGGGTATATCTACTATTCTATAGCACGACCAAACTTTTGCAGTGGCTAAGACCTCGGCATTTTTACAGACGGCTGTCATAAGATCTCACCAGGACTATGAGGCTATAGCTGAAGCGTTGGAGGTGTCAGTCGACGAGCTAGACCATCATTTAACTGAGCTCCAGTCCCTCCAGAAGAATGATCTCTTCTTCCTGATAGAGGTAGAACGGAGCATGCTAGTTGTTGAAGTCGCCGAGGCTAAGTTAGCTTATTCATCCAGCCGAGCTGTCCTAGAACATGACTTGGTCGAGGCCAGCGCCAAAGAGCATGAACTTGTGTCACGACCCGCACCCGCTTTTCGGATACGAGACGTGTCCAAGCCAGCCTACGTCGCAGAGTCGACGGTAGAACGCTGTCACGACCATGATGCTCAAAATCATAAAATAATAACTTTATTACTCATTCACATTTCTAAGATTTATTACAACAATTACAAGATTTATATTGGAAAGAAAATACAATGTTCTTACACATTTGATGAAAATAATACCACTGCTATTTACTTCTAGGTTTATGTCTGCAAGTACACCCGTATCTCCTACGCTAAGTGAAACCACAGCTAAACCTGAAAAATGTTGGTTTCTAGTCAGGAATGGAACATGCACACAAACCGACGGCAATGCGAAAACATAATAGAATTAACAAGATATAAAAATAACATATGAGAGGTGAAAACTAGAAAGCAACAGATGACATGATAAGTGGTGAAGAAGACAGGAAAAAACAAATAAAATACAACTATCTATGTGATATGAAATATTCGATTCGACATGTGAACGGCTAGGGGGTAAATCCGGCACCCTGTACGTGTCGTGTGCAGCTGCTATTCTCCACGAAAGACACGGAGGATAGTTCTGGATAGTCCACATGTCTACTAAGATATTTTCCCTCCCGACTACTCCGTGTGACGAGCGTTTCAACAAACAGCAAGACATATGTATAAACATGAAATGTATAGACTACTATAAATCGAAAAGCAATCAGAAAGTGTACTTGCCTGAGGTCCTTTGCTGGTGAAACCGATAATTCCATGGGATCCAGTATAGCCCGATTGTCTAGGGTTGATAAGGAATATGAATACAATTAGCTATGACCAATGCTAATCTAACGATCTAAAAGATTTTCTATAATTATTTAATACGTGTATGCTTTAGAAAATATTTATAGCATATTTAATATTAGCCCTTTTTAAGAAAATATTTATTTTATGAATATAAGTCCTTATTAGCAAATTTTAGAAAGTAAATAAAAACCCACAAATAAGTCCATTAACTAAATCCTAATTTTACTACTAAATAAAAATAGTTTAAGCTCACAGAAAATCTATGCAGCCAAACAACCAAGGGTTACACAACGATTGCAGCTCCCATATTGTAATAGTCCAAATATCTTATTAGGGTTCATATAATGGAAAAATGTCTTATACAATGTCTTATACATATACATATATATATATATATATATATATATATATATATATATATATATATATTAATATATATATATATATATATATATTAACTATAAAAATATATATATATATATATATATATATTAAAAATTAATACGGTTATTCAACTAAAAATATTTTTGTATAATTACTTGAGATGTTACTATTTGAAAATATATATACTGCTATTCATTCTAAACCAAAACCTTCCTAGCCCAAATAAAATTAAAACTAACACTCCCACTACTGTTCTCTTCAAAAATAAATGAACTAATATTTAACTAATACCCATATGCTGATAATATCAACCACACTACAGCAACTAAGTTCACATGGAAGAAAGTGACCGAGAGAGAGAGAGAGAGTTCAGAGAAAGAGATGGGAGAAAGAAAAACCAAGGGAAACTTAGATCGAGAGAGAGATAAAGAGAACGAGGAGTCAGAGGCTCACTTGTAGTCGTCATACGTGTGTGGGAAGACTGCGCCGATGGCGTGGGGGCTCGCCGAGGTCTCCGGCAGCCTGGGAGACGCAGCTCACCGCGTGGCGCGGTGCTCCAGCTGAACATGGCGGCTGTACGAGAATGGTGGAGTCGCTCACGAGGAGATCCTCTCCAAGGCTCGAGGCTGGCGAAGTCTCCGGTAGAGTGGCCTCGTCGGCGGCGGGCGGGTTGCAGGCGGCTGCCCTGTCAGAATAGGCTACGCACGACATTGGACAGCCACAGAGGAGAGGCTCGGAAAAGGTGGAGAGGCGAGTCGGACTTGGAGATGGCCGAAAATGGAACGACATGCACTGGGCGAAGATGCCAGACGGTCGGGGTGGACGGCACAACGAAGGAAGATCTGCCAGTGCAGGCGCTGCCGTTCGTCAGGGCGGCGACCACTAGTGTTGTACGGAGGTGGGCACACCGTGCTCGACGCGGCCAAGGGCGCAGATGCACGCTCTGGGTGAGCGGGCGGACGATGCAACGGTGGAACCGTGGAGGGTTTCCTGGCCGAGGTGGGGACCGACGCGGCCACGGGTAGTGGTGGTGGTGAGTTGGCTTCTGCCAACGTGGCTCACCGGAGGAATAGTATGGCACGGGATGGTCGGCTAGTGAAGTCGGGGGCGACGCCTGCTCTGGGCGGCGGATGTACGGGGAACTCGACGTCGGTACAACGGAGGGAAGAAGCTCGGGGCCGACGTCAGCGGACACGAAGAGGCAGTCAGATTGGGGCACGGGGCTCGGCAGCACCGGAGTGCGGGGACGACACTGACAACCGTCCGATCGAAACTCAGTACGAAAACATCCGGCCGATGCCGGTTGCGACGTGGGGCTCGGTTGGAGGAAATTGCGGATGGTGGGTTGGGTATTTGCTTGTTCTCTTCTGGTTCTATTCTTTCTGGTTTAATTGTTGGGTATCGAACACAGGGAAGTATTGTGGTCACGGACACCTCGACACATGAATCTTTGTGCATTCTGTTGTGCTTTGGTGCCTGGCAATGACGGAGTGGTGGTTGTTCCGGACGGGCGGTCGGTATTGTCGACGTTGGTGGCAATGATGGTTGTAGTGGCGATGGTGGAACGACCAGGGTTGGCCTGGGGCTTGGTCGGGAGTGGTGGTACGTGACAGGGAGGGTGATGCTGGCGTGGTGTTGGCATTGGTGTCAGGAGATGTTTTAGAGAAAATCCTAGGAAAGGTTTTATATACACCAAGCCTCTGCTATCCGTTCCCATGGTAAATATTTGGACGAGATTACAAAGAGATTTCGACATGAACCTTCCTATATTTTAAAATTACTCAAACTTAATCCAATAAATCTTTAAAACTAGATTAGTCAAATCCTAAGTCAATATATAGTCATCATAAGTATTTAAACTAATATTCAATTTTGTTAAAATAATTTAGACTAGGCTGACCCGGAAGGACGCAAAGTATATCTGGTCAGAGGAGTGTCAGGTCGCTTTTGATGAGTTGAAGAAGCGGTTGACGACAGCTCTGATTCTGACATTGCCATCAGGATCATGTGGGTTCATTATCTATAGTGACACCTCTGGGAAGGGTTTGGGTTGTGTCTTGCAGCAGCATAGGAAGGTAATTGCCTATGCTTCCAGGCAGTTACGTCCGCATGAGAAGAACTACCCTACCCACGACTTGGAGTTGGCGGCTGTTATTTATGCCTTGAAGTTGTGGAAATACTATTTATACGGAGAGCGTGTGGAGATCTTCACAGACCACAAGAGCTTGAAGTATATTTTTACACAGAAGGAGCTCAATATGAGGCAGCACAGATGGTTGAAGTTGATGAAGGACTTCGACATTGCACTGCAGTATCATCAGGGAAGGCCAACGTGGTTGCCGATGCTTTGAGCAGATATCCGACAGCCATGTGTTTGACGACAGATCGTTACTTGCTAGCAGATCTGGAGAGCCTGGGATCGAGGTGCTAGTGCCAGGAGTGGAGATACAGATGTAGGGTCTGTAGATTCAGTCGGACTTGATAGAGAGGATCAAGTCGACTCAGTTCGACGATGTTACTCTGCGGTTGTAACCTCCGTTAATTGATTTCTTAAAATTCTTATTTATTTTATTAATTAGAAAAATCTTGGCTAAATTGTAATTAGCCATTTGTTAATTAGCCGTAACTAGTAATTAATTATTAATTATAGCTAATATTATTTTAGTACTAATTGTTAGCAGTTAGCATTGGATTAGCAGTTAGTAGTTTCCACTATTTTCCTAATCTCTATTACATGTACATTTAGCTTTTTAGGGTTTTCTCTTCCTACACTATATATAGGCTCACATCCCCAAATATTGCATATTACACAAATCCCTAGAACCTATCCAACCTACAGCCGCCAGAGCTCCTCCCAAATCCCTGTAGTTCTCCAGCCCATTGCCCGAACCACCCCCTGGCCGGAGCTTGCCGTGGCCGATCACGGCCGGCCGTACCACCACCAGCAACCGTCGCATCACCCTGGCCGTCGGCCACACTCTTCTCCTCCTTCTTCTCCATATCATCCTCGCCACCACCACCGAACCACCACCCCCGACCTCCACGCCACCACCGCCACCATCAGATCCACCACCGCCGTCCCGAACCACCACTGTCATCCCCTTCACTCGCCGTACCACCACCCGAACCACCACTGCCACCACCGTTCACCACTACCACCGCCACCATAGCCGACATCCCACAGCTACCACCATTCACCACCGCCACCGAGAAACTACCACCGCCATCAAACCTATTTTTCCCCTAAAAATCCGATCAACATCACAGAGAGAGGGAGAATCTAACCGTCTTCGCCGCTCCATCCGGCGTCTACCGCCCGTATCCGCCCGTCGGCGAGACCCGAATCTTCCATCCGCGCCGGTAGCAGTCCGCCGAACCTGAGACCCGCCGGAGCCCTACTGGCGCTCCCCTCGCCGCCCCTTGGCGAGCTCCGCCTGACCGGATCTCCTCCTCCGCGTCGCCGGAGCCCAGGCGAGCCGCCTCCGCTTCCTCCTCTTGTGAACCTCTCCGCCGACCAAAACACGATGTGAGCCCTCTTTAATTATGGACAGCTTCTGTTGTTTGGGGATTGAGCCCCCCATTCCTCTGTATTAATAGGGATCAGCATTGGTATAAAATATTAGTTAATATATATATTATTTTTATAATAATGTATATTAGTATATAATGTAGTGTATATTAGTATATAATATAATGTATATTAGTTTATATATAATTATATCAGTTTATATATATATAAATGTACATTTGTTTAATATAATATATATTAGTATAATAAATGCATATTTGTTTAATGTAATGTATATCGGTTATATATATATAGTATATAATGATGATATTATTATTATTATTATTATTATTATTATTGGTATTATTATATTAACGTAATTACTTACTTGGAAAAATTATATAAAAATATATAATTATATTTCTAAAATAGTATTAGTAAAGTTTTGACCTGAATTATTATTATAGTATTTTTATCTACTTAATGTGAATGTTTCTTGGTACAAAAATGTATTTATTGGACTACTAGTTTTCAATTGTCAACTATTATCTGAATGTGGCATACTTGTGATATATATATTTAACCTTACAAATAATTTCCATAATTTCTTATATATATATTTAGTTATATATATTTTATCCATAATCGCGACTATTTAAGTCATTTTGTATTTCTTGATTTGATTATCGTACCAAATCCTGATTTTAGACTTTTATATACCAAACTAGGCTATTTGGACTATTCTGGACTCATTGGGACTGGTCGTGTCGTCGTCTGGGACCCTCTGTAGAGCATATCATTGTACCTACCTCGTGTCGATACGTTCGTGTCGCGTACGTCGACTCCAATCAAATCGAGGCGAGTACATTCTCTGATCATTTCATATCCTGCTTAGAATTATTTTCCTGCTTTAATTTACTTTACATGATACTGTCACATTGGTCACACGGATTGGTACTATATGGATCCTTTCTTGAGATGTTATCCTTTAGGAGGATCGGATATTACATGTTCTGTGTGTTTTACTTACATTGTGTATCACTATGCTTCTTGGTTCATTGATCACTTGTGACATGTACTCTCATGACCACAGAGTCTCCTTGAATCACCCACTTATGGGCATTCCCAGAATTACCTATTTATGGGCATCCATGTATCACCCTTCGGGGGCCATTGCATGGAATCATAACATAACCTGGCTGGATCCTTGTATATTGATTGGGGGTACGGGGGAGTAGAAGTAGACATATGAATAATACCCAAGTAGTATCTCATCAGAATCACTCCGTAGTGTCTCATCAGAATCTCCTATACCATTTACATGTCTATATTGTACTCTAACTCACTAGCCACTGTTAGTTCTCTATGTATAGTAGATATTTCTATTACAGTTCTCTCTCTGTTTATATACTGTATTTCTTTCGTTCATGTATTTTACTTTACTGCATGATTATATTTTTTAACCTGCTATGATCTGTTGAGATGTATTGTGCTCGCTCCTATCCTGACTGGACCTATTGACAAATTTTACAGTTAGCCTGGAGGTTGCCTGATAGCCTAGAGGAGACACAGTAGAGGTTGTATAGATAGCTAGGTTTTTGCTTATAGCTTATTTTCAGTTGTCTTGAGTTATATTTATGGATTACTGTATTTGAGCTTTGAGATGCATTTCTGGGTTGTGTATCTTAGACAATTAAACTTCTATCTGTTGTATCTCTTTTGGATTTCATGTTTTATCTATCTTCTATTATGCTCTACCTTAGATGTGATTGAGTTTACATTCTGCTATGTCACCCCCATTCAGGGAGTATAAACTGCTCAGCCCTATACCATTAGATGCATGAGACCTAGGACAACGTTCTACCGCCGATACTGCGGCGTAGGCTGGACGTACCCACGTCTCGTGCCCTAACTCTAGGGTGCGGATCGTGACACATTTTTAGTAGTGGCCCATGCAGGTCGAGTTTATGTAGTGGTATTCGAACTAGAGTACCACTACAGCCTGCAGTAGGATTAGGATATATTTTGGAGGTACTCAATCACAGTTAGGATCCCTTGAGAGATTCCTGGGACGACCCTTGAGAATCTTATTTTAACTTTGGTTTAAAAACTCTTTTTCCTTGATTTGATTTATCTTTATTTTCTACTGTTGAATTTGATTTTGATGGATGATTGTTGAATTTTGAATCTTGATGTTAGCTGTGGCATCCGAGTTTGTATTTATATGATTTGATGGATTTTGTTCATTTTTTTGAATCTTGATGTTCGTTAGTAAATTTGATTTTTGAGTATCCATTGTTGATTTAATTTAACTTTTGTCAAGATGAAATTATATGGGCTAGGTCATCTAAGTTTTGGAATCTAGTCTTCTATAGTCACATTAGCCAGCATGGTGAGGACATATAGTCTGATTTTGGATATATTTTTCGTGTGTGGGAATTTAAGGTTTTCGCAGCCAAGCTAGCGGCATCGCAAAAATGTTAAATACCACGATTCTAGAGATATGTGCCTTAGTCGAGCCTTGCTTACTAGTATGACGAGGATTTAGAGTACCCTGATTTTGGATAGACGCATATGATTATAAGATTGTACCTTAAATGCTTTTGAATATGTTTTCACTACTTTTGTTCAGTCTTTCAAAAAAAAAGAGGAAATTTTTGTTTTATTTTGTTTCTCATTATTTAACTTAGTAGTAGCTTTAGCTATTATTATAAACCTTATGTGACTTCTTACTATGAATTTCTTCTTAATATAATGAATCGATAATTTTGCTAGAACTTATCTTGGATTTGATATTATAGCTCTGATTTTAAAATGGTTCCTTCTTTAAACAGATAAGCAGAACAGATTATATTATCAATTCTCTTCCTGCCAATATTTTATTACCATCATCCCTTGTCTTATATAATTGTCCTGATTTCATCAATTCTCTGTCTCGTATCAAATTCTGTCAGCTATATCTTGAAAACCCTTGAATCTTCATATCATTTTACCAGAGACATGTTGAGGAAATAACGTAAATCATCTAGTTCGGAAATGGCGTAATTGGTTATCATAGGATGATTTTATAGGAATCAGAATGTTGGATGTCAAATATGAAGAAAAAAATTTGAAATGGAGATGTGGTAAAGGTTTAGAATGAAATCGAGAGGTGAATGTTATCAATTTAGAAACAATCACAGGAAATTTTGGTTATGAGTAATTCATGGATGTGTTTCAAAAAAAAACACTAATAAGGATATTAGAGGTCAACCTAGTTTTGAGAACTTTGGAAATCTTGGTTATTGATTCTTGGGAACTTCTACTCTAAGACTATATAGAAATTTAGTAATAGAAAAGAGAATTTAATTGTACTCGATGATCTTGCGAAATTGAACTAGATATTATAAGGGGGTGACTAGAGACAGAGAGAACACCAGGATTTTAAGTTATAGAAATTATTTTTAGAGGGAAAAAATGTAGAATTCAAAAAGAATAATAATTGAAGGTAAATGTTGAAGAAATATGAAGGTTGATTTATAAATAAGAATAAATTTGTATGACATAGTGGTAATAGAGTTGAGTAAATACGAGACTTGATTTAAACAAGTACAAGGATTTCATAAACTGGATTTAGAGGTTTCGGATCTAATTTAGGACGAGGTGAAGGAATTTGGAATTGGATTAAATGAATAAGTGTTGATACCTAAGTAAGAAGGGTATGCTTCGTGGGAAATGTTTTAGAAGTTTGGAATTGTGTCTATGGTGATCGTGGTAAAGGTTTAGATGACTGAAGTTTTAAAAAAAATTTAGGGTAGTCATATAACGGTTGATTTTTATATTGGGATTTGTGAGAAAATATGATTGGCAAATGGTAAACTGATAGTATCAGAGAGAGAGAGATGATTAACTGACTTTCGTATGAAATCTTTCTTGTTTTTCCTCTAAAAGGGTTTTTCAATACAATTGAATCCTAGTTTCCTTAATCACGACCAAATCGACTTCGATTATCTTTTCTTATCATATTAATATCTTGGGTTGTACTCAATTGAATTAAACTTAATTATGACCTGAATCCCCATTCTTGTATGCTCGTGCTCAGACTTCGATGAACCTGTCCTCCATATTGCCCAAATCTTGGTTTCCAAAATTGATCAACTTAGATCGTATCGCGACTAAAATTTCTTAATATTATTGTGATTGGATTTCAATGCTATTGACATTCGTTCCTTAAACTTTTGATTTTGATTTTCCTTGAGTAGTACCTTTCATCGTACCAATAGTCTTGACCCTTGACCGTACTCAATTTATTTGAATTCCATCGTGACTTGGATCTCTATCATATGTTGCTCGAGCTCAAAAATCTCGATTTCAAATTTTTCGAACCTAAATTCAAATATTGATTAGCTTATTCTTCATCGTGTCAATTTTTAATTTTGATCGCAATCAAACTTCGATACCCATATCACTCGTGCATAAAATTCTGAATTATTCTTGGAAACGACTAAGTTCTGTTCCAATTCTGATTTAGCTTCATACAATCCTTGATTATACCGAATTTCATGCTTGATCGTGCCTAGGCTACTACGATACTCTTTATCATATTTAAATACTATTTGACCAAGATTAGACTGAGCTTATCTTGATCGTGTCAAATTTCGATTTTTATCATGTTTGGATTTTTGCACTCGTGCCTAAAATATTTTCTGACCATGATTTGATTTCCTAATATCATCGAAAATTCTCATGATTGTTCGTACCTAAATGACCTGGCATGACTAGACGACTATGAAATCCATGGTCGTGATTCTAAAGATCATGACTATACGTACCAATTTTGCCTCTGGATCGTGCTTAAAATTTTGTCCTTGATCGCGACTACCCGATTTGATTATCATAAAATTTAGTGATCATATCCGAAATAATTTTTCCTTCGTGCCTAAAATTCGATCCTCTAGTCACCGTGCTGCTATTTCCTTCCTATTTCATGACGAGGTTTTGATTTTTGTCACTCTGCATACGTCATGCCTAAGTGATTTTAGTCATTCCAAGGTTTTAAGCCTCGATTTGGTTCGTGATCAAGTGGTTTGATCCTTAGTCATTGATCGTGCCAAACGTTTCATTATTCCTAGCGATGACCAATCGCACCATTTTTCGTATTGACCGTGCCTTTACAACCTTGATTCCGAAATCATGATGTTATCGCCATTCATAACTAAGCTTGGATCTTGATCGTGCTTATACGACCTAGAGTCTGATTTCATCAAATCTAACTACCGAACGTTCTATACTCGAATTTCGTTCTCCATTCGTTCCCTTAGCCGTGATTAAGATCATGACTAAATAACCTGAAATTATTCCTGGTTTGGGTCGAAACGATGTTAATCATACTATGATTCTATCGTGTTAAATCAATAGTCGTGCCCAAACAATTTCAAGTTGATTATCTTGATCGTGCCAACTCGTCGTTCTTTGATCGTGTCTGCCATACTGCCTAAAATTTCTATCATATTTTAACTCCCCTGCCAAGCTTTAATTTCGAGGACAAAATTCCTTTAAGGAGGGTAGATTTGTAACCTCCGTTAATTGATTTCTTAAAATTCTTATTTATTTTATTAATTAGAAAAATCTCGGCTAAATTATAATTAGCCATTTGTTAATTAGTCGTAACTAGTAATTAATTATTAATTATAGCTAATATTATTTTAGTACTAATTGTTAGCAGTTAGCATTGGGTTAGCAGTTAGTAGTTTTCACTATTCTCCTAATCTTTATTACTTGTATATTTAGCTTTTTAGGGTTTTCTCTTCCTACACTATATATAGGCTCACATCCCCAAATATTGCATATTACACAAATCCCTAGAAACTATCCAACCTACAGCCTCCAGAGCTCCTCCCAAATCCATGTAGTTCTCCAGCCCATTGCCCGAGCCACCCCCAGGTCGGAGCTCGCCGTGGCCGAGCACGGCCGGCCGCACCACCACCAGCAACCGTCGCATCACCCTGGCCGTCGGCCACACTCTTCTCCTCCTTCTTCTCCATATCATCCTCGCCACCACCACATCTTCCCTTCACCACCACCGAACCACCACCCCCGACCTCCATGCCACCACCGCCACCATCAGATCCACCACCGCCGTCCCGAACGACCACGGCCATCCCCTTCACTCGCCGTACCACCACCGGAACCACCACTGCCACCACCGTTCACCACCACCACCGCCACCATAGCCGACATCCCACTGCCACCACCGTTCAGCACCGCCACCGAGAAACTGCTACCGCCATCAAACCTATTTTTTCCCCAAAAATCCGATCAATATCACAGAGAGAGAGAGAGAGAATCTAACCGTCTTCGCCGCTCCATCCGGCGTCCACCGCCCCATCCGGCGTCCACCGCCCGTATCCGCCCGCCGGCGAGACCCGAATCCTCCATCCGCGCCGGCAGCAGTCCGCCGAACCTGAGACCCGTCGGAGCCCTACTGGCGCTCCCCTCGCCGCCCCTTGGCGAGCTCCGCCTGACCGGATCTCCTCCTCCACGTCGCCGGAGCCCAGGCAAGCCGCCTCCGCTTCCTCCTCTTGTGAACCTCTCCGCCGACCAAAACACGATATGAGCCCTCTTTAATTATGGACAGCTTCTGCTGTTTGGGGATTGAGCCCCCCATTCCTCTGTATTAATGGGGATCAGCATTTGGTATAAAATATTAGTTAATATATATATTGTTTTCATAATAATGTATATTAGTATATAATGTAGTGTATATTAGTATATAATATAATGTATATTAGTTTATATATAATTATATCAGTTTATATATATATAAATGTACATTTGTTTAATATAATATATATTAGTATAATAAATGTACATTTGTTTAATGTAATGTATATTGGTTATATATATAGTATATAATGATGATATTATTATTATTATTATTATTATTATTATTATTATTATTATTATTATTATTATTATTATTATTATTATTATTATTATTATTTTTATTGGTATTATTATATTAACGTAAGTACTTACTTGGAAAAATTATATAAAAATATATAATTATATTTCTAAAATAGTATTAGTAAAGTTTTGACCTGAATTATTATTATAGTATTTTTATCTACTTAATGTGAATGTTTCTTGGTACAAAAATGTATTTATTGGACTACTAGTTTTCAATTGTCAACTATTATCTGAATATGGCATACTTGTGATATATATATTTAACCTTATAAATAATTTCCATAATTTCTTATATATATATTTAGTTACATATATTTTATCCATAATCGCGACTATTTAAGTCATTTTGTATTTCTTGATTTGATTATCGTACCAAACCCTGATTTTAGACTTTTATAACCAAACTAGGCTATTTGGACTATTCTGGACTCATTGGGACTGGCCGTGTCGTCGTCTGGGACCCTCTGTAGAGTATATCATTGTACCTACCTTGTGTCGATACGTTCGTGTTGCGTACGTCGACTCCAATCAAATCGAGGTGAGTACATTCTCTGATCATTTTATATCCTACTTAGAATTATTTTCCTGCTTTAAATTACTTTACTTGATACTGTCACGTTGGTCACACAGATTGGTACTATATGGATCCTTTCTTGAGACATTATCCTTTAGGAGCATCGGATATTACATGTTCTGTGCGTTTCACTTACATTGTGTATCACTATGCTTCTTGGTTCATTAATCACTTGTGACATGTACTCTCATGATCACAGAGTCTCCTTGAATCACCCACTTATAGGCATTCCCAGAATCACCCATTTATGGGCATCCATGTATCACCATTCGGGGGCCATTGCATGGAATCATAACATAACCTGGCTGGATCCTTGTGTATTAATTGGGGGTATGGGGGAGTAGAAGTAGACATGTGAATAATACCTAAGTAGTATCTCATCAGAATCACTCTGTAGTGTCTCATCAGAATCTCCTATGCCATTTACATATCTATATTGTACTCTGACTCACTAGCCACTGTTAGTTCTCTATGTATAGTAGATATTTCTATTACAGTTCTCTCTTTGTTTACATACTGTATTTCTTCTGTTCATGTATTTTACTTTGCTGCATGATTATATTTTCTAACCTGCTATGATCTGTTGAGATGTATTGTGCTCGTTCCTGTCCTGACTGGACCTGTTGACAAATTTTACAGATAGCCTGGAGGTTGCCTGATAGCCTAGAGGAGACACAGTAGAGGTTGTATAGATAGCTAGGGTTTTACTTATAGCTTATTTTCAGTTGTCTTGAGTTGTATTTATGGATTACAGTATTTGAGCTTTGAGATACATTTCTGGGTTGCGTATCTTAGACACTTAGACTTCTATCTGCTGTATCTTTTTTGGATTTCATGTTTTATCTATCTTCCATTATGCTCTACCTTAGATGTGATTGAGTTTACATTCTGCTATGTTATCCCCATTCGGGGAGTATAAACTGCTTAGCCTTATACTGTTAGATGCATGAGACCTAGGATAGCGTTCTACCGCCGACACTGCGACGTAGGCTGGACGTACTCACATCTCGTGCCCTAACTCTAGGGTGCAGGTCGTGACAGCAGTACATCCGAGAGCAAGCTCGAGCAGGATTGGTGGATGAGGAGTTCACCATTGCAGAGGATGGTGCATTGATGCACGGTTCCAGACTGTGTGTGCCCAGTTGAGAGCTTCAGGGGCAGATCATGCAGGAGGCCCACCGTTCTCAGTACTCTATGCATCTAGTGCAAACAAGATGTATAGAGATCTGAGGGAGCATGTATGGTGGTGTAGGATGAAGCGGAAGGTAGCAGGCTTCGTCGCTAGATGCTTAGTCTGCCAGCAGGTGAAGGCACAGAGGTAGAGGCCAGGAGGTTTGTTGCAGCCGTTGTCCATTTCGGAATAGAAGTGGGAACACATCACGATGGACTTCGTTTCGGGATTGCCGTGTACACCAGGAGGGAAAGACGCGATTTGGGTCATCGTAGACAGGTTGATCAAATCAGCTCACTTTTTGCTATTTAAAGTGGGTACGTCTACAGAGAGGCTAGCAGAGATGTACATGCGGCAGATCGTCAGGATTTATGGAGTTCCGGTGAGCATTGTCTCGGATCAGGATAGTCGCTTTACTTTCCATTTCTGGCAGAGTCTGCAGACTTGTTTGGGCACTCAGATTAAGTTTAGTACTGTATACCACCCTCAGACAGACGGACAGTCAGAGAGGACTATTCAGACACTCGAGGACATGTTGCAGACTTGTGTCTTGGATTTCGGAGGATCCTGGGAGGATCACCTGCACTTAGTAGAGTTTGCATACAACAACAGTTTTCAGGTCAGCATTGAGATGTCACCGTTCGAGGCACTGTACGGACGTAGATATCGAACACCCTTGTCTTGGGATAAGGTCGGAGCGCGAGCTTTATTGGGACCTAAGATGGTTGTGGTTGCAGCCGAGAAGGTAAAGCTCATCAGAGATCGAATTCGCGTGGCGCAGGACAGACGTCGGCATTGGGCCGATAGCCACCGTAGACCGTTAGAGTTCGAGGTACAGCTTAGAGATAGGATTAGAAGTAGGATTGTTTGTTTTGTGATTTTTTTTCATGTTTGATTATTATAGTTAATTGAGACCTTGTTTGTGATTAGGTTGGAGATTTGGTTTTTCTGAAGATATCTCTGACACGTGGTACCATACGTTTTAGTGGAGGTGGGAAGCTTACCCCGCGCTTCAAAGGACCTTTCGTTATCAACGGAAGAGTCGGTGACGTAGCTTACAGGCTAGATTTGCCACCGACATTAGTGGGAGTCCACAACGTATTTCACGTGTCGCAGTTGAGACGGTACGTGGCGGACCCTAGCCATGTTCTCGATCATTCGGAGATCGAGGAGGGACCTACTCTTAGCTATCCAGAGCAACCTGTGGAGATTTTGGATCAACGAGAGAAGGTACTGAGGAACCAGACGATATCCTTGGTTCGCGTCGCATGGTGGCATCATTCTCCAGGAGATTCTACCTGGGAGCGGGAGGATGAGATGTGCGAGCGATACCCTTATCTTTTTGGACCTTGAGGTATGATTTTCTATCCTTCTCATCAGTTTAGTTTCGCATTTCAATTTTGAGGACAAAATTCTTTTAAGGAGGGTAAACTTGTCACTACCACATTTTTTGGCTTGAGGGTATTTTGGTCATTTTGACTTTTTGGTAATTTTGAATTTTTATTAATTAAATATGTGCAAATTGTTAGGTTGAGACTTGACCTAGAATCTTAGCCTAATCTAGATTAACCTTGAGCTTAGAGTCTTGATTAGGGTAACCTAGTAATGACAAGATTAATAATATCTAGATATTCTAGGTAGGATATTTACCCCTTAGGATATTTGTGAAAAATGAAGCCTTAGGACTATTGGACCAATAGGAAGGCTTAGAATTGGGTGGACAACTCCTAGCCACTCATCTACACCTAAAACCTAACCCTAATTCATTTAATGGCAGCCACAATATTATTCCTCCTTCCTATAAAGTATCCCTAAGAGAAACATTTGCCTCTTTTTACATCTACTTAGAACCCTAATTGTTCCTTCCCAAATTTCTTCCCTTAATATCCAAATTAAGTCCAAATTGATCCTAATTAATTGCATCATCACCCTCTACCATAGTAGAAGCTAGTAGGGACTTGCTAGCTAGGATTGGGAGTGCTTTGGGCAATTGGAGTTCAAGGGAAAACACTCATCCTCACCATTTGTATTGAGATTTACTCTCAATAGGTAAATACCATAAAACCTATATAAAATTATGTTTTCTTTTCATTGAGCATGCATATAGTTATACCCTAGATGTAGAGTTAGTTTGGTGCTAGGTAGTGTCCGTTTCGTGTCCGTATCAGACACTGGTGCTAGGTAGTGTCCGTTTCGTGTCCGTATCAGACACGTATCAGTATCTTTAATAGGGTGTTCGATGAAATATTTGTAAGAAATGAATTTTGTTATTTTTAAATTCTAATTGAACAAAAAATTAGGTTAATATATGTATATCAATAATCGAAAGGACTGAGTCGAAGTTTGGGAGTTTTTTGTGTCCAAAACGGACACGCACACACGCACGTTGACACCATACTGTCCCCTACTACTCGCGTGTCACTGTGGACATGACACGCCACGTGGCGGCCTGCCACTTGGCACAGACCAAGGGGTAGTGTCTGACACAACACCCCTTGAGTCTCGAGTCGCCAAGTGTCATATTGGACACGTAATCCCACGTGCATGGGTTTTATACTGTCACTGTGAGTGTAGGTTTTCTTCACTGATACGCAGTTCGTGTCGACTTTAGACACAACGTGGACACGTGTTATCTAGTCGACTGTGTAGTCCTATAGGTAGGCTACCTAGGTTAGTGTGCACGAGGTGTCCTTGGTCCTGTGTCGTGTCCAATTCCTCAGGGAATGGCCGTACGAGCCTGTGTACAGGCAGGATTCCTGAACCGTATTTTCATTATATTGGACACTTTGTGTCCACTCATGTGGACACGAATAACACCCTAGACATGTGTACATGTGGGGAACATTCCTATATGCCTGATTGTTTAATTTTATTTGGTTTTGGTTTTCAAATTAGGATTCATGTATCAGTCGGGTTTCATTTTTCCAGTTGGGTTTCAAAATTGACAGTTAATATATATATACCTGTTTTCCTGAGAATAAAATGCAGTAATGTTAGTAACCATGTTAAATAAGGTTAGTTTAACTATGGTTAGTTTTAACCAGTGAACTGAGAATGGGTTGTTAACAGTTAACCTGAGATTTCTAGTTAAGAGTTAACCTGAGATTTCAATCAAATGAAACCTGAGTTTGAAATAAAAACTGGGTTGGGAATTTGAAATAGGTTTTGAAATTAGAGATGTTATAACTGAGATTTCAAATAATAGCTGAGAATTCAAGTTAACTGAACACCTGAAATTGCCTATGTTTATTTCCTGAGAACTATTTAGAAAAAAAAACTGAGAATGCTAACTCTTACACTGTTTCAAAATTTGGTTGAATGAACTAAGGGTAATGGGATTAGAAATTTGAAATGAAACCTGAGTTTCCTTGAGTTCCTGAGATATCAGTTAACTATAACCTGTGTACACTTATGGCATTTCCTGAGATTTTAAGTGAAAACTGAAAACTGGGTTGTTAACTGTTAATGTAGGTTAACTGAGATTCAAGTTTAAATTGATTAAGCCTGAGTTTGAAATGTTATAACTGAGCTTAATTCGACTGAGTTAGGTTTAAATGTTAACTGAAATGTAGATAATGATCCCTTGTTTCATTAACTTGAAAACAGTTTACAATACTAACCTGTGAACTTAAGTTAAGTTAATATACTTTGTTTCCTTTCTAAATGTTGAAACCTGAAAAACCAATACTAACCTGTGAATGCTTAGTTCATTATCCTTACTTGTATTCCATAGTCCACACACACACCCCAATGTATGAATGAGTACATGTATGTATGAATGTAGAATGCAATATGTGTATGCATGAATGTGATACATGTAATGTGTGTGTACATATATAGTATAATGAAAGAAGAGGAATGCAATATAGTGTGTATATATATTATGATGAGTATTGTATAAGTAGGGTTGTGTTGGTAATGGTGTATAGGCCTAGAGGTAGAGTGTTGACTTAAGTTGACTAGAGTGACCTAGAATAGTGGACTTGACTTAGTTTGACTTACAGTTGACCAAACCCTAAGGTTGACTCAGTTTGACTAGATGTTGACTTGGGTTGACCCAGAGTTGACCAAGTTTGACTTTGACCTGGAAATCATGTAGATTGCATTACAAACTTTATTTACCTTATATTAAACACATTGTGACCTGTGTTGCTCTAAATAGAACTCATCTACTCTGTCTGGACATCTACACTTACCAGATACTCAGGATATCAGGCGAGTACATTCTCTGACCGTTTCATACTTGCTAGAACTTATATTTCTGCTCTAGATTACTTTACTTGTATGCTGTCACGTTGGTAACACGGATTGGTACTATATGGATCTTTTTATGAGATGTTATCCCCCGCGGGAGCATCAAGTACTTCATGTCATGTGTGTTTTACATACATCATGTATCTTCATGCTTCACTATTCATGTATACTCTTGTGTTTCATGTACTCTCATGTTCACAAAGCCCTCATGAATCAATTTCACGTACGCTCGAGGATGAGGCAGTAAGATCATGAATGTTAACATAACATGTCTGGATCCTTGTGTATTGATTGGGGATGGAGGAGTACAAATAGTCATGTGAATAATTCTAAAGTAGTATAGTCATGAATCAACTCTGTAGTATAGCCATGAATCACCTCCAGCTGTTCACATGTCTATCTTGTACTCTGAATCACTAGTAACTGATAGTTAACTCTCTACTTATAGTAGATATTTCCATTACAGTTATCTCTTTTACTTCATGTACATTCCTTCAGTTATTCATGCATCTTACTCTATTGCATGTTTATTATCTTCTGACATGATATGAACTGCGTGAGATGTATTGTGCTCGTTCCTGTCTTGACTGGATCTGTTGATATATTACAGAGGATGAGGATGAGGCTTTCTGTACCACCTATTATGGAGCAGCCCTAGACGACACTTGCGAGCTGGACTCTCAGGAGGACCCAGCTCTAGCTGATGTTATCACCCCTACTGCCTAGACTAGTTTAGTTAGGCTTTATCTTACTTATGTTGTCATTTGGGATTTGAGTTGTATTATGTATTGTTATTGTGTCGTTTAGACACTTAGACTTATTTCTCTTTCTGTTTGTACTTCCTTTGAGATTTTCATATCTATGATATCGTGCTATTTCTACCTTAGATTGTGATTGAGATGTACCATCTTATTGTTCCTCCGTGCGAAGAGTATATCTTGTGCAGTTATACTTATACTGTGTTAGATGTTGTGACCTAGGACAGCGTTCTACCGCCGACACTGCAGCGTAGGCTGGACATACTTACTTCTCGTGCCCCTACACTGGGTGCGAGTCGTAACATATTTTTAGTGGTGGCCCATGCAGGTTCTAGATTTGCGGTGGTATTCGAACTAGAGTATCATTGCAGCCTACAGTAGGATTAGGATATTTTGAAGGTACTCAATCACATTAGGAAAAACTATTAATCAGATTCTTTTTATCTAAATTTGCTGCTTATTGTCTTCCTTTGAATATAAACTGTCCTCCTTTGCTATTTCGACTCATTCTCAGAAATTGTCTCTTGTTTGATTTGTCTCCAGGATGGTCGAGACTAGATCACATCGCCCAGGTCAGGGGGACACTGATGAGAGGTCTGCCACCTCTCGTCCTCAGCAGCCAGCCCACGGTACCGTAGCCCAGTCACGCCAGCTAGGGTGGATGTTTCAGCTGCATTCGGAGAAGCCCCTCCACCAGCAGTGCACAAGCCGAGCCCGATGATTCCAGAGATGCTCCAGGAGCAGCAGCTACCTTCGGGAACCGTTGACGCAGTCCAGCTGTTCAATTTCTTCCAGCAGTTCATGGAGGCCCAGCCGGTTCAGCAGCAGCGTCAGACGACAGAGTTCAGTCGGGACATCGATCTGGCCCTGACGATAGTTGAGAGGGCAGCAGCTCAGCCTCCGGCAGTTCAGCAGCTGCATCAGCCGAGGGAGAAGGGCATCCAGGACTTCCAGAAGATGCACCCGCGGGACTTCAGGGGTACAGAGGGCATTCTGTACGCTGATGAGTGGATTAAGCATACGGAGGAGATTTTCAGACTGGCAGAGATTCCAGCGAGGCTATAGATCGAGGCGATGACTAGTATGATGCAGGATCTGGCCCGCACGTGGTACCAGACCGACCCGAGGGTTGGTACGGATGGGCAGACATAGGCAGCCTTTAAGAAGCTGTTCAATGCGAAGTTTTTTCCAGATGCAGCGCTTGGTGCCTTCGAGACTCTGTTCGAGGCTTTAGTACAGGGCAATCAGACTGTCGAGGAGTATGCTGGGGAGTTCTGCCGTCTGGACAGGTTTGTCGAGGGGTTATCCGAGGTGACGAAGGCCGGGAGGTTCAGGAAGGGACTGGTCAAGGAGGTGAAGTCCTATACCAAGAGTGCCTGTGGCGCCACTTTTGAGGAGAACTTGGTGCGTGCCTTAGCAGTAGAGGATGATCTTGAGCTGAGGCTCAAGAGGGGGCGAGACACTCAGGGAGCCAGTGGTAGCGGAGACCGGCCAAGAGGCCGCACTTTCAGCAGGAGCACCAGCAGAGACAGTTCCAGGGTCAGGGCCGTGCACCTTTTCAGTACTCCGATTCTATGACCGCATGATGACGGGCTCGAACCTCGTCAGTGCCAGTCACCTGGCTAAGCTCGACCTCAACCTCTGTGAGGCGATCCTGCAAGTCCTGACGCCGCTGCTCGTACTGGGAGATAGCAGAGGCAATCTTCTCTAACTCCTCAGTAACCATTATCGGGATGCCGCTTTCAAGGTTTTGCAACTCCAAGGTAATAGGTCTATTAGGTTGGCTATTGCATCCGCCTTCGCCCTACACGCCAGTTAATGGTGCAGGGTTACTAGTGCATCCTCAACTACAGGGCGGGCACATTTGAGCGAGTGATTATACAGCAGGGTGTCCTCTAGACCATGCGATAAAACATGACGAATGGTTCCCAAGAGAGCGTCAGAATAAAAATCATCATCAGTAAGGCTCATCGGAGTCACGAGAGAAGCCGCAGCCCAAGGCCCGAGGACGAAGGCAGCAACCGAACTCTTTCCTGTACCAGAACAGACATCGGAGGAGCCACCGATGGGACACTCGATGGTCCGGTAGGCACAGTTGTCTCTCCAACCACTCGAACCATCGAGACTGGTCCTGCGATAATTCTTATGCCCTTACTCCAATGGCTATGTCATTAATTGTCTGATCGATGGCCAGATCACCGACTTCCATATTGGCTCCACGGGGCAGACCCCAATACTTCTCATCCGGTTGGCACTAAATCAACCACGCCCTCATCTGCAGCTGGTTCTACGCCAATCTTCGGAGAAGACAAAGCTGGCAAGTCCGAAGACCTCTGCAGCATATAGTCAAAAGGAGCAGGAGGAGGAATTTCCTCTAAGTCAGAGCGAGCAGCAGCAGCGTCCCCCTCCTCTGTCTCCACGTCTCGAGGCACATAAGGCACAGGTTCTTCAGAAAGCCCCCTGAGCCGCTCTGACCATGAGGGTCCCACCTGCTCAAACCACGCAATCATAAGATACAAAAGAATGGGTGAGCTCAAAGAGCAGAAGAACTTACCCCCAAGGAGGATCCAATATAACGAGTCGCTACACCCTTCACGGGTGCAGAAGCTATTCAAGATTTTTGTGCAGGAGGGAAGATCTCTTCAGGCAAGATTGGACACTTTCGTATGTCATCGAAGAGTCGCCCCTCCTCTCTCTCTTCCTCAGACGAGCTAGAACCATCATTGGCTTTGCTCTCAGCGGGCGCCGGCTCGTGGCGAAGCGGAAAGGGTGACGGAGTTGTTTTAAACTTCATCCCCTTGAGCGGACTCCGCTGACGATCATACTCCGACAAAAAAGTGTTGTAGACACAGTAAAGCTGGGCAGCATAGTACAGAAGACTCGCCTCCCCCTGTATCGAAGGAGTGGTGAAGACTACGCCTATACGACCGGCATTATAATACTGCCAGGCCCGAGCACCATCTAAAAGACCACCTTCGTAGCCAAGACAGATGCTCGGATTACCCATCATCATTTGGCTATAGCCAAATTAGCGAGCAAAGCGACTGGGCAAATAAGGCTCCAAGAACACCCGATTTTGATTCCAGTACACCAGGTGGGAAGGACGAATGGATTGCAACCAGAAGAACGCCCCAAAAGTCAGGTTCTCGTCCACCAACCCCTCGTCTGAATAAAAGCTGCTGTAGGAGGACTCAACCCTGTAGATGGCGTACTCTTCTAATCGACCCAGCATCCACCGACAAGTGGGAAGGTTCTGGGAAACCCACACCGTATTCTCGTAATTGTGCAGGATCGTATCTCCCGCCTCGTATCCCAAGATGGTGCTGGGATTTATCAGACCGGACGGTGCAGAGCTAACCAACCCAATTAGGTAATGATAGGGGAGCTCGACTGATGAGAAATCCTCATCGCTTCTACCATAATTAAGGATTTTCTAGGAAAACTCTCGTAGGCCGCGCAGGACGTTACACACCATCGCCGGTAACAACGCCAAAGGTTGTCTGAAAGCAAGCTTCACGGTGGGCAAGATCAGGTCCTGGCTGATCTGGCCAGCAGGCCTAGAACCCCCCGGGAATACGGCCTTTCGCAGCCACACCATCAAGAAGGCAGCCAAGGCCGCTTTGGGGCTCATCGGGCCCAAATTCTGGCTGAAGAAGCTGTGAATGTCAGAAGTAGGATTACCCCCAGCATCCACGGATGGAGCCGATACCCTAGCGGCACTCATCATGTCATCCACCTCGTCAGCTGTACATGTTGGGCACACGGTATAGTAAGGCAGCCCCGACGTCGATGAAAGCCGAATAAAAATATAGTTAACCCAAGCCCGGATATGAGGTGGGTCCTGTGCCTTGTTCTGGTGTCTGCACACTTGGTAGTGGCAGAATAGCTCCTTGTAAACATCCATCATGGCAGGATACTTAGTCTACATAGCGAAAAACTCCTCCTTACAGGGAGTATACTCCTCATAAGGCTGACTCCTATGGTAACATTGAGATATAACGCATCTCGTGAAGAGCCAGGCCCAATTCTCTACAAAGGGTAAAAAATGTCCCTGTATGACAGTTGAACATCTCCAGCATGGCAAGGAAAATAGCACGGTTGACAGCAATCCCGTACATGGTGGCCTTAACGCAACGGTGAATACCCGCATTCTTCAGGTCCTCCTTAAACTTTGCCACAACCCAAAGAGACAATACCTTCCACTCCAAGTCAGGATGGATCCAGCCATCGATATGAAGGCCACCCTTCGGATAAGTACAGCAGGCAAATAATAGTCTATTGGCGAAAAGAAAGGCACGATGGGGACGCGCCTCAGCCGCAAACACATCAGATACATGACCAGGGAACAGAAGACGTAGCATAGTGGACAGACCCTCGGGCACGGCCCGAAAGCAGTCCTTCGGGTTGGAGCATACCTTTCCCTCGATGCGACCAATCAATAGGTCCTTACACTCTAGGGTCAAATCCTAATACATGCTACACGCTTCAGACAGACAAGAGAAGGCAAAAACCGGAAGATGATGAAAGACAGAAGGTACGAACAAAGGAGTGCCACCGCCGTCCTCGAAATACCAATTCTCGATTATTTCTAAGACCGACGCATCTTGTAGCATCAACTTGTCACTAAACAGGAAGCGAGGCTTCAGCATCTTGGCAGCATCACGAGGACCTAACAACCGGCCTTGGTCCATCATGTGACAAAAATAGGTTAGCCTCTGCCCCTGAATCATGACCAGACGAGCCTTTGGTTGATCTGAAGCAAGTTGTTACACAGTGGACTTGGCAAGTGCCTCCCTAGCATCGTTGCCTTCGCTGCCGACGGCTAGGGCCAAGAGGATGTCCCTAAAAAGAGATAAAGACACGAGAATTGCATAATGGATGTCAGAAAAATAAGAAGTGAGGGCCGCATGCTGGCTAAAGATTCAAGCGACAAAGCCAATGCAATGTAGGCACGTTTTCAAAACAACGTCGAAAAAGTCAAGAACGTCAACGTCATTTCGAAATGACATGGCCGAAAGGAAGCCATTCACATGTAACAGTAAATCAAGAATCGGGATCAGGTGCTTACCAACAACAGTAGGCCGTACTTCCCTTTCGACGGGAGGTCGTTCGACGATGACGGCCTCAGAGGCCAACTGTTTGCCTTGGACCTAACGACTGCTCGTCGCCCCTTCTCCAGCTCTTCCTACGATGGAGGCCCTAGACGGCCTTACCGGCTCTATGGCCATCTGAGTACTAGCCCTTGTAGGCATTGCAGACCAATGAGGACTAATCGCTTCACCATGAGTTTTCTGGGAGTTAGCCGCAGGCATTTTCAGAGTTCTTGATTTCTTGGAGGGTATGGCAGAAAAAGCTAGGGTTCAAAAGAAGAAGGAGCTCTGACACAAACTTCTGAGGAGTAGGTGAAGACAGAAAGATTTTTTCCTTTCCCTTATATTCCTACTTATAGGAACAGCCACGTCGACAAGTGAACACAAAATGCTTCGGACGTCGTGGGTTCAAAAAAGGGTCATGATGAATGTTCTCTAGAAACGAGGAGTTATGATCACGCTTAAGGAGGAGATGGCTCAATGAATTTAATGCCGGAGCCTAGGCATGACGCTACCCTGGCAATAGACATCATGTGCAGCACGCCTACAAAGGAACACATGTCATGCTTCTGTTCAAAGTATCCTAAGCTTGACTCAAGTTCGAAACACTTTGAAGGGGATCTTGTAGAAGCATGAAAAATGCAGCATCCATAGGCTCAGGCGGGTACCCTTATTGCCCTCCAGCTTCACATAGGCGCAGGCGATCAGACGCACAGACCAGCCAAAGACAGAGACATTCTCAGAATAAAGTTCAGAAAAGACTCTTTTTATTAATCATGGCTACAAGGGTCTATCACAAACTTGTCGCAATTACATAAGAGAGAAACTTCTTGAATCCTAATTACAGGGATCAATTGCAAAGTCTTTACTACATAGGTGAAAATAGAAACTCCTATAGATCCATGAGAAGGTTCGTTTTTACCGTACAGCCGCCACAGTGTGATCATTATGGGCAAAAAGACCAGAGGAGATGTATACAGTCTCCATCAAAGTCTCATTCCCGCCGACTCATAATATCGTCAGAGCAAATCATCTTGCCGCCAAGCGAAGCTGGGGCTCCAATATATACACAAATAGTAGAATACCCAGACCACAGCATGGTGAAGCCTGCAGCCCTCAATGAGTGGGGCAGAGCATGGTCAGCTGTTCATCGGATGAGCAACCAATCCTAACCCCGTAGCTTGGACCTCCAAAACCTCCAAGACGTTGCCCAGAGTCAAACTCCTTAGGGAGGATACTTGGATACTTCTCAAGAGCAGTGACGGCTCCTTCTACAGAAAGTTCTTCTACAAGCACATAGCCCCTTCGAACGAGAGAAGTCCCAACCAACAGCTGACTTATGCAAGGCCAGCGGCCGTCTGAAGCTAAGTCTGGATCAAACATAGTGGTGAAGTATGCCAGGAAGAAGATAGTGACTCTTCAGATGAATACTTTCCCTTTTATAGGACCGGAAGTGGTCCAAACTATAGGCCACTTGGCCGACGGTCAAAATTCCCTCATTAATGGGATGAGCCTAGAACTCGGCACAATGGGTCTCAATTAACAGACCTATTCAAGTGAGTCTCCAAACTATTCAAATGCTCCATGGAATTCTCCAATTAACGGTAGCAATTAAGAAGGAGTCTGCATTCAAAGATAGTTATTTACTTCTCCTGAAAAGAAGACTTAAAAGCCAAGCTATCTCCAACCGGAGGCGCAGGTACCCTACTGTGTTCCTTTGCTTCCAAGGCGCAGACAGTACATCCCCCTCTCAGAAGCACAGACAGCTGCTTTGGTCCAAGTACCCAGCCCATTCAACGGCCCCTTTTTCTCAACAAAGACTTGGGAGACACCGTTTGCCTACAGAACAAGCCCAACTGCTACTCTAAAGCACAGTAAAATGTAGCACAGTAAAATGGTCTATCTAATGGTATAGCCTACTCGTCGCCCTAAAGCACAGTGACTTTACCTGAAACACAACCTATACATTGCCCCTAAAAGCACAGAGGCCCCATTGTCTTCGAAACATAGTCCACTTATTTCCCTAAAGCACAGAGGCTCCGTCGTCTCCAGAATCAAAGTCTACTCGTCGTCCCATAAGCGCAGCCAGCCTTGCTTGAAGCACAGATGCATGGTCCCACCCAATCGGTTTGTTTAAATCGCCTCTCTCAAAGATAGGATTGGGATTGATCAAGTTGATAAATGTGAATATCTTATCAGATTGATTTAAATCTTGGACGAAGATTACACAGAATCCAAATCTGAGATGAAATCCTAAGATTTGTTCGGCTACATCCGAACAAGCAAATCGGTATACGTCACGTGTCACCTCATTCGGTTATTTTGATAACCACCAGAGATCTCGTTTGAGGGAAATCTCAACACCCGCCACATGTCAGTGCCACAGAAGTCTGTATCATGTAAGGACGACAGATTCCTTCATATCTTGAAACCCTATTGCCTATCGCATATGTGCCCTACTCCCCTATAAATAGGAGAGGCTATCCCCCAACAACATGATCGACAAGGAGAAGAAGATCCACAAAATTATCAAAAAATTTAACTTCGGCGTCCTCCTGATCGGCAACCCTAGAGTTCCATCGAAGGCACCAGAAAGTCAAAGCAAGTCTCATATCATCATCGGATCATCAACAGAGTAAAGGAGCCACTGCAGTGCTCGATCTCCACCATTACACTTTTCCAGAAACTTTTGTCTTTAGATTTCTTCGCATCAGAATCGATTGTACTCTTTTTTACGTTTAATATATAAAAAGTTTGTTCAACCTTTTGTCATGTCGAACACTAGGTAGAAAAAACAAATCAAAATTGGAAAATTTTCTGAAGAAAAAGTCGAATGACGTCGACCCAGTAGATTGGGAAGTATTCGTAAAAAGAAAAGATGCACAAAACAATATAAGATAACGCTTCGGTTCAGTCGTATTCGTTCTTACATTCTAATTACAGTTTAAAATTTCATTATTTTGGCTCTATTTTCTTCTTTCTGCGATAGTATTCGTATTCGTTCAACATACCTTATTGATATTAATGGATTCTTAGGACCTAATGTTGATGGAATTGTCATGTTTGGAATTTTTTATGTCAAACTTTGTCATGTTTGGAATTACACTTGCTGATTATCAATACCTGATTTTTGATGGAATTGTCATGTTCGCAAGTTATCTGTCAGACTTTGTCATGTTTGGAATTATACCTGCTGATAGTCAATACCTGATTTTTAATGGAAGAAGGATGGATGATTCCAAGAATGGCTTATTGATATTAATGTATATGTTATGGATATGTTATGCTCGTCACTTGTGAGGTATCTGTCAGAAGGATGGACGATTCCAAGAATGTTATGCAAGTTATCTGTCAGACTTTGTCATGTTTGGTATGTTATGCTCGTCACTTGTGTGTTCATATCTCCGGCCTAGCTATATCTTCGTTCACTTTCTCAAACTGAGAGAAGAATGGCTTATTGATATTAATGGATTCTTAGGTGATAGTAAAATATTTTCAAGCTACAATACACATTGTCCTTAATTCCTGAGTTATCATTTTACTAAGTTCCTATTGTAATTGCCTTCAGATAACTTGCCCTTTGAAGATTTATCAAACAACTGCAAGAGAAATAAAAAACTGTGCTCTACTATATAGCTATTTTACCATATATCCAGTGCAGCTGCTACTGCTGCACGACAGACTGTAGGGTGCACATACCCCTATAGTCCCCTTTATCCAGTGTAGCTGCTACTGCTGCAGTTATTGTACTGTAATGTGCAAATTCTATCCATGCAGTAACCTCACTCACTACACAGGATTGCTCTGTTCTATGCATATCTCTATTCTATGCAACTTCAGTTATATTTTGAATGTTTTATATAAAGTCTTTGTTTTTATCTAATAAAATGCATGTGAGTGTACATAGGAGAAGTCTACAAAGTTCAAGCAAATGAGAGAGAAACAAACTATGCCTTACCTTGGAAGTCGAAAAGGATTTGCTCGCATTGTGGATGAAATATTGGTACGTGTAACACAATTATTTGTTTCAAATTTTTATTTCTCTACTTATAAATTGCAAGTGGATTTTATCTTATACAACGCAGAAAAGAGAGGGTCCGTGTCCTAAAGACAAAGCAAGGGCAAATTAACTCAATATCGAAGTTACTTGAACAACAAAACCAATTGCTTGATACTTTAATGAAAAGTCAAGTAAGAAGTCTACTTCTCAGCAGAATTCTTCAATTTGACATGAGGAGAACTTCGATTTTTTCTAACTAAAATAGTTATTCCCTATAGGAAAAGGATGAGGTGAATAACGATAAAGATGGTAGCGATGAGAACACAGACGAGGAGGAGAACAATAGTGGTGAAGAGAACACTGATGCGAAGAACGATGATGTAGAGAATGTAAAATCAAATGAACCAAATATCGTTTCAAAAACTCCATCTACTACTCCACAGGTAAGATATACTAGTAACAAGTAAAACTATTTTATCTCAAATGATACTAGTATCAAATATAACATTCTTTCATTCTTTGTTGTAGTCACATAGTGGAAGTAGTCGTCGTTTGTTGAAAGACCAAAAATGTAAGTTGCTAAATTGGATGGATCCGAAGGAAATCGTTGCAATTGGACGATGGGTGACAGATGATCTGAAAGCAGTGGTTCATGGTACACCTCTTGGAAAAGATGTCTCTCAGGTTTGGGTAGATATTGCTTTACAACCCAAAGTACTACTATTTAGACCATGTTTCGGTAATGACACAATAGAAGACATCGTTGGAAGTACCACTGCATGGCCGACTGAACACATTACGACGTTGGATGACCAGGTATGATAATCTATTCTCAGCTTTAGTTGTTTTCATATATATATATATATATATATATATATATATATATATATATTAGCTACAGCCAAATTGGTATTGTAATGCTACAGATATTCACTGCTGATTGTTCCATATATGCTTAGGTCTTGTATGTATCTGTTATTGGTCAGTACACATATCTGTTATACATCTACTAGTAATTCAGTTCTGAAACTTTTTGCAGATCTCGATCAAGATCCAGATCCCTTGTTGCTACTTCTGTAAGTCAATCATAATTACATTTCTTTCTTAAGAATATATGATATAAAGCCTCTTGAGAGTTATATGCAAGACTTAGACAACTGAGTTTTTTTACCTTCACTATCACGATGTTATCCTTTTCTTACATTCAAAAGGTAAGAGGGGGTTTTTGAGCTCTCTCTACAACCTGCATAGCTTGCAACAACTGCATATAGGTTGCAATAATGAGTTAAACCAGCCAAAACTCAAAAAAGGAAATTGATATCTAAATTAAAATATAGGAAGTTTTCCAGTACTACCTCCTTCTTGACTTTTCTTTTGAGTTCAGCTTCATCGGCATTAGACCACCAACCATTCCCTTCAACCCATTTCCTATACTTGGACACAGGATCTCGAGATGTTCTCCTGTGTTCGATCTCATCAATTGGACGATACTTGGTTGAGTCATCCAATGTCAAGTGATTCCCTACTCTGTATGTGAGAGCCTACGGATTTAAACGAAAAGAGATCTTAGATTTAAGCACATATTACAATCACTCATGCAGTTGATAGAATAACTCATTCTGTACCTTAACTAAGATCGGCTTGTATTCACTTATGGCCATCTCTCGAGCTGCATGGACTGCGCTATAAACAACAAGAGCATCGTTACCATCTATACGGATACTACGAATCCCATAAACCTGACCTCTGATAACTGCACCATCACCTGCAGAAAACAATAACATTAGTTAATTTTCTTTCCACTTTGATACATACAAATTGAATTGATACAAGGGTGATCTCTACACACTTCGAAATTGCTTTATGGTAGGAGTATTGATTGCCCAACTGTTACTTCGACAGAAGAAAACAACCAGGACATCCATTACAGCAAAGTTCAAGGCAACATAAAAATCCCCCTAACAGACCATGGTAAGGAATTTTACTTTGGGATAATATACAGATGAAACCTAAAGTAGAAAGTCTTCATTTATACATGTACCTCACAAGTGCCACCATCTCCAAAGTACGTCACAGAACATGCATTTTTCTCGTCCATCTTGAGAGAGTAAGCAGCTCCAACCGCATGAGGAATATGTGTACTGCAAGCTCAGCACATGGGAAAATGTTCACCGTAACACATCACTACATTACTCGATTGCAGAGGAAATATGGTTACTTACATTATCGGTGATGATACTGTAAAATAGTTGAGCCTATTAGATCCATAGTGGATAGGCATCTGCCGCCCTTTACCATAGTCAGATCTGTTGTCGAAGCATTGGTTGGAAAATTCTTGGAAGAGTATACGAGAGAGTTCCAGGTCTTAATAGTTGAGATTGATTTAGTGGCTATTTAATCAGTTTATCAGGATACATGATCTTGTTTGAATTTATTTTTTATATAATAATGTGTTTCTTCTCAATTTTGTGTAGGTCTTAATAGTTGGGATTGTATTTAGTGCCTATTTAATCAGTTTATCAGGATACATGATCTTGTGTTGACTTATTTTTTATATAATAATGTGTTTTCTTCTCAATTTTGTGTAGGTTGGCATGTAAATTTTTGATAGTTATGGATGGCTAGAAGGAAAGAGGCGATCGAGCTGCATTTTGGCCTACAGACATTTGGTATAGAAATGGAATGATTTATTTTGGACAACTAGGCGTACTACTTTTTGTACATCTTGAATGTTTTATTGACAACTACTTTTTGTACATCTTTAATGTTTTAATGAAAAATGTTCATATTTTGGCAAACCTTTTCTATATCTTGATTGATCGAAATGGAAGTTGTGATTGGAATTGTTGAAATCAAAATTGCGATTTAGCATGAATTTCTATGGTTAATTGTATGTGATACAGAACAGGTTATTTAGATATAAAATTGTGTAGCAGAATTATAGTACTCAAAACGTCTAAATGTAATAGCGTTCCAAAACTGTTGGCCGCTATCACGATAGCATATGATAAACGCTATAATAAATTAAACCATCTACAACATTTATGAACGCTATCATTCATCATCAACATTCTTGAATGTTATAAACCATCCACAATATTCATGAACGCTATAATCCATCTACAGCATTCATGAACGCTATAAAGGATCCACAGCATTCACAAATGCTATAAACAATCCACAACATTCACGAACGTTATAATCCAACTACAGCATTCAAGAACGCTATAAAGCATTCACAGCATTCACAAACGCTATAAACTATCCACAACATTCACGAACGCTATAATCCATCTACAGCATTCAAGAGCGCAATAATGTTATAGCGTTCACATACTATAGCGGGGGCAATTATAGCGGACAAAATACGCTATATAAGGTTTTCTATAGCGTTCCGCACATGCTATTGTAGGCCATATTTGTTGTAGTGTTGATCTATCTCCCCTATTTCTATGGTAGAAATTAATTTTAGAAAAAACTTCTTCCAATGGAGATTTTTATATATCTCAATTTCTATCCTATGTGGCGGTGATGTAGGATGGAGAGTTTGTATTTCAATTTCTATACTGTGGCGGTGATGTATGATAAAGAGTTTTTATGAGGGTTTCTACATGTAAAAACTCTCATAGAAATTCTCTCCATCTCTCAGACCAATTATATTGGGCTCCACATCATTAAATTGATCCTTTCATTTGTTGCCATGTAGGATAAAAATAAAAAACCATTGGAGAGTGTTTTATTATATGTGCAATTTCTATATAGAAACTCTACAAACTAGCATAGAAATTTCTATAAGGTACAATGACAAGTAGGATAGAAACCCAATTTTAGAAATCCTCATTCGAGACAAGGGGGTTTCTATCTTCCCTATTTCTATGGAAGAAATCCATTTTAGAAAAAATTTCTCCCATTAGTAGTTTTTATCATCATTTCTATCCTAGGTGGCAATGATGTAGGATAGAAAATTTCTATGAGGGTTTCTACAACTCTCATAGAAATTCTCCTATCTCTCATGACAATTATTATTGGGCCCCACATCTTTAAATTGATCTTTTTATTTTGTGACACCTAGGATAGAAATAGAGTACCATTGAAGAGTTTTTTTTTTTGTACAATTTCAATGTAGAAACTCTTGCAACTAGGATAGAAATCTCCTTAAAGTACAATGCCAAGTATGATAGAAACTCAATTTTAGAAATCACTATTGGAGATGGCCTAAGGCCATCTCCAATAGTGATTTCTAAAATTAAGTTTCTATCATACTTGATATTTCACTTTAAAAAAAATTCTATCATAGTTGCTAGAGTTTCTACATAGAAATTGCACATGCAAAAATATACTTTCAAATGGTTTTTCTTTCCTATCAAATGTGGCAAAAAAATAAAAAGATCAATCCAATATTAATTGCTATGAGAGAGAATTTCTATGAGAGTTTCTATACGTAGAAATTCTAGTAGAAATTCTCCAGGCTTTCTACCACAGGAAACTCCCATTGGAGAATTTCTCTCTGAGAATGGGTGAAACTATTGAGTGGTAAATATATAATACATGGTAATTTTTGGACGAGTCCATTTTTGTTCACCCACCAAAACAAGGGTGCTTGTTCACCCTCCAATAAAAGATTGACATATGTCAAATTCTTTAGTCAAAACCAATTTGAGTGTCTACAAAACCACTTCCAAAGTGGTTTATGTTTAATAGATTTGACTTGTGTAAATTTTTTGTTGAAGGATGAACAAAGGGTGTGTTTGGTAGAAGGAAAAAGTGGGAGGAAAGAAAATGAATGAGGAAAAAGTGGGAGGAAGGAAACATTTTCTTTTGTTTGGTATGAAGAGAAAAGTGTATGGAAGGAAAAGTGGAGGGATTGGTTTTCCCTCATAACCAAAGAAAATCAATCACCCCAAAAGTGGGAGAAAAAGTGAAAGAAAAAGTGCATACTCATCTAAATTTACAATTATACCCTATAGAAATTATATTATTTTAAAGTAGTTCAATAAAGTCAAATGGTAAATAAATGTTATTAGTTGAGTATATAATTGGTAATGTCTATATTTTTTATTTTCCTTCTTACCACTTTTCTTTCCATACCAAACAAAGAAAAATATATCACTTTCATTTTTCTTCAATCCTACCAAACAGAAAAGAAAGAAATTGTCTTTTCTTTCCATATGGGTGGAAAATAAATCTTTTTTATTTTCTTTTCTTTCACTTTTCCATCGTTCCTACCAAACACAACCCTAGTTTTGGTGGGTGAACAAAAATAGACTCTTTTTGGACTGCACAAGCCAACGCTTCGTCCTCCTGCATCTGGACTAGCATCATTCATTATAGGGAACACCTGATCAATAAGGTTCTCTGGTCTGTGTGTAATGGTGTTGATATCAATATCTGGTGTGATCCTTGGATTCCCACCCTCCCTCAGTTTAGAGTAACGAGATATCAGGATGCATATCTTCAAGCTACCAGAGTGTGTGAACTCATTGATCACTGCTCCTATAGTTGGAATATTACACTGATCAACCAACTTCCCCCGCTTTAATCAAAGATCATCAAGATATCAGGATTGCTGCTGTAATCAAAGATCATCAAGGGCGCTTTCATGCTTCATTATCCAAGTTTCATGATGGGAGGATCCCCGCTGGAGGCGGAAGGCATTGGGTTACAGATAGCTATGGACCTATGGATTTCGGCAGGCAAGGTTAATTGCATTATTGAAGGGGACTGCAAGGTTCTTATTTACTCAATCTGTATCAAGGATTTGGACATTTTATGGAGAGTTCGACACATCATAGAGGAATTAAGGTCGAGCAACATTGCACAATCAAAAGGGGATAACCTTCAGTCATATACCACAAGCTTGCTTCTGAATCTCTTTCTTCTTTGCAACCGAATTCTATTCAGTTGTATAAGCATCCTCCAACTTGTATTATGGCTGATCATATCAATACTATTTCTGGTTATTGAATGAAATTTATCTTTCAAAAAGAGTCTCAAAATTGTACATTAGTACATTTAATTCGAAGGTGACGCTTGGGGAAACTCCCTTTCAGGCTTCTCCATTTTTCTTCTAAGAGCATCTCCAACCCTATTGTCTTGTTAAGTAATGTGAGTCTTAGGTGGCTCCTATGTGGCATGAGCCACAAGACAATGTCTTGTTTATGTGGCAAAATTATATCTCAAAAGACAATGAGATAAAAAAACTCTCTCCAATGCAAAAGTATTGAGGAGACAATAAAAATTATTTTTTCCAACTTCCAAGGCAACTTTTAAGACAACTACTCATCTTCTTTCTTTTTTCTAATATTTTTTATTCATAATTGATGACATGGAAGAGAAGACATTGTCAAGTGCATTGTCTAGAACAAGACAATCAACTTCACAATGTCTTCTTTAATTTTTGCCACATAAGCTTCACAATTGACTTGACAATTGCATTGGAGAAGAACTTTTGAATAAAATTTTGTCATTCCTATGTGGCAACAACTTTTTTCCAAAGTCACAATAGGGTTGGAGATGCTCTAACACACGCCATAATTCTGGTAAAAGTAGTCTCATGCTTCTCCGTTTCCCAGTGCAGCACTGTGCATGCATGTAACCATAGAAATAATATGCACTTCCTCCAAGAACATCCCCACCTCTATATATACGTACGTTAGAGTACATATCGACCATCGCAAACTGAGCAAGAAGTAAGAAGTAGCTACTGGTCATGGGGTGCAGCAAGAGCAAACCAATCAGTTTCTATTCTGATTCCAGTGACAGGGAGGAATGGCTCTACGAGTGTTGTAGTTTTTGTTCTGATTACAGTGACACAGAGGAAGGACTGTCCGAGTGTCCCAGTTGTTGTTCTGATTCCAGTGACAGGGAGGAATGGCTCTATGAGTGTTGCAGTTTTTGTTCTGATTACAGTGACACAGACGGACTGTCCGAGTGTCCCAGTTGTTCTGATTCCAGTGCCATAGTAAAAGTTGTGAAAATGTGTGAGCCTAGTGTGTTCGAGATGGCCGCCGTTTTTTTAGCTGGTGGTGCAGTTGCCGGCGCTGCTCTGCTGGCAACAAGAGGAAGATGAAGGCTCCTGGAAGGAACGGCGGGTACATTCTTCGAAGCATGCTCGAAGATGATCCCAAGCGCTACTTCCGTGACCTACGCAATAGCGACTGATTTCATGGTTGTACTTCCTGGATATGTAGTTTCTCTGTGTTGCTTTCCTCTTCTGCTTTTTTTTTTTTTTTTTTTTTTTTTTCTGTTGTGATGTGTGGTGACATGAATCCTCTGTCTTCCCTTCTTTGCTAGTTATGAATGAATGATAGGGTTTCTCTGTCGCTCTCGCCATTCTCTCTTCTTCTTCTTTCACTCGTGCCATTCTTAAAATAGTTTTGCATTTACAATTTTTTTAAGCATCATGCGACATATCTATTGATGGATGTCATATGTTGAGACTTTGTTATTCCAGGCGAATTATTTGACTTCAACCTCTAGTGGACTTTTGTAAGAGAAATGTATGAAATGAAAATTTAATTTATAAATGCTACCATTTAAAAATAAGAGTAATGTTAGGAGGACACTTCTTTTTTTTTTTTTGACATTCTATAGTCATACTTTGGATGTCAAAAATAATTTATTGGGAGGTAATAATTCGCATCCAATAATGTACTGTCACATCAGTATAACTATAGAGTACATTAAAAACATGTCACTATAGTCATACTATAGAGTATTGTAAAAATAAATGTTCTTATTTTATCCATTTTTGATAAATTTTTCTTGTGCATCACATTTACATAAATTAAGATTTAGTATTCATTGAATACTTTCTCAGCTTAAATACATTTGAGTTTTCAGCATTCGTTGAATACTTTCTCAGCTTAGACACATTTTAATTTCGGGTATTCATTGAATACTTTCTAAGCTTAAACACATTTGAGTTTTGACAGTTGGAGGCTGTGGAACCTACTTTGAGTCATTAGATACAAATCTATATTCCTGTATATACATATATGTTATCCCTGGGTACGTTGAAAATGGAAAAAATACAACTTAAAGATTATAGTAATATGCAAAGATCAGAGAATACAAACAGTTTTTCCTGGAAATAAAGACTCCTTATAAAACTTGCAACACGGTTGCTACAACAAGAATGATGAATCAAAATACGATTTCAGAACTGATTGTTTGGATGATAAAGATTATGTTTGAACTTCTTCAGTATTCTTTGTTTTAAATCTGCAATAAAATAAAAGAGTAAATATTACCGGCCTCCGGGGAAGTCGCACACGTAGCACTGCCCTAAGAGTTAGTCCGGGTCTATGTGCAGACTGTATCTGAACGCTCCTAGTGGTAAATTTTTCCTCTACCGGAATCTCTTTGCCGCACACGACGCATAGAGAGTGACCCACGACTTAGCTCTGTCCAGAGCAACAACGAAGAACAGCGAGATTCGAAAATATGAAATTTAGAGAGAGTTTGGACGTAGAATTTTCAGTGTGAGAAGAGAAGGGACTCAATATTTATAGGCTGATTTGGTCATTTGTGACGGCTAGGAATTATGAAGAATAAATTTGAACGTTACAAAGTAATGACAAATGCAAAAAAACGTAATACATTGTATCTGGACCGAATTCAAGTGTCCAACGTTACAAAAAAAAAAATGAATAGTAACGGTCAGAAAATTCAATGAGGAACAAAAAAATTTTTAGGGTCTCAGTTCGAACCCGAAGAGGAAATCGAATCGGCATTTGGCGCCCGTAGATGTGGGCACGTACCCGCACCCGTTATGAACGTCTAACCGAACCGAGTCAAACTAAGCCGGACGACGGCGACGACGCGCGTGTGGCCCATGGGGCACCCATGCAATAGTTCAATGGAGCAAAGAGAGGTGAAACAATATATACACAACCCACTCAAATTTCCCAGCCGATATGAGACTAAAAAGTGAAATTTAAGCTTTTGCTTATGTCTGAGCAAAAACACACACACAACTAACAATCCCCTCCCAAAAGGTCAAATTTTAAAGTAATGGAAGGAAAGAAAAATAAGATAGGAATAAGAGAATTTCTGGGCAGTTATATACTATGCATAAATGATATGGACTACCGCATTGAATCTTACGTAATAACTATTGTCTTTGTCTGAAGAAGAACTTGATGGACTATGCCTTAAATTAGTCTTCTTGAACCAGACTCAGAAAATAGCACACATAGTACGCTAGAGGTACTTGGGTCTATCGGGTGGCACGTTTGGTTGGCCATGCGCACTTTTATATATTCATGAGAGTTGTCTAGGATCGTCCTATCCTATAGTCGCGACCTTCACGACCTCTCATATAGGTAAATCCTTAAGGGTTGGCGATAGGAATCAACCATGCATATCATGCTTGGACTTATTAAGAGTTTAAACTCACCCTATCCATATCACACAAGGAACACTGTCACCATAGGGATGGGATATCAATGTACACATGTACAGCCTCTTGGGCTTTTATTTTAAGATAATTTAATCGCAGGGTCAGTGTTCCATAATAGTCACCTAGTCCAGCTTGTTCCTACCCATTGGACCGGCTTCTTGGGATCTCCAGCCAGACTCGGTTGGGTTGTCACTGCTGGTGACTATACTATGGGTTTAACCCCATCCCCCTCGAGGATTTTAGGATCAATGTCCTAGACAGACCCTTCGTCAAGTGGTCTGCAAGGTTCTTTTCTGACTTTATATAGTCAAGAACCAAATATTTGCCTAATAGGCTCTTTATTGACTTGAAGCGCAGCTGCAGGTGCCTGTTCATCTTAGTATTCACAGAATCATGCTTTAGTAGATCTATAACAGATTTATTATCACAGTTTATAAAAATTGCAGAAACATGATGAATAGAAACATGTATATGCATAATAAGATTTCTAAGCCTTTCGTCTTCTGTACAGGTAGTGTACAAAGCTATCATTTCAAAATCCATTGTACTTCTGGTTATGATAGTTTGTTTACATGATCTCCAGGAGATTGCAGCTCCTGCTTGGGTAAAAACATATCCAGTAGTGGATTTCAAATCATGTGAATCAGTTATCCAATTTTTATCTGAGTAACCTTTATGATATCAGCGTGTCTAGTATAATAAAGTTTATAATCTAGAGTACCCTTAAGATATCTAAATATTCTGTCTAATGCAGTCCAATGTGATTGATTTGGGTTACTAGTATATCTACTTAGGCTCCCAATGACAAATAAAATATCAAGTCTGGTCATATTTGTTATGTACATAAGGGACTCAATCATCTGTGAATATCTATATTGCTTTATAGGTAATCCTTCATTCTTCTTGAGAACAACATTACTGTCATAAGGAGTAAGGGCAAGTTTTTTGTTAAAATATTCAAACTTCCTTAGCTTTTTCTCAATTGAATGTGCTAAGAATAGAGTATAGCCCTCTTTGCATTTGGACACTTGTATTCCTAGGATCGGATTTGCTTCACCTAGGTCTTTCATATCAAACTGGTTAAATAAATAATTTTTAGTGTTATTTATCAATTCCAGTAAAGATCCTAGAATAAGGATATCATCTACATACAAGCATAAGATAACACAACTTCTATTTGTATTTTTGGAATACAAATATTTGTCATATTCATTTGCCACAAAGCCAAATTCTATAATCACTTTGTCAAATTTGTTGTGTCATTGCTTAGGAGCTTGTTTTAGGCCATAAAAAGATTTCACTAATCTACAAACCTTTCTTTTCTTGACATTTAGCAATAAAATCTTCAGGTTGCTCCATATATATCGCTTCCTCTAAATCTCCATTTAGAAATGCTGCCTTTACATCCATTTGATGGATCATCATATCATGAATGGAAGCTAAGGCTAGAAGGGTTCTAATAGGGGTGATCCTAGCTACAGGAGAGTATGTATCAAAGTAATCTAATCATTTTTTTGGGTAAAACCATTGGCAACTAGCCTAGCCTTGTATTTCTCTATGGTACCATCGGCTCTAAGTTTCTTTTTGAAGATCCACTTACAACCTATGGGTTTACTACCTAAAGGTAGGTCTACTAAAAACCAAATATTATTCTCCATAATGGAGTTGTACTCATTGTTAATAGCTTCTTTCCAGAAAGAGACATCAGGAGAGGATATGGCTTCTTCATAATTTGAGGAATCATCCTCTATCAAAAATATGAAGAATCATTCTCCTAAATTTTTTTCAATCATTTCTCTTTTACTCCTTCTAGGTTCTATGGCTTGTTTAGATTGTTAATTTGATATTTGAACAGAGAGCTAGTAGATGAAGTAAGAGAAGGGTTGGAGGAAAATGATAAAATTCTATCCTTAAAGAAAAAAATATTCTCAACGTAAACTGTATCTCTAGCTTCTATGATTGTGTTATTAGAGATTTTATTTACTTCAGAATGGGTTACAAGAAATCTATTGGCATTACTATCTAGGACATATCATATGAACACAGCATCTACAGTCTTAGGCCCTATCTTCCTCTTTTTGGGTTCAGGAATTCCTACTTTAGCTAGACATCCCCTAACTTTGAGGTAATTGATCCTAGGGGTTCGACCTTTCCATAACTCATATGGTGTCTTATCATTAGTCTTACTGGGTATCCTATTAAGGATATAACAGGATGACAATAGGGCTTCTCCCCAAAGATTATCAAGGGCACCTGAGCTGATAAGCATGGCATTTACCATGGCTAACAGAGTTCGACTCTTCCTTTCAGCAACTCCATTGGACTGCGGTGAATAAGGACCAGTTATCTCGTGAATAATTCCATATTCTTCACAGAAGTTAGTCATTTCATTTGAGGTATACTCTCCACCACGATCAGAGCTAAGAATCTTAATCTTCTGTCTAATTGGTTCTCAGCTTGAGACTTATAAACTTTGAATCTGTGTAGAACTTCATCTTTGGTCTTAAGAAGGTAGGTGTAACAATACTTTGAATGGTCATCTATAAAAGTGACAAAGTATTTTCTACCACCTCGGGTTAAAACCCTATTGGAATCACAAACGTCACTATGGACCAGTTCTAGGAGTTCGGAATCCCAATGGATAGATTTGAAAGGAAATCTAGTGTGTTTGGCTTGAACACAAATCTTACATTTGTGTTTATCATCTATAGGAGTCTTAGGAATAATATCTAAGTTCATCATTCTTTTAATAAATCCTAAATTCACATGACCTAGTCAACCATGACAAATATTTGAGGATTCAACATTAGCAACAACCAAAGAAGGATTTAAGATTTTATTCATAGTACTCAAAATAAAGAGTTCATCTTTTATAAATCATTTCCCCATAAAAAGATCATTCTTAGAAAAAAAAACTACTTTATTGGCCGTCATTACAATTTTGTATCCTGAGGCTACAAGTAGGGATCCACTAACCAGGTTTTTTCTAACTGACGGCACATAAAGCACATCATGGAGAGGTATAATTTTTTTGATGTCATCTTCAGATCTATTCTTCCTCTTCCTATGATCTAAGCCGTTGAGCCATCTCCTAGAGTCACGCCTCCTCCACCTGATTTTTGATAGGTTGAAAAACAGGAACGATCAAACAAAACGTGAATATTGCTCCAGAATCCAACCACCAATCATCAGAATGGTAAGAAATGTTTACTACAGGTTGATAGCTTATAGACCTGAAGGAGCTGGAAGACCCATTCAGAATCATGTTAGCCTCTAGCTTGCCTTTCCCTTTGAAAGAGGTATTGACAGGTTCTTTCTTCCTTTGGAAGCAGTTAATGGCCTTATGGTTTGTTCTACCACACAAAATCTTCTCTGATCCTGAGTCTGACCAAAGTTTCTAAGTTTATGAGGTTGCTGGTGTTGAGGGTTTTGGTGATAAAGATTATGGTAATGAGGGTATTGGTGATTTGGTTGAAAACTCTACTTCTTTTTGAAGGAGTTTTTCTTGGGTTTGACATGGTTGTTTGACTTGGGTTTGCCATGGCTTTCTACAAGGTTTACCCTAGCTATGGCATTAGACCTGGCATTGGCCTTTAACCTATATTCTTCTTCTATTCTAATTCTTTTTAGAGTTTGAGGGTATATAGTAGATCCTTGTACATGGAAGAGATCCTTTGCCACATTAGACCAATAAGGAGGGAGTTTGTCTATCAAGCATCCTACTTTATGCTCAGTAGAAAAGAATGTACCTTTAGATTGAACATGCATAAGGTGTTCTTGGAATTCATAAATTTGGTCATTGATAGGTTTGTTATCTACCATGACATATCTGTTGAATGTGGAAGAATTGAATCTATCAATTCCAGCATCATCACAACCATATTCATCTTCCAAGGCATCCTAGAGTTCTTTAGTGCTTTTATATTAAAAAAAATATGTCATAGAGAGACTCAGACATAGCACTTAAGATTCTGTGGAAACAGTGGTTGGATACCCCTATGTCAGACTCAGTCTCATCAGAACCATTTGAGATGGGTATAGACCCATCAATGACAGAAATCAACCCTAAAGTGGTAAGCCAACACTTCATTTGGCTTTGCCATCTCTTGAAATAGGTCCCAACATTGAACTTGGAGTGCTTTGTAGTAAAGGTCTCTTCCTTGGCAGACATGTTTTCTAAAAGTCTATAAAATTACATTTACTTAATAAGATGGCTTAAGCTAAAATTAACAATTCAAGTGATTTTAGTAATAGACCTTTAAAATTTTAGTTTTTCAAGTTTTTGATATGGTTAGGTTAGTTGTAGGGGGCAGATCCCAGCAAGCGGAAGTTCACTAGAACCACTTAAGTACCGGTAACTTAGACGATTTTTTGCCTAGTTGATAGAAGGGCCCTTTCGGCTTGTACCCAAACAAATCTCTACTTTAGAACTTTAAAATTAATTTTTTTACTAAATTAATAAACTATTTTTTTGGCTTTAAAAAATATTGAATAAAGGAAAAACTAGGATTGACAAAAATGTAGTAATACAATATTGCTTATGAAAAAATTGCCAATTTCTAAAACAGTCCTATGTAGTAGTAATTGTTATTTAATCAATAACAACAAATTTGTTATTTGATATGGCAATTATTTGACCAGTAACAAATAATTAGTATACAAAAGCAAATGTTTGTTTAACAAAATGCTAGCAGTATTGTGTGAATAGTGAGCAACGAATTTAGAGAATAATAGCTTTGTAAATGGTTGACAGTAACAAATATCTAAAAGGTTGACCACTAGCAAATATGTAAAGAAGGTTGACAGTAGCAAATATGGGAATAGTAGCTTTGTCTTTTATATATATAATGATGACTAGAATTTGCTAAAAGGTTGATAGTAACAAATATGTTAATAAGGCTATTCGTGAAATGAACAACAGTAGAAGCAACAAAATTTTGTTAAGAAAAATTATGATATATGTTTATTTTCCTTTTTGAACTAAACAAAAACTTGTTACTGGAATAGAAATTTAATTTTATGAACATAACAAATTATGTTAAAGGTTTGATAAGAACTAACTCTTAGATTGTTGGAACTTCTTCAATATTCTTTGTGTTTAAATCTGCAATAAAACAAAAAAGGGTAAATATTACCGACCTCCGAGGAAGTCGCACATGTAGCAGTACTGCCCTAAGAGTTAGTCCGGGTCTATGTGCAGACTGTATCCGAATGCTCCCAGTCGTAAAATCTTCGATCTACCAGAATCTCTTTGCCGCACAGGACGTAGAGAGAGTGACCCATGACTTAGCTCAGCCAGAGCAATAACAAAGAACAATGAGATTCGGAAAGATGAAATTTAGAGAGAGTTTGGATGTAGAGTTTTTAGTGTAAGAGAAGAGAAGAAGGGACTCGATATTTATAGGCTGATCTGGTCATTTGTAACGGCTAGGAATTATGAAGAATAAATTTGAATGTTACAAAGTAATAACAAATGCAAAAAATGTGATACATTATTTCTGGACCGAATTCTAGTGTCCAAAGTTACAAAACAATAAATGAATAGTAACGGTCAAAAAATTCAATAAGGAGCAAAAAGTTTTTTAGGGTCTCAGCCGGAACCAAAGAGAAGATCAAACTGCATTCGGCGCCCGAGCATGTGGGCACGTACCCGTACCCGTTACGTGTGCCGAACCGAACCGAGCCGAGCCGGGCCAGGCGGCGGTAGCACGCCCATATGGCCCATGGGACCCTCGCACAATAGTTCAATGGAGCAGAGGGAGGTGAAATAATATGTACACAACCCACTCAAACTTTTCAACCGATGTGGGACTAAAAAGTAGAATTAGAGCTTTTGCTTGTGTGTGATCAAAATCACACACACAACTAACATATTATTGTTCCTCAAAATAAGATTTACCTTTGTTTCCATCCATCTATTCCCATAAACTAGCAAGTTAGAAAACATAAACTTCTGGAACGCTCCTTATCATTCTCAATATGGACCTCGATCATGAATGGATGGACGAACAACACTTCGTGGCTCCTTCTAGCTGTTGCAAACTCTCCTCTTGTAGCAAAAGCCTCCCATTAAGTCATAGATCAAGGAACCCATGAACAACAATCACACAAGTGCAACAACAACCACGCAGGAGCACAACCCCGTAGGAACACCGAGCTCACAGTAGTAGAGGCAGACCCGCAGGAGCACTAGGCTCGCGATACCACAGACCCACAGGAGCATAGCCTCGCGCATCCCTCGCACCCTAGCGACCCTGCATAAACAGCACAAAACAGTGACCTGTAGGAATACTAGGCTCGCGATAGCATAAACTTGCTCAACCCTCGCACCCCAAGCGACTGTACGGTCCGCCGGAGCACAACTGGCAGAAGCATAGCCTCACGCAACCCTTGCACCCCGAGCGAGAACCCGTGACCCCACGTGAATAAGCACAAAATGGAGCGACCAGGCGACCCAGCTGGAAAGAGCGCAAAATGGAGAGACCGTGCGACTCTGCAGGAACGAGCGCAAGACGGCGACCCACGAGAGCAGTAGGCTCGCGGTAGCACCCGCCCACGGAAGGATAGCCCTGTGCAACCCTCGTACCCCAAGCAATCGACTGACCCCAGGAAAACGAGCATAGAAAAATGTCATCTCGCGTCCAATGCTTACGTGGGAAGTGTAAAGTGCGCCATCGATCAAAGCATCACTTTGTACCTTTCGTCCACGCCCATGTTCAAGTCCGAGCGGCTAGGCCTCTTCGTTACCTAGATTCAAAAAAAATGCCAAAAAATAGGTAAGAAAAACACATGTTTTTTATAGGTCTTGAATTACGATCTTTTGTAAAACACCGTACCACACCAACCATATGCTACCACTCGCCATGTCTGAAAGAAAATAAAAGATAAACCTTATATTGAAATACACACTTGGGGTTTGACAAATGGATGTGGGACCATTTATAGAAAATAATTTTAATAAACCTAAACAATTCTCCATATATTTCATTAATATATGGGCTAAGCATTTCCCACAATATTGTACATCATACATTAGGATAGATATCGTTTATGACTTGAATCTTTCCGCATCAAATAAAAATACGATACAGAATAGGCTTCGCCTTGAATTCAGTACCATAATTGTTATTCTTCCTACTTACACAATGATATCAACTTTGTCTCTGGTAGCATGACACACGTTAAAGACCCTGTCTGACATGGTATCTATGTATGTATTTTGGGTGTTTATAAGTTTACACACAAGTGACAACGTACATCTCTGTTTATACACATAGGTGAGTTTTTGAGAGTTTAAATTACCCAACTTGAGACCTTTTGCCTCCTTGTAGTGTGTCACTCCCTGCTCTCGATATAAGTATTTTTTTTCTCTATTATTTCTATCCTATTTGATACGGTGTATTGCATGTATTGCTCGTGCCCGTATCCTTATATTTGTGATAGAGTATCTTGATGAGTATCAGATTTATTAGATATCTTGTGATAGCTAGAGATCATGTGTGTCACGTCCCGATTCGCGAAATCATTTGTCCCCGTATCGATTTCTGTCTAATCGATCATGCTCGCTGGGGCATGACGTCACATGAGTCTGGAGTTGCACTCGTGCAAGGCAAGATGATAAAATTATGAATGGTTGTCTCAAATTCAAAATATTTGCAGCGGAAAAGACAGAGACAAATCAGAGTATATAAAAGAATCACTTTATTGATAATGAAATGGATTACAAAGGCTCTCAATAGCCCCAATAAATATGCCAGGATGGCTTACAATACTCATAATCTCTCTAGCTCACAAAGGATTTCGTTATTCCATACATCATGTCTCTTATAATAAAAGACATCGCCTTGTAAGAAGAGCTTATGTACGCCTATCTTATTTATCATTGTCGTGATACTGATCAAACAACTCCCAAGAACGAGCATCTAAAATGATGCCCACAAGGTAAGTCAGTACATTATCGTGTATTAAAGAGCGAGATAATACACTCGCCTAAACTGACACTGAGTAATTGTGTGAGCATAAATTATTAATGGTGATCTTTCTATTTTGCCTTAAGATCAATTTCAAGGCATATTGAAAGTAGTAAAGCATGTGAGCATGTTATACTTGAAAGCAACTCAAATTTAATCAGGCAAAATGCGTCGCATTATTGCTACTTCTTACCACACCGTCACACTCACCCTTGCGCTGATACAAGGTGAATGCTTATTGTCATTCCCTGTCATGTTATAGATAGAAATTGAAACATAACGTATCAAGTACCGTATTCCTGTACCAGATATTGTTAGCCTCATGATGTACGTAAACATAGTGTTCGTGCACCTCCTCATGGCCCAAATGACTAAGCCTGTAAACTGATAACATCAGCATGCCTACAAACTATATGATGGTCAATAGCATTTCAAGCCATAAAGGACTATATCACCCCGATATACGATCGCTCCTCGAATGGGTAGCAAGGACATCGAGGTCCGTATCATCCGTATTGCAACGCACCCTTTCAAACGAGGTAGCAAGCTCCACTGGAGTCCCGTAATACCGTGCTTAATAGCATCATAATTTCCCATAAGAAGAACGGTCCCGGTGTTATGTCCTGACCTGCTAAATCATTCGTTCTTGTATTGATTCAGTTAAATCGATCGTCCTCGCTGAAGAATGATATCATACGAGTCTAGAGTTGCACTCGTACAAGACAAGATGATTCAATCTTAAAATAGTTTTCACAATTTAAACATTCATAAGAGAAGAAAGCATAGTCATATTGAAGTTACACAAACTATGCGAAACAATTCTCTTTATTAAATAAGCAACTGATTTACAAAGGCTCTCAATGGCCCCAATGAACATGCCAAATTGGTTTGCAACACTTATGATATCTCTAGCTCATAAAGGAACTCTGCGTTCCATACATCATGTCTTCTATATCTCGCTCGCATCTTTATGTTACAAGTTCGAGCATCAACGCGATCATACGCCTCGAAATGCTAAGGAACTCCATACCTCAGCACGTCCAAGCAAAGATCTGCCACGAGCAAATCATTCCCTACATCCTGTAAGCAATCTAGTGGGAGATCAGTACTAATCCTTTCACGTACTGATGAGACCCAGTCGCCTAAACTAAGACTAAGTAAACTTGTGAATCATGTAGGTTAATTTATGATCTTTCTATAACTGCCTTAGGATTAATTTCATGGTATATTATAGGTAATAAAGCATGTACTCATGGTAAACATGTTATCTTTGATTCACGTAAGTAAACGTGCAACATATATATAACTCGTGCCATTTCGTGGCGACTTTTTACCAACTCGATGCACTCACCCTTGCACCGATGCAAGGTAAATGCCTTTCATTCTTCCCTATCATGTTATGTGATATTTATACAGGATCTGTGTACCTGTACTATTCATCTACCGAACCCTATCTATATGAAGGTCACCCATATTTTGAGCCATAGATAACAATATCTAGATACATGGGGTCTTCATTCTTACATAGGTAGAAAGTCCAGCGAAGATCTCGTAGCATCCGTATTATGGCATACCCTTTCAGCCTGGGTAGCAAGCCCTACTGAAGGTCCCGTAATACCATTCTTAATAGCACCACTTTGCTCCTAGGATGAATGGTCTCAGTATCCCGACGATCTGGTTCAAAGAAAGCTATCCACACCCGTGCATGGGTTATTCCTGTCTGTGACCATGCAATACGCGTCTTACTCATACAATACAAGCATAGTCTAAGTCTGAAACTTAGAAATTGTATCATCTCATATTACCAATCTTCTATCTCATATTTCCATACTTTGAGTCATTATTCCGTGGTACCATGCCTCAACCCAATGTTTCAAAGCGGTGACCCATAGGTCCCAGACACACCGAGGTACTATGTCCTTTTGTATAATCAGCATTTCCGTGGCACTTGTGCTACAAATGTTCACATCACATCCGAAGCAATATTTCATTAGTCTCATAAACCTACGCACGCTTTGATAACGTTATTCAATCTTCTTTGACTTGTGTATTTGATGCATGCCTCGATATGATATTTCAATATTCTATGCCTTAGTGTTCAGTGTTCTGCTACTCATGTATTTGATGCAAAACCCAATAGAGTCTTTCGATGTTCTACGACTTATTCTCTGACTTGTGCACTTGATATATGCCTCGATTTTGATTCGTGAGCTTGATGTACGTTTTACCTCAATGTTTTATCTTAGTTTTCGACACACACTATAACATCTACTTATCCGAGTCACGTCCATGGAAATCCATGGAATTACTAGCATACCCTACATTTTAGTTAGGCATGATAGAGTAAGAAAGAAGTATCAGAGTCCTCCCACCTTTTACAAATTTGCCTATTATTTCGTCAAACCGATATGGCTCAATTCTTTAACTTCGTTGCACGGTCAACTCGTCTGACTTAATCATCCGAGTACTTCATGCTCCATTGAACTATCCGACTGATTCGGTCTATCGTGCTCATGCCTCGGCCCATTGCGAGGAAATAATTTGGTTTATGCGATCTCTGTTGCAAATGAGGCAAAATATCGACCTTTAAAAATTTAGCGTAAAAGCCTAGCATGCACATAAAACCAACTATAATCAATACTTGTGTACGAGCCATAGAATATTAAAAACTATATCGAGGCGAGTGCCTTAGTGCACGAGCCATAGAATATTGAATACTCTATCGAGGCGTGCCTCAGTGCACGAGTTGAAGGATATGAACATAAGTCTAGCACATTAAAATATTGTGTCGAGGCATGTCACTCTCCAGAACCAGAATACAGGAGAGCAAGAGACAGACACAGCCAGCTACGTACATTGGAGTGCGACACACTTCATAATACAGTCACGACTGTCTAGATGCATGAGGGTTAATCTACAATCTATCAGTCTCTTATGGTCAAAACAAGCATAATGTCTCAATCTCAAGCAAGCAAATAAGGTTACAAGATGTTTGATTATCAGACATACAAAAGTAAGGCGTCCCAAATATTACATATTCATATGATCATGATGCTAGTCAAACAAAATATGAAGACTAGCAAGAGTTAAGTCATACATGATCAACCCTAGGATTTATCAATCATGTTACAGCCCTTAGGCAGACAATAATAAAGTTATAATACGAGCTAACACATGCTCTGTAGCTAAACGCTTCAAAAGAATAAATTATAGTAGAGTTGGAGAGCAAAATAAGAAACCACTCGTTGTCTCGGTTACTCCTAGTATTCACCATCTGGCTGGAAGACAAGTAGATCCTCGGTATCACTCCGAAATCTGGTCATACAAAACCAGCTGGATCAGACCCCAGAAAGAGCAAGTACCACAAAGAAGGCTCAACTTATGAACTAAAACCAGCATATAATGAATAGATAAACTGATACAAGTAACATATTGATAATAACATAAATAATAAGAGTTAAAATGAACATACTTTCTTGCATCAGGAAGAACAAAAGTTTGAATATAATTCCCATGTTAATCATGAGACAATCATTCAATCACGGCCAATTAAGTCCTACGGCTTGCTATCATTAGCTAACCAGAGTTATCACAGGCCTAGTTACTAACAAGATGCAGTTGAGATATTCCTGCAGTCATAAGCCCTGCAGACTATCCAGGCAAAAGTTACGAGAGTTATCAGGATTACTGTTGTACTTGAGTACTTGGATACAAGAAGTGCAACACATGGCAGTGTACAAGAAATGTACCCTACTCAACGGCAGGCTACAAGTTCCCGGGTGTGGCCGGGATAACGGGATCGCCTATAAATGGAAAATCTCTCTATATGAACTACTTGATCAATCTAGTTGTTTAACATAGTCAAATTTATTATGAATCTCTGATCGTGGTAACCAGGAATCCATGTCCTAGACATTATGCAAGACAAGACATGTAGCTTGTGCAATCATAATCGGAAAACCAACCACAGAGTCAAGATAAGAGTTATACTAGCATGATAGGAATAGCTGTCACAACAACAATCAAGGTTATATATGTCAAGTCAAGTTTACTTGTCATATCAAGAATACTTGTCAGGAGTGTGCATCGACGGGCCACTATAAAGATTATTAGGATAGGATCATATTATCCGGTATGGGTCATGCCAAGTCAGGTTCTGGTTACAGTCAAGTTCTATTATATCCAAGTTCAAGTTACTAGTTCAAGATTAGCAAGTTGTCAAGTCGGGTCATTGCAATTTAGGCCAAGTACAAAAAATATGAAGAGAAGATCAAGAATCTCAACATCATAAAATACGAGAAACTCACAAAAATAGTTAACATCCATGGGTGATTGAAACTATCAATCGCATATGAACTCCAACTAAAGTAAGACATGAAGATTCTTAAAGCCAAGGTGCAGATCTACAACTTTCATGTTTTGAGTTTCACAATAGTTTAACTACAAAATAGCTTAAACATGAAAAAGTCATTCAGAGATTCGTGCGATAGAGAATCGTACGACAAAGATTCGCGCGGCACATGGCTAGAGAATCGTACGACAAAGATACGCGCGACATAGAATTGCGCAATGGAGATGCACGCGACATGAAGCGCACGGTAGAGAATCGCACAACGAAGATGCGTGCGACGCTACTCATCTTCTCGATAGCACCACTAGCCTAGGGAACCCATGGAACTATATTGGCCCTAACTTTCTTAAAACAAGTGAAATCAAGCGATTCAGAAGCCAAAATTGAATAGAATTGAATTCTACACGACATATAACCATTATTTTTTGGAAATAACAAGTTTTTAGAGATCAAAATCAAGAAAATAAGAGAAACTTAAAAGTTAGATATACAAAAATTTATCCATCAAAACCAAAAATCTCAAGTTCTAAAGATGCCTAAAATCAAGCAAGAAAGAAGATAGAACAAATAAAATTGAAGATCCATCACTTCCTCCATTGAGCAAGTTGTACTTGCATTAGGTTGGTTGGGTTTGGTGGGAGGAGTAATGGAGAAGAGAAGTAAATGAGAATGAATGTGTAAAACCCCTCAAAATGAAAAGAATATTTGATTTAATTAAATATATTATTTTGGATTTTATTTATTTCTAATTTATTTTATATAAAAGGGCTATAGTCATGATTGAGTTTGAATATGCAAGTCGACTAGAAAGTATGGCATGCCTAGTATAGTCGGGTGCTTTGACTAGCACACTAGCCATGTTAGGAATGTCATGGTTATATTTTAGTCTCTTGCATGTTAACAATTCAAATTGTGGCACAAGTTATATTTTTACTTAATTAATTAGTTTATATAAGTCTTTGACTTTTTAGGAACCTCGGTTGCCCCAAACCTTTCCGAACTTCTTCACGTCAAACCCAAACCTATGTAGGCATGTTGGACATTAAAATACATTAATATATATATATATATATATATATATATATATATATATATATATATATATATATATATTATGTTTATTCAGATTTTTTATTTATATTTATATATAGATCTAATTAGTTCTTTATTAGGAAATACCTATTTAAATCCTTAACTAAATCAATTAGCCAAGTGGGCCCCCAGCATGTAGCGGTCGGCCAAGCAACACCCCCCCCCCCCTGCCGTCTCCCTTTTGCCGAATATCCCATTAGTAATAGGAATTCCAATCCTACATGCATGCAACCCAAAAAGCCCATATATATATATACCTACTTCTACCCAAACCCAAACCCTAACTTAATTACTCTCTTCCTCTCCCCTCCATAGCCGACCATAACACCCTCTCCCCCTCCATAGCCGACAGCACCCAAGCCCCCATAGCCTTCTAGCATCAGCTCCTTCCTTAGACATCTCTCCATCCTCCATAAAAATCCATCTTCTCCACTATACATCCACCCAACTACTCAAGCAAACCCTAGAAATCCCATCTTCCTCATCCAACCATCTAGAGCCATTTCCAACCCCTTTAAACTCATCAAGAAGGGATTAGCAAGCAAGGGTAGCAAGAAAGTTGGAAGCTTTGGCAAGGAGGAGTCACCACAGCCCCTCTAGCAAGGAATTTCGGTAAAGAACCCAACTTTTTCCATCTCAAACCCATGCTATAAGTTCTATAAAAAAATCTGATATTAAATCAGTAAAAAATAGATTTTTATGTCTTTTATTATCTATTTTTATTTCTAAAAGTCGCACGTTTAATGGTTGTGAAATTTATGTTACGATAGGATTGATTTTAGCCCCTTATGCAGGATCTATGTGAAATCGATATAATTTTTCGAAACTGAATATTATGTAGGATAATATGTGGAAAATATGATTTTTAAGTATTTTTCCATGATTTTATCAACTCAAATTTGGTCGGAAAAAATAGGGGTTGAAACTAGCTTTTTCGGGTAATCTGCCGACCTAGAATATCCAAAAATTGTAGAATAAGTTAACCCTTGTATTCATGATTAATTTCTGAGAAATAATGTATATTAATTCTGTTTAAAATTATTATTTAGTTTATTTAATCCATATTGAGTAATTGGCGATGTCCCAGACAAGTTTCGGGTAGACTAGCTGACATAGAAGTCAATTAGCCATATAATTTCTTTAAAAATTTTAAATCTGAAAATTCAGAGTTAATTCTGTATAAAATAATTTAAATATTATTTTTATGAATTTTTAGATGATTTTTATGTGTGCTATTGAAGTAGGGGCATAACCGCCAATTTGGAAGTCAAAAACCCTAAAACTATGTTCCGATGTCTCGTGGAACATGTATGTGTGGTATACGAATCTAAATAGTTCCACGAGCAATTTGAATATAGTTAATGTGGTTTAAAATATTAATTTATCTAATTAAGTCATACTATAAATTTTATGATTAATTACTTAAACTAGTTAAAGAATTATTTAGGAGAGTTGGATTCCGGAGACGTGGACACAGGAGCGACCCTTCATCTTCAAACTACGGGATCAGGCAAGTGCACCTTGCTATTGTTCAGTTTCTGTTCTATTTGTCCTTTATTTCTTGTTATTTTATTTATTGTATTGGACCTTAGGAGTTATATCAATACGGACTTCCGGATTATATTCAGGTGCATTCAACTGATAAGTTTTCTAGTATTGATATATAGAGCCTACCTGAGATTTATGGATTTATTTCCATAAAAGACCTATAGGATACGACACGTGCTTGACACATATATATTATCCGGATACCTGAGCTTGATTATCTGAAATATCGGATTTCCTGATACCTGTAGGTTAAGATTGGTGGTTGTTATTTTATTTTTCTTTTAGATATGTCATAGGATTGCCGTCTAGATAGAGGTCATAACAGTAAGTTGTTGTTGCAACTTATTGGTTCCGGAGAGTTGAGGATGATTACTACTTGCGCGGGCCATGCTGTGCATATACACGTTATATATATGTATATATATTTATTCGGAGAGGAGCCCAGGTTTCCTGGGTTACAGGCTCTCTTAGTTACTGTTGAGATTCAGATACGAAGCTACGACTATATGTACGCCAGACCCGGATGTCTTTTACTTTGGAGATGTCTTTTACTTTGGAGATTTCTGCGCTTGTGAACGTTGTCCTCAAAGCGTCACGTCAGTTTGGTTTAGTCATCCCGAGATATTTTTATTTACTGCACTTTAGCTTGTATATTATGTGCCTTGCTATGTCCCTTGAGGACCTGGTTATTCTCCAGATATAGCTGACAAGGTCTTTCCTCAGGAGTACGGGCCGGGAGTCTATTCTTCTGTTGCACCAGCTGTGGAAAACGAGGTTGATCCGGAGTAGTTATTCGTGGATTGCTATTTTACTTTACTTTAGTTTATGTCAGAGCTGAGGACTTGTTGTGACTATTATAATTATTCATCTGAGACTTGTATTGATCATTTATTAGGCTGAGACTTGTATCCATGGGTTTTCCATGTGACTTTTATATTTCTATTTGACATTATTATAGTTCTTTTATTCAACGACGATATGCCTTCTTACTATTCTGTGATTCTTTGTTCTGTGGATGAGTATAGTTTTCTGTGCCTACCATAATTATTTTATAGCTTAAGATACTTTACATTAGTCCATTAAATTGGGTATAACTATGGAATGTGTCTGCTGGCATGCCACGTGTTCTAGTCCTTATAGATTTTGGGACGGGGACGTGACAGAATGAGAGGAGAGAGGAGAGAGAGAGAAGAAGTTGGTATAAATACTAAGCCAAGACATATCAACCCAACCTAAACCAAACTAAGCCAAGCCAACATGTCATAGTAGAACCAAGGTGAACCAAACCAAGACTAGCGAAGAACAAACCAAAACTAAAACAAGCCAAGACTATGCAAGACAAGTCTAACTATGGGTTACCTGACAAATGTCAGAAATCCGTACACGTATACCAAAAAATACATATAACGAAAAACGGGAGTGATAACTCTACCACCTTAAAATAATTTCGTCTTCGAAATTTAATCAAGAGGCTAGAGGTATCGGGGCAAACTATACGAACTACAGGTAATCCATGTCTAGCAGTCAATCAAGCAATCATTCATGCAAGTAAGGAATTCAGGGCATAAGGCATAAGAAAGATATTATACCTTACGAGTCAAACAGGTATGGATATCATGATCGGATATCATCCTCACGTTCTCTGGTTACTCACCCAAAGAGTGATGACCCTAAGCGACACGAACTAAACTAATAATCTTGTTCTTGAGTATCTTCTCTCTTCGGTCCAATAGGATACGGGCCTTTTCTCATACAAAAGGTTGATATCAACCACCAATTCGAATGATATGGCTTGGATCCAGAATATACCGTCGCAATTGGGATACATGGAACATGTTATGTACTTTATGTAACAACGATGGAAGAGCGATACGACATGACACATCACCACCTCGTTCGAGAATATAAAATTACCCCTATATACCTAGACTAAGCTTTCCCCGTACGTGGAATCGAATGATGCCACGGGTAGTCAAGATCCTAAAGAATACGTGGTCGGCGATAGAAAACTCAAGGAGATGCCGATGAGAATCGGTCGAATGGCACTGACGATCTTGTGTAACTCGAAGATGATCTCTAACTTGTCTGACTACCTCGATAGTCTGAGTAACCATCTCTGGACCAAGCATCTGTCTCTCGTCTATATCGTCCCAGGCTAAATATGATCTATACTTTCTACCATACAGTGCCTCGAATGGTGTCATCTGGATACTGGCCTGGAAATTATTATTGGAGAAGAACTCCATGAGATGTAGGTGATCTTCCTACGAACCATCGAAGTCAAGTGTACAGGATCATAACTTAACCTCAAGAGTTTGAATCGTGCGTTCCGACTGACCATTTGTCTGCAGATGATAAGCTGAACTAAACTTGAGACGAGTTCCCAAACTCTCTTGAAGACTCCGCCAAAAGTGCGATGTAAATCTCGAATCTATGTCGAATATAATTCTGACTGGCACTCCATGCAATCTGACTGTCATTCGGAGGTATATCTCTGCATCCGTCGACTGACCAATTCTAAAAAGAAAAAAATTATCTACTTTGGTGAGTCGGTCAACTATAACCCATATTGCATCTTTCCCAATTGGGGATTTAGGTAACCCAATCACAAAATCTATGGTAATGTGTTCCCATTTTCATTCTGGGATCGGTAAAAGTTATAAAGTCCAGCTGGTCTCTGATGTTCAGCTTTGACTTTCTGGCAAACAAAATAAGAGAGACAAACAGAGCTATCTTTCCCTTCGTTCCATTCTACCAGAAATGCTGACGAATATCACAATACATTTTGTGCCACCGGGATGAATTAAATACTGTGAACTGTGAGCCTCCGTCATGATCTCTTGCTTGATGTCACCACTGGGTACACAAAGACGACTTCTATGTCGGAGTGTGCCATCTTCGTGAATGCATAACTCTGCTCTTCGTCCCGCTTCACATTCTATCTGAAGTTGCTAAAGCTTAGAATCTGCTGATTGAGCTATCTTGATTCTCTCAACTATGCTGGACTGGACTTACATGCCAGCCATCAATGCCACGTTGGTAGGGAGAGCTATCTCTATTTCTATCTTTTGAAGATCCGCTAATAACTTGGGTTGTGGTGTTAGGAAATAAGCTCGTGCTCTTCTACTCAACGCATCTGCAACTACGTTGGCCTTTCCAGGATGATACTGCAGGTTGATGTCATAATCCACTAGTAACTCTAGCCATTCTCTGACGCACGTTGAGATCCTTCTGGGTAAACACATACTTAACTCTTGTGGTCGGTAAAAATTTCTACCCATCTCCATTCAAGTAATACCTCCAAATCTTGAGCGCAAAACCACCGCTACCAACTCCAAGTCACGTGTTGGATAATTCTTCTCGTGATCACGAAGCTAACATAACACATAAGTTACTACCTTGCCATGTTGAATTAGGACACATCCTAATCCTCTGCCTGAAGCGTCACAATAAACTGAAAATCCTCCAGTCCCATATGGAAGCGTGAGAATGGATGCCATCATTAATCCGCTTCAACTTCTCGAGTGAACTTTGACATTCTGTTGTCCAACTAAACTGCAGATCATTGCGTATCAACTGCTCAAGGGCACTGAAATTCGAGCAAAGTCTGATACAAATCGTTGGTAATAGCCCGTCAATCCTAGAAACTACGAACTTCTGCGATGGTGCTAGGTACTGGCTAAGTCTCTATAGCCACTATCTTCTGGAGATCCACTTCCTCCACCTCTGGTAATAATGTGACCTAAGTACGAAATGCTATTAAGCCAAAATTCATACTTGCTAAACTTCGCATACAACTGGAGCTCTCTGAGAATTTGAAGGACTACTCAGAGTTGTCACTCATGCTCGGCTTTACACTTGCTATAGACTAAGATGTCATCTATAAACACTATCACAAACTGATCCAAATAGGGCAATATACGATTCATGAGATCCATAAATACTGCTGGCGCATTGGTCGTTCCGAATGGCGTAATGAGAAACTCCCAATGTCCATATCTTTATCTGAATGTGTCATTGGGATGTCTTGTTCTTTGACCCTGATCTGATGGTACCCAGACCGCAAGTCAATCTTCGAGAATACTGTCGCTCTACTGAGTTGATCGAATATGTCATTTCCTTGGCAAGGATATCTGTTCTTGATTGTTACAGAATTTAAGGTACAATAATCAACACATAATCTTGATGTACCATCCTTCTTCTTCGTAAGAAGTATCGGGGCTCCCCAAGGTGATCTACTAGCACAAATAAATTCTTTGGTTCTGTATTCTTTAATCATCTTCTACAGGATCTCTATTTCTGATGGTACCATTCTCTAAACTCTTTTTGATACCAGTGTCGTCCCTGGAATCAAATTAATAGTGAAGTCCATTTCTTTTTCTGGCGGCATGCCTGGAAGCTATTTGGAAAATACGTCAGAAAATTCTTCTACTATTCTGAGAAACAGAACTGCTTCTACTACTGCTATCCGCAAGATTGGTGGAGAAGGTTCTACTTCGCCTCTGGAAAACAAAAATTCTTCTTTACCAGGAACACCAAAAATAATCCTTCCAACATAGCAGTCTATTCTTGCATATTGATCCCTCAACCATTCCATTTCTAGGACCACATCATAGTCGGCCATCAAAATTTCTATCAATCTAGTGGGAAACTTTCTACCGCTAACTATGATTCGATACAAGGAATAGACTCTATCTACTCCCACAAGACCATTATCAGTAAGTATATTGAGTCTTACTGATAATGACTCAGGCTCCAATCATATTCGTGTTGCGAATCATACAGACATAAATGAATACGATGCACCCAAATCAAATAATATTATTGCTGAAAAAGAGTTGACGGGAATGGTACCTGCCACCACCTCATCTGATGCCAATTCTTCTGCTACCACCAGAGCCATAGCTGTTGGCCCATTGGTCATGGTCAAACCTAATTTTAATAATTGATCTAATCCTGTCTCGATATAAGGGCTACTTGGACGACTGCTGAGAACTGCTATTGCTACTATTCAAGACTTGAATCCAGTTTGCCATTGAGTCTGTATTTCCTTTATCAATATAATTTTTATATTTTATTGAGTCTAGGAATACGATGTACACCGAATCGTACAGGCAAATAGGCTGGCCCAAAATGTTTTCAAAATATCCTTTGTTTTAAAAATAGCTTATTTACAAAAAGCTCCTAAACTGCTTAACTTTTCAAAAAGCCCAAAATTTGATTTGCAAATCTCTAAAAATTAAACTCTGGACACCAAGAGAATTCGGCCCGAGTTAGGACAGAATCTGCCCCGAGTTCGGTTGGTGTCCGTTGGATTTTGAACTTGGTCATCCCGCAGTTACAGATGCAACGACTATTTGTCGGGATTTTTTCAAAGAATTCTGCCCAATTCTCCCTTTAGAAAACCTATAAATAGAGAAGAATTTCTATTATTTCAACATACCTCTCTTCTATTCTCTCTAAGCCTAATACGTTCTTCCAAAGTGTTATAAGCTTTTCATTTTCAAATCCCAAGCTAGTTACAATCCTCTAGTCGATTTGCAAGTGCGGTACGGTCTAGAAGTTTCAGAGTGATTGTAATCAGAGGCATGATTGAAGAAAGATACTTCACAATTGAAGTTGGTCGAGTACTTCGGATCAAAGCTCGCATTGTAGAAGTTGTAAGAACTTCGAATGAAAACTTGTGATTTTTCCATAGTGGATTTCAACTGGAAGCTAGAGTTCTTCCGATTGGACTAGTCCTCACAAAGAGAAACCAGTATACATCTTTGTGTTTGCGTTTGATCCCTGCTCACTACTTTTCATTTACATATCTGTGATATATATTCTGTTATCTTGCTGCTAACAATTTTTAATAGCTAAATTTCTGCTGCCTACTCTATTCACCTCTCCTCTAGAGTATAGCGTTTTACATTTCGTTCCTACAATTGGTATTAGAGCAGGTTATATAGGTAAAGTGAGGTAACACTGTTATTATATTCTTATCAATACTACTGTTACATATATTACTATATCCCTAATGGTAACTGTAAAATTCACAAGTAAAGGCCAGGCCACAAACAGACCCCCACTATTTGATGGAACAAATTATACATACTGGAAAACATACATGAGTTTCTTCTTGAAATCTCTAAATTTTGACTTATAGTCTATTGTGGTTGATAGATATAAATAGCCTGCACATATTCTTGTTGATGGAGAGTTGGTTGAGAAACCCCATGACAAGTATACTGAAACTGAATAGAAACAAGCCAGTCTTGACGTACGTACTATTAACGCTTTATTTTGTACCTTAGACAGACTGAATTTAGTAGGGTGTCTAGATGCACAACATCAAATAAAGTGTAGAAATTTCTTGAAGTTACTCACGAAGGCACGACACAAGTCAAGGAGTCAAAGATCAACCAACTTACTCAAGAGTATGAGGCACTCAAAATGAAGCCAAATGAATTTCACTCAGATGTTTACAAGATTTTTGGATATTATAAACCCTTTATCTTCTCTAGGCAAGGAATACAATAACCATGAGAAGATTCACAAATTTCTACAAGCTCTCCCGAAGAACTAGATTCCAAAGGCTACTGCAATTATTGAAGGAAATGACCTCACTACTATGTCTCTTAAAACATTCATGGGTAAGATACTCACTCACGAGCTGGAAATTCAAAACTTTGAAGAAGTTGCACCAAAGGAGAAGTCGATCGCCCTCAAAGCTCAACACAGAAGATCTGTCGAAGATGATTCCGACGACAGTGACTCTGACTCTGAATATCAAGCGCTCCTAGTAAGGAAGTTCAAGAAGTTCATGAGATTCAAAAGAAGAACAAATGAACACAACAATAATAATCGCAATAATAAAGAAGATCCAATCTATTATGGATACAAGAAAAAAGGACACATCAAGAAAGATTGTCCGACAACATCATCATCAACAGGAAAAGCAACAAGTATGAAAGGGGTTACCTGAAGAAATAAATATCCAGAAGGTATGCCACAAGCATATGACATAAGAGTAAAGCAAGCGACTCAAAAGATGAACAATCAGACGATGCTACAAATGTATGCTTAATGGCATGTGATCAAGTAAACACTAACCCCCTGTTTGATACATATGATGATTTTACCTTTGAACAGTTAGGTGAAGCCTTTAGTGACCTCTTAGTGATTACAGAAAACTGCGTAGCAAATAACAAAACTCTAAGAAGGTACTCAAAGAGTACAAAGGTGAAATAGGAAGACTTACCGACCTACTAGCTGAGGTTAGAAGTAATGCTAATTTTAGTGAGATAGGTGAGCTTTCTTTTGTTAAGTTGTAGTTACACGAGACCACAAGGCTATCCGTAGAGAACGATAAGACCACTACCAAATTAGAGGAAGACTTACTCAAAGAGAAGAAGAGTCTTCAGCAAGCACTAATCAAAAATGATGCACTCGCTGCTTACTACAAAACACTGTATGACACTTCCAAAAAGTTGGAAATTAGGTTAGAAAAATAGCCTGAGGTTGCTGCTTCCTACCCTAATACGTGTCACTTACCGAAATACTAGAACACTATCAAACCCAACACTGTCAGACCAAATCCAGCCAAACCTTTGCTCAAGAAGACTAGTAGGTATGCATTTTATTACAAATATCCAACTAGAAAACCAAGACCTACCAATCATGTACAACATACTGCATCTAACACTCAACATACTAGATGTCATTACTGTGGCAACATTGGTCATATCTCTCCTGCATGTAGAGTAAGAAAACTAGTTGATTTGAAGATATGTGTATGGATACCAAAGACTAACATTTTAGGACGTACAAGAAATGGGTACCAAAAGTTTCATCTACAAATTCTTTTGTAGGTAGAACACCCTACACATGCTAGAAGCAAATGAATCCTCGACAGTGGTTGCTCACAGCACATGACCAGTGACGCTTCATTATTTGTAACACTGTCGAAGAAGAAAGAATGATACGTCTCCTTCGGTAATAATCTTAAAGAGTATATAGTAGGTATCGGCAATATTGGTAAGGCTCCATATCCTGTGATTAAAGATGTTTGTCTAGTAACCGAGTTAAAACATAACCTACTCAGCATAAGTCATTTAGCTGATCATGGTTATGGTTTTAACTTTGTCGAAGACAAATGTACTATAGTTGATATCTCAAGTGGTAGTACTATCTTTGAAGGTATTAGGAAAAACAATAAATATATTTTTTATATGTTGGAAGAGGCTAACAAAGCAGGTAGATGTTTAATCGCCAAAAATGATGAGAGTCAAATATGGCATATGAGACTCGGTTATGCAAATATGGACACAATCTCAAGACTATCCACGAAGAAATTGGTATGAGGCTTACCGGACTTCACCTTCAAGAAGGATACGGTATGTAGTGAATACGAAAAGAATAAAGCTACCCGATCCATATTTCATTCGAAGAACGCTGTAAGTACCACTAGACCTCTATAATTACTACATATAGATTTATTTGGGCCTAGTAGAACTGCTAGCCTAGGTGATAAGTTATATGCTTTTGTAATAGTAGATGATTTTCTAGATACACGTGGGTATATTTTCTTCTATGCAAAATGATGTACTGTCTGAATTTGTGTCCTTTTGCAGGAAAGTTCAAAATAAAAAAGGATTCATTATCGCTCGTATTCGAAGTGATCATGGTGGCGAATTTGAGAATACAGAGTTTGAGTAATTTTGTGACACACGGTTATATGCATAAGTTCTACTGTCCTAGGACTCCGCAACAAAATAGAGTTGTGAAATGTAATAACATGACTCTATCTGAAATGGCTAGAGTTATGTTAAACTAGTTTAGTCTACCTAACTAATTTTGGGTTGAAGCTGTCAATACAACTTATTATGTTCTCAATAGGGTTCTAATTCGACCTAAATCGAAGAAGACTCCCTACGAGTTTTGGTTTGATAGAACACCCTCAGTTTCTTATTTCAAGATCTTTGGTTGCAAATGTTTTATTCTTAATACTAAAGTTGGAAAAGTTTGACGAGAAGGCTGATGAAGATATATTTTAGGTTATGCGGCCAAAAACAAAGGGTACCGAGTCTTTAACAAAAGGACTATGATCATCGAAGAGTCAATGAATGTCACTTTTGACGAACTGAATCAACAGACAATCGACGATGATGATGAAGACGTCAGTAAACCAAACACAACATCTGCAGAACCTTCAAGCATAGCACCTGCTAATCTACCAGGTAGAGCACGTACAGAACCAGAAGCCGGAACCATCTACCTTGAGAGTCTGCCAAAAAGAATAAGTTTATGGCTGACCATCCCAAGGACTTGGTAATAGGTGGATTACCATGGGTGTAAGTACTCGTTCCTCTAACAGAGATATAGTTTTCTGTGTTATTATTTATTCACAGCAAGAATCTAAAACTATTGAAAAAGTATGTAGCGATAATTTTTTGTTAGATACTATGCAAGAGGAATTAAACCAATTTGAATGGAATCAAGTTTGGGAACTTGTTCCTAAGCCTATTGATCATCCAGTCATTGGCACCCACTAGGTATTTCGAAATAAACTCAAAGAGAATGGTTTAGTTACTCGTAACAAGGCCCGACTCGTAGCTCAAGGGTTCAACCAAGAGGAAGGTATCGACTACGATGAAACCTATGCCCCAGTTGCGAGATTAGAATCCATTCGCATGTTACATGCATTTGCATGTTTTCATAATTTTAAACTTTTTCAAATGGACGTAAAAAGTGTATTTTTAACGGTTTTATAAAAGAAGAAGTTTATGTAGCTCAACCTCCACGATTTACTGACCTCAAAAATCCTAATTATGTTTTCAAGTTGAAGACAACCCTATATGGTCTGAAACAAGCCCTTCGTGCTTGGTACAATCGGTTAAGCTTTTTTCTACTTGAGAACGGTTTTACAAAAGTGAAGGTTGGCACTACACTGTTTATAAAATCTTTAAAAGGAAATCTTATTTTAATTTAGATTTAAGTTGATGATATTATCTTTGGATCTACTGATGAGTCTCTTTGTCAAGAATTTTCAAAGTGTATGCAAATGAGTTTGAGATGAGCATGATGGAGAACTCAAATTCTTCCTTGGACTGCAAATCAAACAAACCAACAATAGAATGTTCATTAATCAACCAAGTACACAAAAGACTTACTAAAGAAGTTCAATCTGGAAACTGTCAAACCTATTGGCACTCCAATGGCAACTTCAACCAATCCCGATATTGATGAGCAAGGCAAACCCGTCGACATAAGTAAGTATCGAGGTATGATTAGTAGTTTACTTTATTTAACTGCCAGTCGCCCCTGATATAATATTTAATGTTTACTTGTGTGCACGTTTTCCAGCTAACCCTAAGGAATCACACCTGTGTGCAGTTAAGTGTATCTTTCGATACCTTAAAGACACTTCTTCTGTCGGCTTATGGTATCCCAAAACCACATCTTTTAACCTAACCGGTTACTCGGATGCTGATTTTGCTGGATGCAAAGTAGATAGAAAAAGTATTAGCGGCATGTGTCATTTCCTAGGTAAGGCTCTAGTCTCTTAGTTTAGCAAGAAGCAAAATTCTATCGTATTATTAACTACTGAGGCTGAGTATATCGTCGCAGGACGTTGCTGTGCACAATTTTATTGATGAAGCAAACCTTAGAAGACTTTGGTTTACAGTATTTGCACATACCCATTTTCTGTGACAACACTAGCACTATTAATCAATTTGACTAAGAATCATGTATGTCAATCTCGTACTAAGCACATTGAGATTCGACATCATTTTTGTAGAAACTATCAAACAAATGGAGATATAAACCTTGAATATGTAGACACAGAGAACTAATTGGATGTATCTTTACAAAATTATTAGCGGAAGATCGTTTCAATATTTACGTCGAGAATTAGCAATTTTAGAGGTCAATAATATTAATTAATTATTTTAATAATTATTTTTTAATATACAAAAATGTTTTCGAGACAAGCCAACAAAGGGTCTATTTGTCACCACGACCAAGGTCGAAGTGAAACGGTATTTAAGTGTTCTCCTGTGAACCTCCGTTAGCTGGAACAGTACCCCTACAGCTAATCTGAGACAGCTGCATAACGAAAAGTAATTCATAAAATAATATTAATTATATTAATTAAAATTTAAAATAACTAAACTTAGAATTAAATAAGAAAAGGATTGATGAATATTAAGTGGCATTGCATTTTTTCACAAAAATACCACAACAGAAACCCAGGCGAACTCGTACCGAATTCGGTCCGAGTTCGGTTGGTGTTGGGTGCTTTTAAGTCAAATTTGAATGTTGCCCTCCTTTTTATCACCTTCATCTCCTTAGAACACAACAGCAGCCTCATCCGTGAGCTTCAAACCCTAGATTTTCTTCATCTTATTTCTCTCAAATCTTTTGGAGTTTTCAATCCAAATTTTGGATTCGTGTGTAGAATCTCGTTTCCTCCACATACTCAAATTTCAGAAGCTATAACCTCCTCCTTCTCTCTATTTCAATTTCGTAGATTTCTATATATTTCTAGAAATCATGCCTAAGAACTTCAACCCCTTCAAGAAGAAGAAGACAGCAGCTACCGAAGAAGCCCCATCCTCGGATCCTATCCAAAGATCCCTTTTTTGCCCATCCAATCGGACGATGGGGCGTTTAAAGAGTTTTACTTCGAAACTCATGACCAATCCCTATTCTGGTATCGAATTTCTATAATCGCAACTATGCCCCTGCGCACCGATTAATGGACTATCTTTCCATCCTATTGAACTTATTTTAAAACATTAGGATTGCACAACCTGTCACTCATTCATATCTTATCGTAACTAATGCTATTTGATTATTTTATTACAATTTCACCCTTGACACTTTCACTGTTAAGACTCATCTCGCTGGAATCGATATTCAGTTCAATGATGTCAACTTAGCAAAAATCCTTGATATTCCAAATGAAGGTGCTCCGCTAGACGATATCATGGAATTTGAATTTCCTGAAGACATGACCTTAAATAGCTTCATGAATAAAATTTGCTCACCTAATCGAGCTCGTTCTGAAAAGTTCAAAGCTGCACATTTGAACTTTTTTTCTATGAATTGCATCGCATCGTCAACTCCACTATCTTGCCCAAATCTACTTCCAAAGACAATGTGACCACCTTTGAAATGTCTGCTTTATACCATATTCGTAAGGGGATTCTGTTTTCGGTCCCCAAAATGATTATTCAGATGATGGGTCATTATCGCAAAAGGTACATGAACCTTGCCTACGTGATGATTCTCCGGCCATCTTTCAGCATTTTGATATTGATCTATCACTTGCTCGTGACTCTGAGCCCAAGTATCTTCAGCTATCGCGTCATAGTGCAGCTGCACCTCATTCTGCTCCTCCTACTGCACCACCTCCACCTCCTCTGGATTACCCTATGTCTTATGAGGGTCTCCACCAACATTTATCTGATATGCAGCGTGCTCAGCTAGATGAGCACAACTCTTTGCGAGCGTTTGTGACTGACACATTGAGGGATACGAGTTCCGAGATGCTAGTCAATTTTAGGCCCTGGCGAACTCCTTTGCGGATCTGCATTTCACCCATACTGGTCTGCATGTCAGTTCTCTTCCCCGAGATCCCACTATCTCTGGTTACCGCTATAAGGATGAGGCGCATTACTTTTTTGAGCCCGATAATGCTTATACTGGTACCGTGGTTCTGGTGCTACTCCAAACCCTTCTCACGGAGCTGGCACTTCTAGAGCTGGTCCTTCTGGACATGGTGGCGCTGCTGATCGTGATAACGATGACTCTGAGGACTTTTGATCTAGACGCTTTTGTACTTTGTCTAGATGTTATCTAGCTAGACTCTTTATTTTGTCTATGTATGCTTGAAAATGCTCTGATATTCTAAGATAGTACTTTATCTTTATTTTTAGCACTATGACTGTGATGCGTTGATACTTTTTCAAAATCTTATTAGTATGCATTTACTATTTTAGTGTGTATTGTTCTTCTTTTATTCATTCTCTCATTTATTCTATGCGTAGCATTATCTTAGTTTATGCTTCTTTCATAAAACTGCCTATGAAATATATGTTATTATTTTTTGTATTTCTTCAATGTTCGTTACTTAAGCATAGATTGCAGGGGAGCTTTCTCTTTGTAATTATTTTGCTAAGTGACAACGGAGAAGAAAATGGATCTAACATCTTTATTGGATACATGATTATTTTTGAGGAAACAGTACCATACAAGTACAGAACAGTATCATACAGTACCTTACAAATTTTGACTTTTCAAATCAAGATCGAGATGTTATATTGGTCAAGTTTGTCAATTATCAAAATTGGGAAGATTGTTGGCCCATTGGTCATGGTCAAACCTAATTTTAATAATTGATCTAACCTATCTCGATATATGGGCCACTTGGACGACTGTTAAGAACTGCTAGTGCTATCGTTCAAGACTTGAAACAGTTTGCCATTGAGTCTGTTTCTTTTATCAATATAATTTTTAAATTTTTTGAGTTTAGGAATATGATGTACACCGAGTCGTACTGGCAAATAGGCTATCCCAAAAAAAATTCAAAATATCTTTTGTTTCAAGATAGCCCATTTACAAAAAGCTCCTAAACTGCTTGACTTTTCAAAAGCCAAAATTTGATTGCAAATCTCTAAAAATCAAACTCTGGACACCAAGAGAATTCGGCTCGAGTTCGGACTGAATTCGTCCCGAGTTTGCCATACAAGTACATAATAGTATCATACAGTAATTACAAATTTTGATTCTTTTCAAATCAAGATCGAGATGTTATATTGGTCAAGGTTGTCAATTATCAAAATGTGGGACATTGTTGGTCCATTGGTCATGGTCAAACCTAATTTTAATAATTGATCTAACCATGTCTCGATATAAGGGCTACTTGGACGAATGCTGAGAACTGCTACTGCTACCATTCAAGACTTAAAGTATTTGCCATTGAGTCTGTATTTCCTTTATCAATGTAATTTTCATATTTTATTGAGTTTAGGAATACGATGTATATCGAGTCGTACTGCCAAATAGGCTATAAAATATTTTCAAAATATCCTTGTTTTGAAGATAGCCCATTTACAAAAAGCCCATAAACTGCTTGACTTTTCAAAAAGCCAAAATTTGATTTGCAAATCTCAAAAAATTAAACTCTAGACACCAAGAGAATTCGGCCCGAGTTGGACCGAATTAACCCCGAGTTCGGTTGGTGCCCGTAGGATTTTGAACTTTTTTATTTCGCAGTTACAGATGCAATGGCTATTTGCCGAGATTCTCTCAAAGGTGTTCTGCTCGAATTTTGCCTGAATTCTCTCTTTGAAAAACCTAAATAGAGAAGAATTTTCATCATTTCAACACACTCTCTTCTCTTCTCTCTAAGCCTAATACGTTCTTCCAAAGTGTCTAAGATTTTCATTTTTAAATCCCAAGCAAGGTACAATCCTCTAGTCGATTTGCGGTGCGGTACGATCTAAAAGTTTCAGAGGGATTGTAATCATAGCTTGATTGAAGAAAGACACTTCACAATTGAAGTTGGTCGAGTACGAATCAAAGCTCGCGTTGTAAAGTTGCAAGAACTTCGGATGAAAACTTGCGGCAATTTACATAGTGGATTTTAACTGGAAGCTAGAGTTCTTGTGTTTGCGTTTGCTCTCTGCTCTCTACTTTTCATTTATATATCTGTAATATATTTATGTGATCTTGCTGCTAACAATTTTTAATAGATAAATTTCTACTGCCTACTATATTCACC